>JAHWFO010044290.1:860805-900714 GCA_023313115.1 Rhysida immarginata | reverse complement strand
CCCCCCCCCCCCCCGGTGTTATCCGGGGGAGGTTTCGTCTCCCCCTCTTTTTTAACCTTTAATTTTAAGAGGTAGTAACCATGGAAAGAATGGTTATGCTTGTTGCTGAAGGGAATTTTTCCGTCAGCGAATTGATGAAACAAGTTTATGCTGTAAGGATCGTTTATATTCTTCCAAAGGATCGGTTTAGATGCCGCTAGACGTAGACGGCGTTATCTCCTCACATTGCAAAACATTTTGGTACTTCTTCGGAACTCAACCCCGATTGAAGACTTCTATGAGGATATTCGCCAGATTAAGAGCGAAATTAATGCGCTGATGGTAAGGAAAGCTGCTGGTGCTGCGCTCCGAGCAAAAATCACGTGGGCGTCGGACATTCGCACTATGGCATCGGCAGTTTTCTCTGAGGAGAAACGGCGTGCGGAGAAAAAAAATGTCAACGATTAATTGTGGAAAGTGGTAAGGTGAAGGCTGATTCTGACATTCTTTCAGCCTTCTACTCATTTTTCAATGTTTTTTAGTAATCCGGTTGATCCGTCGCCAGCCACGGAGTATTAGGTAGACGCATTAAAACCTTTTGCTGAGAAAGTGGATGGCTTCATCTCTCGCCCTTTTACCGACGACGAAGTTTTAAGGTTTCTGTCGGCTGGGAATCGTCATTCATCGAGCCCAGGTATGGATGGCATTCCATACTCCTTTTACTCAGCCACATGGAAATACTTAGGACCTTTCCTGGTGCGGGTCTTCAATTCCATCCTGAAAGATCCCTCCTCTATTGTACCTGAATTTACTATCGGGAAGATCATTCTGCTTCCCAAAGGCCCGGTTCCAGAACTCGTAACTCAGTGGAGACCAATAATCTTGCTTAATACAGATTATAAGGTCTTCACTGGAGTGTTTCAACACCGCCTCAAGTTATATGCTGACGAGTTCTGTGATCCGGGGCAATCCTGCTCGATTCCATCACGCAAAATGACAGATAATTTAATTACCATCAATTGTATTATGGTGGAGGCTCGTTCCCGTCAACAAACTCTAGCTGTTCTCAGTTTGGACCAGGAAAAGGCCTTTGCCAAGGTGAATCACCAATTTTTATTCAAGGTGTTTCGCAGACTTCATCTTCGGTCCTTTACTGCTTGTATCTCAGCACTATATTCTTCGGCTACATCATGTGTGGTGATCAATGGGCTCATTTCTGCCACCTTTCCCTTGTTGAAGGGCGTTAGGCAGGGGTGCCCATTATCTCCTCTCCTATACGTCTTTTATCTTGAGCCATTGCTGTAACATCTTAATCGCCACACGGGCATAAGGGGATATGAGCTTCCAGTTGCATCAATCAACATCAAGACGTTGGCGTACGCTGATGACATTGTTTTATTTGCTTCGGATGCATATTCTTCGGAGCGTTGTGGAGAGAGAGGCCAATGAACACCCCCGTAACACCAAAGATGAATTGAAAGCTGCCATTGTTCGAGTAATGACCAATATGAACCATGACCATTTGATTCGCGCATGTCGACGGTTTCGGTCTCTCATTGAAGCAGTTAGAGAAGCTGAAGGCGGATAGCAGACATTTAACAAGAAGGTTTCTTGTGTATGCTCATGATATGTTTCGATAATAAAGTTATTATTTCGACTTATATCTCTGTTTTCTTTTTTGACGTGAATCTGTCCTCAAATACCTTACGCACCCTGTATACAGGGTGAGGCATTTATCTTGAGACAACTGAATATCTCGGAAACTAAGCATTGTACGAAAAAATGTCCAAAATCAAAAGTGAATTATTTCTCGGGGGAAATTCATTAGTTAAAAAATTACCCGCCCCCCCTCTGAGGGGGGCTGGGGAGACGGGGTAACTTTGAAATCTTAAACAGGAATCTCTACTTTTAATAGTATATTGAGATTGTACACAATATTCGAAAAATGTTTTATTCTTGGTGTTTTGCCAATTGATCCAACCGTTTAGGAGATAGAGGCTCTGAAAGTGTGGAAATTTTAAAGTTTTGAACTTATTTTATCGATGAAGACAAAGAGATAGAGAGTGGGCCTGCAGACATTCCTATTCTACTTTTTGATGGTCTTTAAGAATCCAAAGTCAGAATTTCAAAAATTCAAAATTTTTAGTGCAAAAGTAAACTATTGGGGGCAGCAGTCCTATGGAGACAAGAGTCTATGCGTGTGTACTGAAAAATATTGGATTTTTGAAATTCTGACTTCGGATTCTTAAAGACCATTAAAAAGTAGAATAGAATGTCTGTAAGACTCACTCTCTATCTCTTTGTCTTCATCGATAAAATTGGGTTCAAAACTTTAAAAGTTCCACACTTCAGAGCCTCAACTGCGCGACAACATCAATATTCCCGGTACTGCTCCAGTGTCAATAGCGGCAATACCACGCCGGTTACATGCCGCGAGAATGTCTGCCAGGCGTCCATTGTTGTGTCATCCTTTGACACCTGAGTACCGCGCGATGCGACTGCAATTGTGTCGTGAACGAGTGGGCTGGCGAACGGAATAGCGCCCGGTGATCTTCAGCGACGAATCCCGCTTTTGTTTGGATACCGACGACAGACGCGGATGGGTGTGGCGCAGACCACTGAACGTGCCAATGAACAATGCATCCGGTATCGCCATCGTGGACCAACACCCGGGATCATGGTCTGGGGTGCCATCGGCTACGATACCAGAACGCCTTTAGTCACCATCCAAGGTACACCTGACAGCAGCACGGTGCATCACCGAATTCTACAGCCCGTATTATTGCCCTTTCTGCACACCATACCCGGCGCAGTTTTTCAGTCAACTGCCTGCCATGGCCCGCGAGGTCCCCAGACTTATCGCCAATTGAGTACGTGTGGGACATGGTGGGATGTCGTTTACGATCACCACGGAAAGTCCATGACCTGACACAGCAGATTCACCAGGCTTGGGCAGACATACGCCAAGATGGCATTCGCCACCTGTATGACCACCTACACCTGCGGCAACAACCAACACCTCCTAGAAAGAAAGCCTGTGCACTGAAAATTTATGCATTGTTACATGTTCATAAGAAGTCATAATTTAGGGCTTATTATTGGTAGAAATACGATTAACAATGCCTTTTTATGATGATGTAACAATATATGAATTTTCAGTGCACAGGCTTTCTTTTTAGGAGGTGTTGCCACAACCTACTGATGCCGCTTTCCGTTGGGACACCCTGTACAAACGAGAGTGCACGTCTTGGCTCCATAACGTAATAAAGGTGTGTTCAGATGTATTTCTTGCTGTATACCTACTTTTGGCTCATTCGGATAACTCCTTGTGGGTGGGGCAATTTCATTGCAAAGCAGTGTATATCTCACATTTTTTCGATGGCATCTGGCTATAAGAACCTCGTATTAATGTATTTATTATAAAATGAATTAGAAATAATAAAAAAAAATCATTATAATGAACAGCCATTCATTGGACGAGGTCAAAAATGCTAACACCGAGTTTAGTTAATGAAGAAAATCATTGTTACTAAGAAAATCAACAATACGTTAACAATTGAGCAATAATCACTACTTCACCAACCCAACTCAGTGTTTGCATTTTTGACCTCGACCATTATTTGTATCATTCAATTTTTTTCCTATTGTTCATTTATTTTATCTTTATTTGCATTTTTATTCTTATTTTCTATATTCATGAGTTTGATGAAGCGCAATATAATTTTCGGTATATTTTTTAATTTTATCTTCTGTTTCAAATACTTTATTTTCGTTTTCGAACCATTTCTTTCTTATTGATCATAAATTTCTTATTTGTTTCTGGTTGTTCCATCGTTTTGGAAATAAGGGATCGATTATCTTATTTTCCCACTTTTTAATTGTTTGGGAAATTTAAATTCTTTTAAATTTAATACCGTTGGGGAAATATTATTACATTTCATTAATTTGATTTTATTTTAATTCCAATCCCAACACACACACAAATAAATTATAACCAAAATTCCTAATATACAACAAAAATTACAGAAAATGTTTTTGTACATAATAAGCTTTATGTAATTTTTACACTATTTAAGGAATTTTTTTTAAATATTTTCCCTTTTTTCGACGAATTTTTACAGTTTTTACAAATTAGTTTCATACAATTTTACAAGAATTTCATACATTTCTAAATAGATTTAATACAATTTTATCAATCAAATTCAAACTTCAACAATGGAAGGAAAATTCTGCGACCTGGATTCGAACCAGGAACTGCGAGTTAATACATAATAGATTTAATACCCTTTTAAATGAATTTAATAAGATTTTAAATGAATTTACCGGTGAAATATCCCCTCAGTACAGAAGCACGGAAGAATGATTTTTTTTTATTATTACTCTATTTGTTTTAGTTTAATTACACAGTGATTAAGAGTTGCTCTTCATACGTTTGTTTATGTTACATTTTGTTTTCTTTAATTTAATTAACTAATAAAAAATAATTTTTCTATGAATTTACTAAAACAACATTTGAATAAAAATGTTTTATCTTATTTAATTTTTGTAATTAAACTCCATTTACACTGAAATAAAATACATATAATATTTATTTAAAATTGTATTACATCTATTTAGAAATGTATGAAATTCACGGAAAACTGTATGAAACCTGTTTGTAAAAACTGTAATTTATTGTTCTGAAGTAACCATGTTATCACACTCATTTATTTTTCTCATTTATTTTAATTTTATGTATTTGCGAAAATAATGGTTATTTTATAAGAAACAGATTGACATATTCTTGATTTCTGTAAGGAGCCATGAAAATAAAAAAGGGAATCATGTACATGTATTAAACAACAGACATCGAGGAATCCACTTTATTTGCCGTGTTCTTTGCAGAAATAGCACCCCCTCCCCTATCGGTGCAGTGGAAGCACCGACAATGCTATATACATATGAATTTCTTTAGAGATTGTCATTTCAATCAGGTCAAGGAGCTTTATGGACAGTCTAGTGATATATTTTTTCCAGATGGCTAAAAACTTCATTAAAAAAAGGCACGAAGAAACATCGTCGCCGATGCTTCGTTAACTTTGCAACCCATGAGCACTTGCGCAATGAGAATCGGGACCACGGTTTAAGAAGAGATCGTGATCGGGACGAACGCATGCGGTCAGGGCCGGACTAGTACCTTTACGGGCCCTAAGCATTGCACACCTTCTTCAGTATAAATCCTGTTGTTATTTTTTTTTAGGATTCGGGGCCGCCTATTCACATGCTTAGTCTAACGGGGCCCTAAGCACGTGCTTAGTTTGCTTATGTATAAATCCAGCACTGCATACGGTGCATATAAACCTGAACCTCCATCTTGCAGACGCAGCGTTTCATCGCGCCTTCGCAAACCAGATAATCGGACAACACACAGTCGCAGTATGGCATGCGAACGTGCGTCCATGTAAACCAGCCTTTATGTGTCTGAACATTATGCCGCAAACCGCACCATTCTACCTATCCCCATTTCTGCAATATACGTAATCAAATGGGGATTTAGTGACAAACATCCATTGCATTTCATTGCGGATTAGTCTAAAAACGCAGAATTAATACCTCCCTCTAGTATTGCAGGTAGATTAGGCAGATTTTTTCCTTATAACGCTCTTGACATTTGGAATGGCTTGCCTGACCAACTATTAAAGATCATTTTTGGAACACCATGTATTTTTCTCCGAGCGACGTCGGGTACTTCAGCTAGTATATAATAAAAATCGTACCTTCCCGTCTTCGCCGAGCTTGTCAAGACAAAATGAAGACGGGAAACAAAGTTGTTTCTGTTTAAAAAGTGTATTCTGAAGGATTCGAACCCACGATATCAAGGTTGTTACACGGCATGAAACCAACGCGCCAAAGTAGCAGTGCAAAAATGTAAGTACTTGGAGCGTTCAAAAATAATTGGCACTACAATGTTTTTTGTGTCAAAGGAACTATTTACTGAACAAAAGAATACAGATGATATTAGGGATATTCCCCGCCAATATCTATCGCCTTTTCCCATCGTTCTGGCAGCTTCCGTATTTGCGTAGCAAACCATTCTTTGAGGATATCCCGACGCCACTGGTGGACAACTCCTCATGGATGATGCTGTGGAGGGTTCCCCGTGACTGACCTGTTGCCCTCTCTATTCATCAAACATTATTCGTCTGTTGTCCATTACCAAGTCAGTGGTACGCTGGGCACTGTTTGACTTGCGTGCAGTTGATAGAATACTAGTGCTTTTGCGGTTTTTCAGCACAATCCCTGCCGTCTTTGAACACTGATCTGTACCCAACGAAACACGGATCTGCGACTCCCTAACCTCTCCTATGGCTCCTAAACTCTTGTGGACGTCTAAAGCAGTCACTCCTTCCCTCCAGAGAAACCACACTGTCCACCGTTGCCCATACTTGTCTGCTTCCATGTTGTCTTTATCGATGCCCACACGTGTACTCGCAAGTCGGAACAATGGCTGCTTCTATTCTCTACCGATGGGAAGCATCAACACCATCTGGTGGCAGTAGACGGTACTATAGTCTATCTTCCGCATACATCGACACTTATTTGAACGACCTAAATAATTTTTTTTTATTACAAAGGTGTTGTGCCCGGCGCAACCTAGCAGAGGCAATAAGCAACATTAAACACCCATAGATTATACGAAAAGAAATATATTTAGTAACTCGCATGTCCAGGATCTGCCTTTGCATAACAATTCTGCATGTTGCGATTGAATGGGGGTATTACAGATTAAAGTTACATTTAGATTCAGGCATAGCTTGAAAATTGAATGTGCCGTTCGCCCTACCATTAATTGAAGTGCTGCATTCCGCTCCTTGACGTTGCCAGGGCAATCTTGCCTTCCAATCGAACAGTCGCCAGCACTTTTTCAAGCAAAAATGATTTACCGGTTTCGTCACCCCATTTAATATGTGATTGTAAACAATCAGCTGTTATTCATTTAAGAGCGATGTTTGATACACCAACTCTTGCAATCTTGCCCGAAGATATGCATTCTCCAGCGATACCAGTGAAATCCTGGAACGCTTCAACTTCTTGATCAGCGAACTGATGCATCGAGGCTTCCCTGTATAATCCTTGAGTCGGCGTTCATTGTTCGTTAGATATTGGTCCAAATTTTTTAATGTGAGATACAGCACTCGAAGATTGGTTGCTTCTAAGTTGAATTGATGCTGATGGTCTTCTGAGAACGCGTCCGCCCAACTATTCCACATTACAGTATACCAGAATGATTGCAAATAGATGTCGGAATTGTCAAATCTAGAAAGCAATTACTTCACGCATCGCATGCAGCGATGCCATTCTTCATCGTCCTTTAGCAGGCTTAGAGCTTTTGAAGCCTCCTGGAAATATCTTGCAATACACCAACAACTCTTCGAAGATCTTCAAATGATTTTAGACCACGTACATAGCATAGCAATTGATGCTGTTGGCTTCTATACTCCGTTGGATTCGCATAGGCTTCTTCTACTTCCGCGATTGTCAAACTTTTCGCTCACTAATTGTAATTACACGCATGAAACAATTATTGAGCTATTTTTCGAATCTCCCACACGTAGAATTCAAATAGATAACGACTTACAATTGGTTTCTATTTGAAATTTTAGCGAATTTGCTTAATTAAACACTATTAATTTTAATTAACACCGTGTTATATTGCTAAAAAGAAAGGAGATTTTTAATTTTTTACTTTTGTCGCGTCATTTAATTTATTTAGTATTAAAGCCCGTCGAACGACGGGTACCACAACAGACGAATCTGTAAATTTGATTTTTATGTAACGCAAGTAATTTTTTTTATGACCTATTATAGCAGAAACTTTGCCTTGTATGAGATATATATTGTTGGTCTGACCAGAGGCCATCAATAAGGAGACCTGACATTTGCAGCTTTTCCCATACAAACTTTGTAATATGCGCTCTCTGGATAAAACCAATGAAACATTGTGGACCACTCATGAATGACGTCATATAATTCAGTCATAATTTACGTCAATATAGTATACTGCTTGCTCTTCAGAATCTTAAAATTTCTTTTCTGAGTTTTTTTAAAATTGTATTCTATTTATTTCATTTTCTTTGTTTTCATTTTATTTACTTAACAGGTGTTATTTATTTTATTCCTTTATTTACTTTAATTTATTTACATTGCATTAATTCCTGTTAAATGTTTATGCTACAAAAGGAAATATTAAATTAGTCTATATAAAATAAAAAAACACTGACATTAAGTTCAAACATTTAATTAAGCATTAATAAACATGTTAACAAGTAGTAGAGTAAAAATTAAAAATAAAAAAATAGAGTAGACATGCAAAAAACAAGGCACCCGTAGCTTCATCATGAAACATTATTCATTTTGGAATAAAAGCAATTTGAGTAAACTACAATCTAATGATTCATACATACGGAGGGTTGATTCAGATAAAATGAGACGACTTTAAACGCCGCGTATGACCTTGACGGATGTGATTTGCATGACTCGTCCACTATTCATAGAGATTAGCTTTGTATACACTTGTTGCTGTTATTTGGGACATTTCGTGCTGAAACATGGCTTCCAAAATCACAGCTTTTTGGGAAGGGCATATGTTTGGCCTTTCCGACGCTAACTTCAGTCTTTCGTGCATTGTGGAATTATGCAAACGAAATGGTATTGTGGTATCCAAAGCTACTGTGGGTCGAATAATCAAAAAGAACAAAATGCGACCATCTAATGAACGTGGACGAGCAGATAAGCAGACCAGAAACAAGCCCCAGCCAACACGCCCAGCTCAGGTGGTGCGAGAAATCCGGTCCGAAGTGCTGAAAGAAAATCCCCTCACACAGAGAAATCTAGCTTAAAGGAAAGGTATTTCACAGGTAACAGTCTCTAGAATAATTCATGACAATATTGGGCTGGAGCGACGTCATAAAGCGCGCGGTCACAGACTGTCGGCCAGGCACGTGCAGGAACGATTCACTAACGCCAGAAAACTGTATGAAAACCATCTTGCAGGTGACCGATGGAAGTGGGTTGTCTCCATGGATGAAGCTTGGATGTAACTCGATGACACCAACAAACCCAGGGTAATTTACTATCGCGAAAGAGGGAGCAAGGCCAGGTCCGATTTTGTCCGAAGGTGCAAGGAAAGGTTTTCAATGGGCTTCATGGTGGTTGCCGGATATTGCTCACGTGGACTGCTCACGATTTGTCGAGTTCCTGAAAACTGTAAAATTAGTGCAGCTTACTTCCAGAGTAATGTAATGGACCACATATATCGGCAGGATATCCCACGTCTGTACCCTGGTGAGCAATCAAAAGTTTGGATCCACATGGACAAGGCATCAAGCCACAATGCCAAGTTACCTGTGGCTTACTATAGGAAGATGGAACAGGAGACGGGCATACGAGTTATTCCCTTCTGTCATGTGCCTGTAAAATTTCCTGACGCATCACCGATGGATTTCTGTGGTTTTGGTCTCCTGGAAAGACGGCTCGGAAGTCGCCGACCAAGAACCGTTGATGGGCTATGGAAAGTGTGTCAGCAGGTGTTGAACGAACTTCCCATGGAGTCTCTCAAACTCAGCCTACTTCAGTGGAAATTACGGTGCCGGGCGATAGTCCAACAACGTGGTTCTCACATCGAACACAACCGATGGTGGCGCCATGGTATTACATCATCGTAACAGAACTGCAAAGTCGTCTCATTTTATCTGAAAAAACCCTCCGTATGGAATCTGGTATTCTCTTAAAATACATTGACTGTTACGAACGATCATCAGATTAATGGATGAACAATAAATTCTTCATTCCTCGCCAGTTAGCACAATTGTTCCTCGTCGCACCATTGCTCTGATATTTTAGTAAAAGTGCAGATATTTTTACTAAACGCTTACTATACCTATGGTTACTAACTTCTAATAACCATGCTATAACGCTGCAGATGACATGTTCAGATAAAAGTGGCGATGCTTCCCTTGACGATTCAACGTTTCAAGATCAAAAACCACTATATCTCCACCGTGCACTTCACTATGGAATGCTCACTGCTTGACATGTCAGACACACGTTAACGAACTTAACGGTCGTTTCCAACTTTCATTTTCACTTTTATTGAAACCAATACGTCATCACCCGCAGCGCCATCTGGATAAAACTTATGGAACAGAATCTGCGCGTGAAAAATGCACATTACACGTAAAATGAGCTAATGCCAGATCTCCTTATTGATGGTCTCTGTGACAGACAGAGGGATTTAGGAAAATATACAGGGTGATTCAAAATTTCTAGGGGAGGTAGTATTGGTGATTCTAAGCAAAAAAGTTCATATGAACATGGGTCCAAATTTGAACGATAACCGAGATATGAACAGAAATAAAAATGCTACCACCAAGATCAACAAGTTCATAACTCAGGTTCTCTAACGCCTAGGATAATGAAATTTGGGGAAATAATTGGGTACATAAAACTGTGTATACCGTTAAAATTGTTCGAGTTCCAACGAGTAGTTTCCGCGTTACGCAGTCAAGATCGTAACGTGTGCTGGGTAGTACTCGCATGTGAGCACGGGTTACGATGTTGATTGCATAACGCGGAAACTACTCGTTGGAAGTCAATCAAATTTTAACTGTATAAACAGTTTTAATTCCCCCAAATTTCATTATCCTACTCGTTAGAGAACCTGACTTATTAACTTGTTGATCTTGCTGGTAGCATTTTTATTACAATTAAATCGGCGGCAATTGTTGAGATTAAATGACGTTTTCGACAGGTTTTCAGCAAAATTCGCGTGATGTTTAGACCCTTAACATTTGTGTTTTGAACATTTTGCATAAGGAACTTTAAGTTTGTAATCATGCAAAGGATCACGCTAGGTACTTTATGACCATCGAACCTGATACACCCTGTATATATAGATAGTGAAGAAGGTAAGGTTTAAAATTAACAATGATTGCCGTATTGTTAACAGTGTAACAAACAACTTTTTTTGTTTAAATTATGTAATAATAATATGAAATTTTAGCAATTATAATTTTTTGATAAATTAATTACGTTTTCAGTTCATCATTTCATTAATATTAAGAAGCAACAACAGACAAAATATGTACGAGCGAAATGTACAAATCAGTGGATAAGAACAACGCCACCAAAAAAAAAACAAATGAGGGCTGACAATCCAATCTTCATTGTTTACAATAAACGAATAAATACTTGTTGTAATCATTGCTTTTTTGTTTGTTGTAACTATGAAGGTTGGATTGTAAGCCCTCCTTTGATGACGCATTCAGCAGGCCTTGTTTTTAGGTGGCGTTGATAAGAACCTTGAAGATGAAGATGCGACAAAATTTCCAATCGAGTTTTTTAATTCTCGAGAATTTCCTGGATTGCCTCACTATTGTATTGAACTTAAATTTAAATCTCTTCTATTCCATTATATTTTATTCTATTCGATTATATTGCGCAGTATTGGTGCACCAAAGCTTTGTCTACTGTATGTGAAGAATATGCATGACCACGTAATTGAAATACTATCTTCACTGACTGTGCAGAATAAAAAATAACTGATGTCCTGATTTCTCGTACTCCAATCGAAATGAATATTCTGTTTTCTTTCAAAGAAAATCCAGTTTTCCGTTTGGCTTGCATTTAGTATGACGATCAACAAAGCTCAAGGCAATCTTGAATTTAGCGGGAATCAGTTTCGTTAATCCGTAAGCTAACAAAGACAAAGGAAACCCTTGTTCCACAAGAAAATAATTTAATAACATTAATAAAACAATAGCAAAATAAAAAAAACAATAAAAATACAAACATGTATGTACATTTCTAGAGCCAAGCCCTCTTCTTCAACTTCGGTTTCCGTCTGTATTATTATTGTTTTTTATCTTGCTATTGTTTTGTTAATGTTATTAAATTATTTTCTTGTGGAACAGGGGTTTCCTTTGTCTTTTTTAGCTTATCATCTTGTTCACAGTTTCTGGCTTATTCATTGGATCTCCAGACAACGTTTTTCATCTATGATCCTAGCGGTTCAACCAAAAATCTTCTACAAAAGAGTCTTGGAAGATAACTAATTGTACATTCACGTTGTGCATTTTCAATAATTTTATACTATACAGTTAAGTTTGGGAAAAAGTCTTAATTTTATTTATTCTAAAATTTACCATAATTAACTGTACAACTGGCTTCATTATATTAACCACAGATTAATACAGATGGTCAACTTCCTATACTTACAAGGTTAAAACAATTTGGTTGATTAGCCAATCAGCGTTCGGCATTGATACCCAGTGGCTAAGATAAGAACTAAAAAAATGACGTCATATATTCCACTAATCACGCCGTTTATGAAATATATGATGTATATTTCTTTGAGCAATATATGACGTAGACTCAAGAGTTCAGTTTACTAGAATCGTTTTTATAATTAATTTTTGAAAATTTATAAAAAAATTCTGGAATTTTATAAAAAACAAATTATTTCCGATTGTGAACTGAGTAATGCTAACATAAGAAATGACAATTTTAAACACAGTATAAAAGTAAATTCGTTAATTTTATTTAAAAATGGAATTCATAACTTCAAATAAAAACTTACAAAGATTTGTTAAGTTCTTTGTAGAGTTTTCTATTTAGCTTATATTTATAGTTCTTCACAAATCTTCCCTTGGGTTGGTTTATGCTACGTTTTACTTGCTTGTCAGTTCCCAAACGTTTTTTTGTTTTGAAACCGCTTTGTTAGGTTATTTTTACTTAATACTTGTAGCGTTAGGGTAATTTTCAAATTCTTCTTCATGGTAGAATCACAGATTGTATAATTCTAACAATGGTAGCATTTTAAACAATAGCGAAAATTCATCCAATCACAATTGGTATTGACATTTGTACTTCTTGTATGCCTCACTGGTGCGCTGCAGGACATTTAATCACGTGATTATTGCCGAGTTGACCATCTGTATTAATCTGTGATATTAACCAACCCGAGCGAAGCCGGGTACTTAGTCTAGTATGAACGTATTTTCATTATTATATAAATTTCGGAGAATGGCTTTATCCTTTGAAATTTTATGAACAAGAAAAAACGAAATCAATCTGATATTTAGGAAAACGATATGAATTTTGTTGTTTATCGTAAGAGTGAAGAAAATTTCTCTAGAAAGAGGGAGGAGCAAATCTTAATGGAGGATGATGCTATAAATTCTTCTTTTGAGTTAAATAAAGGAAGTTCGGCCGTAATGTTGTTAATGCTTTCAGAATAATTCTGCTCTTAAACCAAAGGTCTGTTTTATCAAGATAAAGAAAATATTGGATTTGTGTGAAATATGCGGAAAAGAAATTGGGCGTCTCCTATAAATTAATAAAAAATATCAGTAAGATGATTCACGAAACTGTAGATGATCCAAAGACGAAGGAATTTCTGTGCCTACTAATATTATCAATAAGCATACACAAAAACACATACACACATATACAAGCAACACACACACACACTTAAAGCGCGCGCGCTCACGCTTTTTTTAGCATCTAAGTTCATAAAATATCCCAATTCTGTACAGAATTAAGCGCGGTTATACAAACAAAAAACAAAATACTTTTTTTTTCTCACGCAGTTTTTTCCGGCTTGTTCTCCCTTTATCTTAGCATATTCGCATTTTTTGTAACGGAGTTTTCCGAGGCGCACTCGAGCCATCCTTTTGGCAAACGAGAGGTTTTGGCGGCGGTACCGAAGAAGGGGGAGAGAGAGAGTGTAAGTTGAAAGGATGGATGAGTGGGAGGAGACGTTGGTTGGATGGGGGAGTAGGAGGAAGAGAGAAATAGAATGCGGGGATTATCGCAAAGCCTCATCGCTCGTCGGTGGCCGCACGGCTCGTCCTCACCGATGGATGTATTCCGCTCGCACTCGGACCACTCATAAAGACGCTATATCTGAAATATGAAGCCTTCTGCCTTTATCATGTTGGTTAGTTGGACGGGTGGGGAGTGTATTAGCCGCAGTGGTCGAGCGGCCTTACCCGACCCTTTCCCCTTTCCACCCCTACCCATTCACCCCCCCCCTCTCTTCGGAAAACTAGAGGATCACTCCACTCGCCTTCTACAGATGGACAGATAGTTATTGGCGCTCTTCAAAAGCAGAATTTCATCTCGCTCAATAGATAAAGGAAACAACTTTCTTACCAAAAAAAGAAGAAAAAACAACAGCAGAATTATTAAGGAATAAAAAAACGTTAGAAGCCATAAGATATTAGAGAAATCTCCGAAAGTCCTTGTGGATGTTTTAGATTCTTAAGGAACATTTGATCGTTATCTTTAAATGAAAAGCGGAAATGTAGTTACAAAAGTAATTAGTACAAAAGCACTGGCCATGCACCTGTAACTATTAAAAAATTTGAAATATAAGAGTGTTAGCATTACATAACCGAATTGATTCATTATTGCTCGTCTTAAATTGATTATTGCTAAGCTTGAGATTAATTTAACCTTTCAGAATTGTTTAACTCCACAAATTTTTTTTCAAATGGGTCCTCGGCAAATGCTCCCACATATTTAGTCTGTTTTTCGTTACTTGATGTTATTGGTGTTCAACTTTTTATGAATTTTTAAATAATCACGCCAGAAAATTTCCATAATGTGCAGGAAATATTAATAAAAATAACACAGCTGAGAAGAAACATTATAGATCTAAAGAGTAATTATTGGATGTTCTTATGAGGATTTTTACACGCCAAACCTCAGATGTTTAAATAATTGATGAAATTAGGAAAGTAAATTCCACAGCCTGGATTTGAACTAGGAACCTTTTGCTCAATTATGGATCTAGATATTACAGGTTAAATAAACTAAAATTATAAATTTTCTTTCAACAGAAATTTTTTGAATCACTGTCCTAACTTTGAAGATTTTATTTCAGATAAACGGTCAGTGTCATTATAACTTACATTAATGAGTAGCAGAAGAATGGTGATACTCGTACTTATTGGATTTAACAAGTTCTTCTCTTTGCCCGTCAACAAGTATTAGATTTTTTTTCTTTCTGCCCCTTTTAGATTTTCTGTATTTTTTGATGCAGAAGATTGAAATTCGGAATTTGGCTTATTAAAGGCATGTGCTATTTCATTATTTAATTTGTTTCATTGGCCCGCTAGGGTCTTAGTTAAAGGGGTCCATCTCTTTATATGGTATATAGGTAAAATAAAATAGGCCTATGAATTTAGTATGCAGATTCCTCTAGGCAAGATCCATATTGCTATGAAGTTCGGGCCAAATTCTCCCAGAGGGGGTTGGTGTCACTTGGTCTTTAGAACTAACGTTTTCAAACGACAACATATGGCATTCGATGGGAAATGATAAGAAACAAAAGAAGAAAGAGACCTTTTACATTTTCTCTATCTTACGCTCGAGAAAAATCAATGTTTTGATAGAAAAAGGGGATTAAAAAGTGCGGATAAAATGGGTATACGTAGTCCCCTCCTGCAATAATTCACCACCTCCCACAACCGCATGGTACTTCCATTTAAACACCAAACAGTAACAAGAGGAAACTGTGTCACTCAGTTTCTTTTAACTACTGTGAGAGTGTAAATGACTGTAAAATAAGGACAATGTTACTTAATAAAAATATAGGCATTTGATAAACCATTTATTAAGTAAAGGATTAAGGTTGATTAAACATGAATCAATCAAAATTGTATAACTAGAGTCGTCCAAAATTTTAAGTAATTAGACGAAGTAGACTTGGGGTTGACACAACTATTTTCAGATTGCAGTAGGCTACCTAAACGATAGATGGCGCAGTAAAGCTAAAACTTACTTCTAGGGCTAAACTTCATAAGTGAACCAGGTGGGTTTACCCATTAACATTATATCAGACAAACAAACTTTTATTTATATACAAGAAGTCTTGAGATCCAGTTACGATGGAGATAGAATGTGTATTTAGGAATATAAACAAGAACTCAATCTCCATCTAACTCTCCTTAGACATGCCTACATGCATGAATCGGCTCTATGCCTTGGATATAATTATTATTAAGCATATCTTTTTTTGTCGAATACAAGGGGACAATATGGTTCACGTGAATTCTTATACCAAACATATACGTATATTAAAATACTGCCATACACTGAAGAATTAAAACTCAATAGATTCTAAAAAACATTTGAACTGATCTAACCATGAGATAGTTTATCTTACATAATCTTCCAATTGCAGTAAAACAAGACCTTTTTCTATTGATTGGGAAATGTAACAACAGCCAGTGGTTTCTTCGTGTCCCCTAATCGAAAACATTCAGTCAACGCCTAATTATAAGGGTCGTACAAATGAAAACGAAAATTTTTGTGTGGAAAAAAAAGCTCGCGCTTCGAAGCTCTGCGAGTGATCGCTTCGTCCAAACAAGCAATCGCAAACAAATCAAAGTCAAATCGCGAAAAAATCAAAAGCAATTTTTTCTGGATTTTACTGGACCGATTTTACTGGTCTTTCTTGAAAAAGGCACCACAGTTAACGCAGCAAGATATGAGGAAACATTGAAGGCACTGCAGAACAGTAACTTGCAAGTCTTACATTGGACAGATGAAGTGACTTGACTGTGTAAGACTGTTTCAAAGCAAGGACTGTACACGAATTGGCGGCTTTTCTGGCAACTACCTAGTCGGAAATACTTATACAATGTTTCCAGAAGCTCGGTTCTTCCATACTACGTTCGAATTGAAGCAGTTTTATAGTCAAAGGGTAACCATTGCGTTATTAGGCCCGGATTCACAAAAGCGTCGTTAGCGACTTATCGACAACACTTCGTCGTTACGGCGTCTAACGACGTTTATTGCTATTCACAAAACCTCTCGCAAACGAAAACGTCGTTAATTAGCGTCGTTAAATAACGACAGCTCAGAGCTGTCGCTATAGAATCGTTACAGAATGTTTAAAATGGCGGAAGGCTTGCACACGACGAAGAAAGAGGTCGTATTCTGATGTTTTGATCATCATGACTCAGCATTGATGAAATATCAGTAATCGAACATATTCGACACTGTGGATTTTCTAGGGATGTGATTTTTCAATCGATCGAGAGGCTCAGTCGATATATAAATGGAAGAGCAAATCGGCGAACTTGTTCAATCGCTCCCCTCTCCCTCTCCCGGCCTAAAGGTAATGAGTTTCGAATAAATTTCTCTCTATCAAATGCTTCTGTATCAGCATTTGCTATTTTCATAAAAATAATTTCTATTTTTTAGCACTTGATATTTCTAGAAAGAGTGCTTCTATTATTTTTTTTCGTACTCAGCAAATGTTCTTCCGAAGAAGTAAATTGTTGCTTTCGCTTTCGAATTTTGTCCATTTTCCTTACTTCCGCTGTAGTCGGGATTCTTATTGGCTGTTTTTAAGCAGACGAAGACGTCATTTCCGTACTCTCGAAATCAGACTGCTATTTTCTCGTCGTTATGTTTAAGAAGGCTAACGATGCGTATTGTGAATTGCATTTAAGACAAATCGTAAAATTGCAAAATTTATCGACATCGTTACTGCACGACGTCGTTAATAACGACATTTTTGTGAATCCGGGCCTTAGATCGGTGTTCCTAATAACTTGCTATGTCAATATATGAGGTATTGCACTATCCATCACAAATAAATTCTATTCCCTTTTATAATATCTATTTCCACTTCTGAAAATCTAGAAACTTTGGTTGGTGGTAATAATTTTCATACTTTTTCAAATTTAAAGAGAGTGCTTACTCAAGAGGAAAGACAAATTTAATACTGATTCTTAAAAGCAGTAACGATACAATTATTTTTTCCAAATAAGCAATTCTCTTTGCCAAAGAAGCAATTCTGTTTTGTTTTTATTTAATTTTTTTAGATAGTATGGGTTTTTTATGAAGATAGTTAATGAAATGAAAATGTTAAGTAAGAATAAATAAAGCACTTGGGAGTTATTTGAAAGTCGTTCTGCGTTTACTAAACTGTTGAAGGTCGAAAGAAAGGATTGATGCTGTCTTTATGAAATGATAAAAAGAAAAAAGAAATGCCAATCTTTCTCTCTCACTCTTTCTACAGTGAATTTTAAATTTTTTTCACCAGCTGGCGTTGATGGCGCTGGGACCAGAGCCGCTACCCTGATTTAATTATGCTTCCTTTTCTCGTAAATTTTTTCAGATAACAGCTTAACTTCAACAAATCTGTATTAAAAAATACTTAAACCTCTCTCTCTTTCCTTTCTCTCTTTCCCTCTTCCTCAATTCTTTTTTCATTCAGATCCTTCGTTCACTCATTATTCGGCGGTAGAGAAGATAGGATTTCCATAATTTTTTTTATTATTCCAAATTCTATTGCTTTTTGGTCGGTATTAAATTCCAAATTAAGCCGAGTTCCAGTGCCGTTGAGTACGATTAATATGAAGGCGCGGCCTGCTTCCCTTCCATCGGTAATAGATATAGGTCTAATAGACAGATCATTTCCATAGGAGACGAGAGGGTGGGTGAAGGGATTGATGGGGGTTCCTTATAATAACCCATCGAAGAAAGATTTTCTAGGCTGTCGTCAGTGGTTGAGAACTTAAAGAGTAGACGTGTGGGGGTAATAGGGGTAGGGTTAAAAGGGGAGAGATTTTTTTAATTAAAATGAAAATGGTTCGTGGAACTTTTTTAAGCATTAAAACCACACTCGCTCGATTGCTTTTACCCTCCACTCATGCCCCCCACTCTCTCCTCCCAATTTTCTCCGCCCACACATGTCCCTCTCATTTTTATCCCTAATTTTGTCTCATTTGAAGAATGTTCGAGAACGAGGCCCACGTTGGCCTCTTACGCTTATGAGGAAAATTAAAAAGTTTTTCATCTATGTTCGACAATTTATTGGAACTTTGAAAATTAGCTCAGTTTATTGGCGATAGTCTTTCAATTATTAGATAATGGAAGGCAAGAGAGAAGGAGGGACGCAGTATATTTTCAATATTTCAATGAAATGGGGTCCTTTCATTTCCATGACTTAATTTGTAAGAAGTTAAAAAGAACTGAAAAAATAAATTCACAACTATGCAGAGACTAAAATTCACAACTGATTGATTCTGACTTCATCAAAAATTTCTCAAATAATGACGAAACATTTAGACTGATAACTTTATTTGACTTCATTAAATACATCAATGCACACCATAAGTGATCAGTTTTCTTCCTTTAAGAAATATATTCATCGGGCACTCATATTGAATTACGACATTATGACGACTAAATCTTAGTATATAGTTCATCTATCAGTAGACCAGCTAAATTAAACGGAAATATCACTCTATTAATAAATCGGATTGAACAATTAATAATAATTTAATTAGTGTTATAAACCCTAAACCAATTAAAGGTCCCGGTAATAACCTTTCTAATATTTGGAGATTACATTAGATTTGTATTTATCATATTAAAGAGGTCACAGTTTCAATGATCTGATCTAGTTGTTAATAATGGGTTGTATTACACGGACATTGCCAATGTTCAATAAACTATATATTAAATACAGTTAATATGTTTGGTTAAATAAAATCTTAGGTCATTAATTATAACTTTATAATAATGAATTATTTCTTATTGACCTTCAGATTGATATTTCTATATTGTTATATCCTAGCAAAAATTCCTGTAACTGAAATTCAATGGTTTATTAATAATTGATGATATGTGTGATGTTCCTTTCTCTCCGGATTACTTATTATTGAAAAATACAGATACATGCGATTCTGGATGTTAATTTTATATTCGAAAATTTCATTGGAAACTTCGACTTTTTAAATACTTCGTGGAACGCAAGTTCTTGCGTCAGTGAAACGCTGCATCAGTATGTATCAATATATTGATCCCAAAGTAGATGAATCACAAATAGATTAGAAAAAAAATTGTTTCTTTAAGAAGAATTTTAATGTTTACACAATATTCTTTATATTTTCATATTTCAATGCTAATCATACACGAAGAAGCAAAATTTGTATCAAATGGCTTCATTTATCTTTCCAATGTTGAGTAAGTGTGGGCTGTCTTATGAAGTCAAACGAAATGATTCTTAAGATAACTAAAAACTTCTCGGATGCCTCCAATGGCATAGCATCAAAATGCAAATTATAACTTTTATTCACTAAGAAAATTTAAAATTATTCAATTCAAACTTTATCGATAAAGTATTTGCTAAATGTTAACTTATGTTGAAATACGTTGACTTAATCCACTGGCAGTTTTATCTTGAATCTCGGCCTATACATGATTGGGCGGATATCATGGATTTCATGAATATTCTCCTCACACTTGAAACGGAAAAAGGAATAGCTCTCCGGAGAATATAAAGGTCACTTGAGTGTAGCAAAATTCGTGTCGAATTCGTTTCGTTATGTTTATTGCAGAAATTTGATACAGATAATATGTAGTCGGTAATTACTATTCGAGATGTAGCTTGCAGAAAACCAGTTGATAATGGGTATTTTCTCTGAATGAAGTGAATGAAATTGAATCACAACAAAAAACAGCGCGAGTTTCTCTCGCTGTAGAGATTATACAGTACGTGCGTTTTTGAGTAAATGCGAAGAAAAGTTTTATCTACTTTGAAAAGCCTCTTAATGGTGCTGGATATTACTCCGGAGGTCAGTTTAGATTGCACTTCTTATGCAGCAATGTCAAGATCAATGCAGCGTACTTCCAGAAGACGGTCGTGGACCCAGTGTATACTGACGATATCTACACTCGTGTGTACGATAATGGGAGTTTGAAAGCTTGGTTTCACATTGGTTAATCTCGAGCTATTCCGCAAGGTGTTCGGTACGCTATTACGAGAGGAAGACACACGAAACTGGCATAAAGATTATCCTATCTTCGTCCATTCACGTGAAATATTCCGACGCATCAACCATACAATTCTGTGGATTTGGGTCGTAGAAAAAAAAGTCGACTGCAAACTAATGAGGAACGTTAGAAAGTCTGTCAAGATCCGTGGCACCAAACTCCGCTGCATCAATTACAATTCAATGCAGCACAATTGTGCAGGCTCGTGCCTCACACATATAATAGAATCGGTGGTGAAGGGATGGTATTTCTTGAGGATACAGGTAAGAAAATGAACCCTTTTTATCTACCTCAACTGAACGTATTTAAAACGTTAATTATAATAAACTTAACTCTTACAAAAATTCTATGGTGATCAGATTTTTCCCAACCTAACGATCAATATGTCTTTAATCAAGCGCCGCATTTTGTTTAGCCCAATGCGAACTATACACAGTATAACCTAGCAGTTTTTCATACTAATGATGAAATTTTATGTTGTGAAACCCGATCGATATGTGCATCTTTATACAGATATCGACTGCAGGCAAAATAATGGAACTCCCCCCCAGTTTATTCGTCCCTGATAATAATGGCGTTGTCTCCTTCCCGAAACAGTATGCACCTTATTGCTTTTATTTTCATCTTTACTGTAGTGTTGATTATATGCATCTGCTAACAGGCACCAGTAACGTTGTTGAAGGCACCAGACATACACCTTCCGTTTATTAAGTGTATCGAGAGCTGCGGTATCGAAAAATGACAACATTATCATTTAGCTTGTCTGAGTAAAACAGAGTAAAACATTTGCTAAACAACGCAGTTAGCGAAAGTACAAGCTAAATGACTGAGACAGACGGACAATTAAAGATATTGTGACTTGATTAAGAAGAGAAGGCATGTTTTTTTCCAAACTTATTGACAGTCAGGCGGCCCTACAGGACCTGGCCCTCCATAGCAATATAACATTGGAATGGATACCAGGACATAAAGCAATAGTAGGCAACAAGGTAGCAGATGCTCTCTAAAGTAAGGTGTTAAAAAACATCTGTTAGTGCAGAACCTTTCAGCTGGATGTCAAAGCAAACGGCAGCAAGGCAAGTGGACATCATTATGGTCAATGAGATGCTGTAAAGGTGGGAACACAACACCGATCAGAAACATGCTAGGCTCATGATAAAGGAACCATGCTTGAGATCCAATATCTTAATATCCTTCGACTTAGCAAGGGAACGCTACGACTTATCATGGGATTCCTTACTACTACGGAAGCATCTCCATAGGATGAGCATTTATCAGGGACAATCCACTGTAGGAACTGTAATCTGGAGGAAGAACTGCCATCATATAGTCTTCGAGAGCGCTGCTCTGGCACACATCAGACATTCAACACTAATGTTGTTATTCAACATTCGAGGTAATTCACAGGAACCTATAAGAAATCTGGCTCTCTTTCTTAGCGAAGCTGGCTGGATCCAGGGCGTGACCACCGAGAGACAAGGCTTGAGCGCGAAAACGTCATGCATTGTTACATCATCCTTAGGAGGGCTAATTTAAGACTTATTATTGGTAGAAATACGAATAACAATACCCTTCTAATGATGAATAACAATGTATGACGTTTCCGCGCTCAGGCCTTGTCTCTCGGTGGTCACGACAAGGCCCGGCGCAAAATTCCTTACGGAATAAGCCCCAAGGGATTCAATGGATTTTTTTCATAACGAAAACCCCGACCTAAACTAGAAGAAGAAGAAGAAGAAGAAGAAGGCATGTTACGAAAAATGATTGCTGAGCTCATCTGCATCTTTATAATCCTGTTTTTATCAAAACAGTACAGAGGAAGCTTCATAAACAGTAGTGGCACGGTGACTGAATAGATACTACAGTGCAGGAGTGATACTAAAGATGAATTTCAGACCTGATAGAAGATTTTCTTCGTACCCTCATTGACAAATAGATAATAGTTATTTTATACAGTGTATGTGAAAAATCTATTACCCCCCCTCCTAATGTATTTGGATTGAAACATATATAGAAGGAGATGGAGCCAGAAACTGTGGACACAGATTAACAAGAACAACAGGTAGCCACTATTTCACATCAAAGGTTTATATTTTCTAATTAATATCATTTACCTGATGTTTGGAGTTAGCTCCAGTTTAGGCCTACTTTCTTTATTTCTTATTGTGTGTTCATCAAACTTTTTGATGCTTAGGATAGGAGAAATTCATGACTTATTAACCGGGTACCCGCCTCCCATTGGGTTTCCATCTTGACAACTTGGTTGTCTTTAAGACGCTTAGTGACAACGTGGCTGTACAAGTGTCTGCGATAACCCAATTGGTAGAGGCGTCGACTATGATAGTCGATGTTCCTGGTTCGAATCCAGGTCGCAAAATTTTTTCATCCATTTTCTAATTGAAAAAGTTGTTTATCTCTGACGTCATACTTACGTCATAAACGAAACAATCGCTTCTTCTAAGCGCAAAACTGCTACACAACACAACTTGTTGTACGATGTCAAAATACTCATTCATAAATATGCCACACGTGTTTAGAGATCAAACTAAGATGAAATTTAATAATAAATAGACAGGTCAAAATGACCCTGAATGAATTTTCGTCTTTATTAAACAAGATGATATTTCTTTTTAGCAAGTCAAACTTTTAGCGTATCCGTTTTAATTGAATAGATTCTGTAAACTTCCAATGGGACATTCTTAACTTTTTTAAAATTAAAGTTTGTGGTCTCTAAATTTTATTCATCCATGAAAGGTGAAAACCAAAAACGGTTGAAAACAAAAAATGTGATTGTACTAGATACAACTCCTGTTGAAAGATTCTAAATTAGTTATTGGCTGACAGTAAATACATGTATTAAAGTCCAAAAATCTATTATCATTGCGCTTCGTAAGTTAATGTTAATTCAATCTCTTAAATGTTTTTCCAGTAAATTCTCAAGTTACATACTAAGAATATAAGTCCGTGGAGTTATTTTATGGTCAAAAGCCTTTAAAATTCTCAGTTTCAAATTACGGCAATTCGTTCAGGGGTTATGAAGTACAGTTTTAAGTCACTATTTGTCCGTTTCTCTTTGAAAACACAAATAAGTTACCATAAGCTTAGTTCTATCAGGTCGTTGCATATCAAATGTCGGATTTCGAGGTGGGTTCCGCGCTTCAGCACGGTTTCCGCGTTTAATAGCAAGTACCCATAACAAAGTGGTACATTCTTAGAGATAAACCTACCAGCGACCAGCTACCTGAAATTTGCATGTCAGGATGATATTTAATAGCGTTTGAACCCAAGCGAAGATAGCCATAACTTCATACGAATTACGTGTGATAATGCATTACGAGTTCAGATTGAATCACACTGCACCCAACGCCTCTCGAAACATCAATAAGGTATTCGATGTAGGCACCATAAACGAACGTACTGTCCAAAGTTGGTTCCGAAAATTCCGGGCGGGAGTGACGGACCTGGCAAATGAGCCACACGGCAGACCGCCCAACGTGTTGAATGACGCTGATCTGAAGCGATCTGTGGAAGAAGACCCGTCAAAAACTGTTCGGGACCTTGCAGGGGATCATGCTATATCAGCGTCGACTGTCAGTAGACGCCTTAGGACCATCGGCAAGATGAAAAAGCAGGACTTACTTACACATTAACTTACGGACAACCAAAAAGAGCGTCGGTTGGAGGTGTGTACGGAATTGCTTTTGCGCCATGAATAAGCGGGGATTCTTGATCGCATTGTCATCTGCGACGAGAAGTGGCTTCTATACGACAATAGGAAACGGTCAGCACAGTGGCTGGATGCTGATGAACCCCCGCGACAGTTCCCTAAACCCCCGTTGTACCCCAGGAAGCTCATGGTTACGGTTTGGTGGAACATCCGTGGTGTAGTGCATTACAGCTTCCTGCAGCAGGGGAGACGATCACCGCTGCGACCTACTGTCGTGAACTGCGTCGTATCACACAAAACTGTGTCAGCAACAACCTGCACTTGTGCATCGTAAAGGCGTCCTTCTGCTGCATGACAACGCACGTCCGCACGTTGCACGAACGACCGTGCAGGCGCTACAGGCTCTGGGCTGCGAGGTGCTTCCACACCGCCCCGTACTCTCCGGACCTCTCTCCTACTGACTACCATCTTTTCCAGAGCCTGGACAATTTTCTCCGGAGGAAAACATTCCTAATCCAAGCAGACGTCGAAAGCGCATTCCGGGAGTTTATCGAGTCCCGTGACCATAGATTCTATTGCAGAGGGCTTGAGAAGCTGTCAAATCATTGGCAGCAATGTTTGGATTGCAATGGGGGTTATTTTACTTAGCTGAGTGAAGGTGTACTTTCTAGAGGGTCATTAAAGATGACCTCTGCAATCCGACATTTGATATGCAACGATCTGATAGCACTGGCAGTATTTTTTTTTATTTCGGAACAAGATTATCGGCAGGAATTGGGAAAGATTAAGGGAGGGAGGATAAAGTTTGTTAGTTGGATTAATTCTCATTCAAATAGCTGAATCCAAAACTTCGGAACGTCTTCTGCTTCATGTAACTCGTGACCTTCGAAGATTCTTGGTCGGGCGACATAGTCTTCGGTGACCTTTTTTACCCAAAAGTGACCTTGGCTGAACCTTGAAGACTGTCGTAGACGTAATCTGAACTACAAATGATAAAATACCAAGCATGGACCCATATCTCAAAAGTAATTCTCAATAGGAAAGAATTCTTTTTAAACTATCAGCCAAACTCATCTGGTTTTCACTTTGATTACCTTGCTGCTTTCCTTTTCCTTCTCGGGCAATGAACGCACGGTCGAAACAATGAATACGTCAACAATGATTTCGAACATCGTCGAGAACTTTCTGTAGCTCCAAATTTAAACTATGGATACCGCAGTTAAAAATTGTTACGATAAACAATCTTAGTCATTGATGGCAAGCATATTGAACATGTTACAAACTAAATCCGAATATCAGTAGTTACTTTTAACATTTGAACAAAATTGTTGAACTCAGTAGTTTTTAAAAATTTGATGTTTTATTTCATACTAGAAATAACCCACCCGATTGTATAATCATCATTGTTAGATTTTTGACACACATCTCTCTCTATACTTTTATTTGTTGTGACAGTCCATCGCTGATTTTATACAGGTTGATTCAGAAAGGTACGTCAAGAATGAAATACCATGTACAGTTTGTAGCGGGGAACAAAATTTTTCCTATAAAACATGGGTCCGGAAATGCATCCTTACAGAGATAATGCAATTTGTACACAGAGAGAAATTTTTTGTTGTGACAACCTTATCTATGGTCACTGTAACAATATTTTATAGTTGATCCTGTCCCATCAATATTTATTGTGGCGTGGACAAAACTGTTTTGATAGTGTGGTTTGATCAGAGAACACTTCTTTTTATTAATCTCATTCAATAAATATTGTTGTCAGAACAATAGTCTTTTGTTACCACACTAATACACTACTGCTAGAACAACGATTCTTCCTTGCATAGATAATGGATATTGATGACACATCAATAGTTTTCTGCTCCTACAGCAAAGGAGCTATGGGCTCTTTTACAGTTTATATTTTCATGATACCATATTAAAATTAGTCTATATGTTCTGCTTTTTGAAAACAAATATATATACAGGGTGGTCCATAAGTCTGTCCCCCCCCCTTTTATTTTTTGAACCGAAGCAGATATGTCAATTTTGATGAATCCAATGAATAGGAAGTTGTGGGTGGCCTATCCCATGGTGCACTTTTCATCATCCCAAATATGCAAATTAGGACACATTCAAAATTTATCTCAAAAACCGTAAGGGATAGAGAAAAACCCCAATTGCAAACTTGTTCAGCATAAAAAAACAAACAAAACAAAAAAAAACCATCCAAATCGGACCAACGGTTCCCCAAAAAAGTTAATTGCAAATGCTAATTGGCACTCACATTGCATTTGCATCTTCCTGTCCCCCCCCTGTTGGGTTTTAAATGCTGAAGCTTTTTGATGAATGGGGAAGAAACTGCCAATCAGGTTTGAAAAATGGCAGAATACAGTAGAGAAGAAATGGTTGGTATGGTTTTATGTTTTGGATTTGCACATAATTACAAAGGTGCAGCCAGGGAATACCAAGTTAGATATCCCAATGCTAGAGTTCCCACTTCTAAGACAATTCGCCAGGTTGTTCAACGATTTCAGCAAACAGGAAGTGTCAGTCATCAGACCAGGCAAGGTAGACCAACAACTGTCACATCAAAGGGCTCCAGCACAGCCATTTTAGCTGCTGTTTATGCTAATCCTCATTGTAGTACTCGATCAGTTGCTGAAGAAGTCGGCTGCAGTCATCAATCAGTATTAAGATTACTGCATATGCATGGATTCCACCCTTATCATGTCCACTGCCACCAAGGATTGAAGCCAACAGACTACGATTTTCGTCTTGAGTTCTGCAATTGGCTGCTAAATCGCATCGACAATGACCCAGGCTTTCTCAATTGGGTCTTGTGGTCAGACGAAGCCAGCTTCTCTCGAGATGGTCTGGTTAATAAACACAATCTCCATTATTGGGCAAGAGAAAACCCTAGATGGTTACGAGAAGCTGTGCACCAGGTGAATTGGAGAGTGAATGTCTGGTGTGGAATCATCAATGGTGGATTGGTTGGTCCATAGTTCTACGAAGGGACGTTGAAAGCTGCACGATACAGAGACATGATAATAAATGTTGTAGTGGCAGAATTTGCAGATGAGCTTCCTTTAGCATCACTTCGAAGGGTATGGTATCAACATGATGGGGCTTCAGCCCATTCAGCGGCAGCTACTTGTGATCATCTCGATGCAATGTTTCCAGGTCAGTGGATCGGCCGGGGTGGCCCAATACATTGGCCTGCACGCTCACCAGATCTTTCCCCTAATGACTTCTTTTTGTGGGGTTATCTTAAGGACAATGTTTATGCCACTCAGCCAACTTCTATGCTGGATTTGCAACAGATAATTCAGACTGCCTGCCAATCCATTACATCTGATATGGTAACAAGAGTGAGGGCATCTTTGAAACTACGTGCTCAGTTGTGCATTGGTGCTGAAGGGCATCATGTGGAACATACCCTTTAGAGTGTAACCAACATGATTCGCTTTGGTTTGGCCCAGTTGGCTTTTTTTAGTTTGAGATGGTTATTTACTTTTTTTAACTTTTTTTGGGAACCGTTGGTCCGATTTGGATGGGGTTTTTTTGTTTTGTTTGTTTTTTTATGCTGAACAAGTTTGCAATTGGGTTTTTTTTCTCTATCCCTTACGGTTTTTGAGATAAATTTTGAATGTGTCCTAATTTGCATATTTGGGATGATGAAAAGTGCACCATGGGATAGGCCACCCACAACTTCCTATTCATTGGATTCATCAAAATTGTCATATCTGCTTCGGTTCAAAAAATAAAAGGGGAGGGGGGAGAGACTTATGGACATATATATAAGGGTATGTTAGTAGTATCAAGTTTATTTCATGAATTAATAGTTGTAACATAAATCAATAATTCTATTTCTCTTTTTGTACACACCATTGATTTCAAAAAAAAGGCTGTTGGAGCCAGATCTGGTGATAATGCTCCAGCATACACCGTTCAGATGGTCAGTAATCAGGACGCACAGTAGTGATGAGCGTGATTTCACGACCTGTGATTTTTTCACTGATAGTGAAATTTCACAGGTATTCACTGCTACTCTCGAACATTCGAAACCGTTACCAGTGATTTTCATAAGCGCTACTCTCGAACATGTTACCAGGGATTTTCACTGTTTCACAGTTTTCTCTACTCAAACGAGGAAACTGACGCAGGCATGAACCACTACTACTCATTTAACCAATCAGAATCATTTAACCGGGAAGTGAGCATTCACATTTTCTATAATCTGTAATATGTTTTCTAGAGATCTTTGATTAATTGAGGAAACACTTCGTGCTTATTTCTACATCGTTTATCGATAATAGTTCGTATATCAAATTTCGTTTATTAAAAACATACCGGTAAGCAAGATCACATAAAAGTTCCTGATATTATTACTTCATTTGCATCTGCAACCGATAAACAATAGATGTGATATCTTTATCCTGTGGTGTACCCAGAGGGGAGCGAGGGGATCGATTGTTAAAATCCAAGATGGAAACAATGAAGGTTACATTGTTACTCGGACTTGTATGGTCAGGCGACTTTTCCGCGCTGGGGCCTGTCTTTCTCGTTGGCTACGTGTAACAATGTAAGACGTTTCAGGTCGAGGCTTTCTTTATAGGAGGTGTTGCCAGGCCTGTCTTTCCAACACCTCCTAGAAAGCAAGCTTGTGCACTGAAAATTCATATGTTGTTACATCATCATAAAATGGGATTGTTCATCGTATTTCTTCCAATAATAAGCCCTGAATTATGACTTTTTTAGGAGGTGTTGGTCTTTCTCATCGGCTGCGGTTTCAAAAACACTGACGTTTTCAATTAAGGTGACCATTGTTTTCTACAGAAACACAGAAAATAAAATGGGTAGCAAATAAATTTTTTTTTTTTATGGCGATGCTACAATATCTAAATTCTACTAGGGGCAATGAATAGAAATCTGAGAGTGACCATTCAATGATACACACCGATAGATTTCAACCATGCAAATTAGGAGAAATCTATTCCAACCTTCTTCCAAATCTTAAGAGGTAAACAAAAAATTTCAATTACAAACTTCTTCAGCATCAAATTCCCGAACAAAACAAAGGAAACGTTTTCCAAAATCCAATCAAGAGATCACCCAAAAATCTTACTGCAATAATACCGGCTGTCTATGTTGATATAATGCAATAGTGAAATTACGTGCAGAATTATGCTTTGGTGCAGGTATACAGCACACTGGACATCTTCTGGACTGGCTGCTGCAGATTGAGTTTTTAGAATGACTTCAAAACTACAAAAAGTAGAAGACCCAATTGTCCAATTTGGGAAGTTACAAAGCGATTTTTGGGTGATCCGTTGATCGGATTTTAGAAAAGTTCTTTGGTTTTGTTCGAAATTTGGCGCTGAACAAGTTTGTAGTTGGAAATTTTTATCTATCTCTTAAGGTTTAGAAGATACGATTTGATTTTGTCCTAATTTGCATACTTGAAATCAATCTGAGTGTACCATCAGAAAAGTTACTCTCAGATTTATATTCCTCCTTGCCTTTGGTGGAATTTACATATCTAAGTTTATATCCAAAATAGGAGGGGTAACCGACTTTTGACTCCCCTATTTAATCTACATGCATAGAAATTTAAGTTGCATAGAAATCTACAATTTAATTTTTTTTCAAACAATATCTGAGGTTTTGAGGTTCATCCCCAGTTTACCTTTATTATTTATTATCTGTGTTTTATCTTGCATACACCTTGTTTTGTGGCAAGGAGGATTGTCATGTTAATGCAGGAATACCGAATCCCAAACTGTTGTCACAATGTTGGAAGTGCAGAATTGTACAAAATGTGAAGGTTCGATTCATACATCATAGTGCTTGTTTTTGGAACAATTGTCCCACTCTAAACCATGGAAATGAGCTCCATACAATGGTACCGCTTCCTCCGATCTTCATCGTAGGCGCTAAGCAGTCAGACAGGAAGCATTCTCTGGGCATCCGCCAGATCCAAGCTCAGCCATCTGATTGTGCAGAGTTATGCACCGAGATTCTTCGCTCCATAAGACTCGTTTCTGTTATTCTATGATCCAAGATCGACAAACTGTACACCTTTCTAAAAGTCGCTTCACAATGATACTGCTGATGTGAAGATTATAAGAAGCATCACGGCCATGGCAGCAGGAACCTCAATTTCAGATGAATGGTAATTGTACTGGCGTTACTTGATGAAGTTGCATCTTGAAAATCTCTAGCAATTGAGATCAGCTGAAAACTCCCGATTGGATCGTATCACATGTGCTAACTCTCTTTCTGTCATTTTTTTGGCCTAGCACTTCGCAATTTCGCTGACATTGCTCCTTGAGATTCCCACTTGACAATGATGTTAATTACCTTTAAAGGGGTATGTTCAGAATTACAGAAATCTTGCGTACTTAAATTATTGCATGGAAACAGCATGTGATGGTACCGCCTTTGAGACCAGCTCGACCGCTATATTCGCCCTATAGAGCTTCACTGCCCTTCCTTCAACAAATATCAGACACAGGATAGTATGCATGGCTTCAGATACCATGGACACCTTCCATTATCTTATGACTCTCTTTCACGCCGTCAAGCTGCTATTTGTGCTGCACATGGTAGTTATTCGGGTAACTAAGTGATGGTCGTAAGTTGACTGGAATGTGTAGATCGAGTATAAGTTGATGTAGTTTTGCATTGTTATGCAAAAATGTGGCATTGTATAAAATATTTAATTTAATTTTTCTTCCACCAAATGTGGGACCCATTCAGATTTCTGGTGACCTTTTTTGATAACGACGCGATTTTATTACAAGAATATAAATTAAAGATTTTCATAAATACTTCTTCGATAATAAGAAGCGGAATTGTTGCCTTTTGGAGTATGCATATAATGTTTACCCTTTCATCATGTTATTTTACCTCTTGGATTAATAAAACAAGTACACTTGAATAACAAGTAATGAAGTCTGATCTTTTTACAGGAATATCGCTTAAAAAAATTAATAATAACTTGTCGCCAGCTAACAATAAAAGTTTATTGTGCAGTGATACGAAACAGATTTGGCATACTGTGACAGATCTTTGTGAACATTATCAAAGGAACTCAATTTTTTTATACCTATGAATTTTCGCATTCCCATTTTATATCGTGTTTCGTCCGGTCGAATTATGATTATAAAACGGAGACGCTGAAGTAGAGAGCTCCGCTCTTCCTTTTCAAACAGCGTCACCAATCATCTAAAATTATTCCCTGCATTTGGAGCAATGTTAACATAAATTAAGTTTTTCCTGTGAAGGATCAGATGACGCGGGAACATCTGTGCACCGCCATGATTTGCATACATTATTATGCCGACAATCGTTAGGCCTAGCGTTGCAGCGCCGATCGAACCCTGGCACTCACTCGTTCTCTCTCTCTCTCTCTCTCTCTCTCTCTCTCTCTCTCTCTCTCTCATTCCCTTCCCTCTTGTCTCTTCTCTCACTCGGCGTAGCCAACGCGGGAACAAGCTCGATGGAGATTCTTTAGCAACAATAAATATTCCTGTTCCTTTCATGTGCTTCTCCTTTTATCAGTCATCTTTGCTCCTTCACAATGATGCTATGGACTTGTTATCCCTTTCAGAAATATTCACTAGGTATTATTCTTGTTGTTCATAACATTTTCACGAGTCTCTTATTTTTAAGCCTTCATTTGCATTACAGACGGTAACTTCACTGCTGTAGATTACCGAGATCATGGGTTTCATCCCCGATGTCTGAAATTTATCGGGAGAGAATTCTGAGGTCAAGCCCTTCATTTGAAAGGAAAGTGAAGTCGTTGGCTCTCGTTGTAGTTTACCCATTGACCTTTAAAAGAATCATAGAATTGCTTTAAAATTAGTGGCCTCTGACCGACGACTGTATATAATTTCTGCATTTCATATTGTCTTTAAACTTTTAAAGTAACATTTTATCTTTGTGTTTTCAAATAAAAGATTACTCTGGATTCTTTGTGAGGTTTCTAGTCAAAACGAAACTTTAAATCTCCTAATGTAAGGCTAAAAGGATTGCAAATATTTAACAAACACTATATAAATTAGATATTTATGTTATACTGTCTCCTAATTGCAAAAACAATGAATTCTTCACCGCTGAATTAAATGTTCGGTGAGTCCGCGAATAGCGTCGATGGCTTACATACAGAGCATAGGTTGCATAACTTGATGATGTCTTATAAGTCTCTCGCTCGTTCCAGCGAGAGTAAGTTACGTGGTACAGAGTAAACAGAACTCTGGCCTCTGTTATGAAGGACAGTTGAATGCAAGCGGAGGGATTCGAGAGGGTCGCATTTTGAGCGACGGGCGAACGTGAAATTCTGCCAGAAATTAGGCAAATCAACTAGTGAAACCTTTCATAACGTGGGGCGTGTTTACATGGAAGAGTTTGGGTCAACTAATCAAATTGGATCTACCACTGACTGGGAATCTTATATCTAGCTGCTTGATGACCATTTGTAGCCCTTCATGGCCTCCATGCATGCTAACAACGATGGGATGTTCCAGGAGGACAATCTGCCATATATTAGCAATGAAAATTTACTGTGGGACAATGGAGAAAATAATCTGCCTCTTGTATCCCTGTATAAATATTGACCATCTTCATACATTGTAATTGTTCTTGCATATTCATCCATAACAGGTCGTTTCAAAGCGTTTGATATATTACCTGCTGGGCCAACATTACTTGCGACTGATTTGAGGAGCATTCTAAACAACTCCAACGAATGCATTGGCCACCTAGATCGCTAGACATGAACTCCATCGAACATATTTAGGATATTATCGAACGATTCATTTGTTCACAAGAGCCTGCGCCTGCAACACTCACGCAATTACGGGCGGCTATCGAGACTGCATGGTTGGACATCTCTTCAGAGCAATTGCGCCAACTGGTCCAAAAGGAGGTCCTACACGATATTGAATATATATCCCATTAATTTTGTCACTTCAGTGTATTATAACTTTTCTATGCGAAAATCTTTTCTGTTAATGTCTAATAAGTGAAATTTAAAATTTAATTAGACACACTTTCTGTGATAAAATTTTTGTGGAAAAGAATCCGAAGCCACAGATTACTTATATACAGATGCAACGATCAATGTTAAAGTAGTGGAAACTGGATGGCTCATTGTTTTGTAGTCATCGATTTAGCGATATCCCAGGTTGCCGCCGAGTGCTCTTACGTGTATTTTGATGTTAAGCAGAGAATTCTTTAAATAGATTTTCAAAAGTAAATATAATACATTTTATGTGGTGGAAAGTGCTTTTGCTAATGGTTTTTATTAAATATTATAATTTTGTATAGTTATCGTTTGTAGGCACCTGGTGCAGGCCTGTGGCACAATCAGTGCCACTTTCCATTTTTCTCCATAGGCCGTCATCATTCTTGTCCAAAAGTTGCTACATTTACCAGCCTCCAACTTTCAGTCCCTAAACCATCTCCCGCCCAGTCCAAACTTCATGTATTTTGCAAGTTTGCGGAAGCATTACGAGGAAGTCAGTGCATTTTTGACTTTTTTTAAATATCAGAAACTTTTCCTACTTTACAGAAGCTTGTCGAAAGATATGCAAAGTTCTTTGCAGGGACGGTGACTACTTGGAATAATACTTTCATATCAGTGTAAGGAGAAGAAGTTGTTACTGGTGTCCGGTCCAACAATAAAAAAATTGGAGAAAAGCCCATATCGTTTTGTTTAGTTTTGAGAGAAACTGAAATTCAACTCATTCTATCGGCGATATCTTTCTGAATTTTCAAGATATTTGCTTGGGCTTTTTATAAGAATAGCGCTATACATTTGGCTAATAAATTATGCAAAAGACATTTTGGTAACGCTTGCGCGTGCGCAGTTAAACATTATTTAGTAAAAATGATCATATTTCACCAAATATTTAATATTTTTCTATTCTGATTGCATGATTTGTCTCTACTTGTCTATCGGGTTGAAAACACTGCAAGTTATAAACAAAAAACTTACGAAAACATTTCGATTTTTTTAAAAAAACCTTTCTATCTCCATGAATATACGTGCTATTCTCATACAAGTAAATACAGATAAGTAAAAGGAGTTATCATATGCTACAGCTACAGTGCATTTCAAGCATTATTTTTTACAGGATGATCCCAAACATTTTTTTTTGGTTCACCTTGTTGCTGGTCCCCTATTTGCCTTCGAGACAAAACCTTTGTTAAAATATATGAGGTGTAACATGCTCTTTACACCCCTCAAGTTTCAGGATAATTTGTCAAGTATTTTTCTAGACAGTCGACAAAACGTCTAAAAATCGATAGTGTTCGGTCATTTTTGGGAATATAGTGTATTACGAAAAGCATTTACGCAGTATATTGAATGTCTAATTCCAAGATGAACTGGATCCTTTAAGAACCAGTGAAAATTATTGCTCATATACAAATGTAATTTCTTCTATTTATCGTCTCAAGAATAAGTGAACCAATTTAGTACATTTTAGAATTACTGGAAGCACCAAACAAAAGGAAAGTGTGTTGTGTTATTAGAACCGATCAGTAGTGCATTATGTGCTTATGGCATATTTCCGTTTGGAATGCAAGCTTTTTTAAGGAAGACATCGACTGCATAGAGGGCTTAAGAATTGCTAATTGATCTGCCTGCTTCTCCTAATTAGTTGTAGATGATTATCTGAGTATTGTGACATTTCGATATGTTCTAGTTTAGCAGCCATCCAGTTGATGATACTGCGGGTCAATGTCATGTGCTTCATATTTAGCGTGCTATGAATAGTACCATACGTGCAGCATTGAAATTCAGTATTTGCTTCAAACTTTGAACTATTGGTTTATGTAACCTCAAAATTATTTAATTAGCTACAATTATTCACCTTAGTTATCTAGTGTTTTATCTTCGAGAACTTGTGTAATTAAATGTTTTGCTTGTTTGTTTTTTTTTGCATTTCATAAAGGTTTGATTTCTCCTACTTCTGTCATTACAATATTAGTACTTCCACTACGCCTACTTGAGAGTAAATAAAGAAAGCGTTCCGATTTTGACCTTTCACAAATGTCTGATTTCAATGATCATTCAGTTTCATCTCAATATGCATTTGATTTTTGCTTATTGTATCACTCTCGTAAAATTTTGAAATTAAAATAATACCTAATCGTACACAGCTTTTCTTTACCGTTATTGAATAATATTTCGTTATTCCGGAATATTTCATTTACAAAGAATTTCGATAATCGATATCTTCTACTGATTGATCTAGTTTTATTTATAGAACATGTAGTTATTCATGATGGAACTTCATTTAACATCTAATATATGTACATTATCAGTATTCTTCTTCATCATCATCATCGAATGTTTCATATGCAAGTGTAAGATATACGTAGATATAGAGTGACACTTGCGAAAACTACGGGTACAAAAACATAGAAATATAACAAGGACGTGATTTTGGAGTGAAGATAATTTAATGGACGATCCATATTAATTTCTATGTAATTAGAATTTGATTTGCAAGCCATTATCTCTTCTCAATATGCGCAACATTTTAAATATGGAATAACTAATGAATATAATTAATCATCATCATTGCAGTGAGTGATGGTTTCGACAAAAAAAGAGCCTGCAATTCGCATCTAGTAATCAATGTTAATTATAGTATTCTGCCGTTTTAATTAACAATTGCTTAACTTAAGTAAATTTGAACGATTTTTAAATGGGAAAAAAGGAAGGAGTGGATAGCCATTTAATGAGTTGACTTACGTTGACATTTGTTGCACGAAATTAGCGAAATTATCTGTTAATAGGTGCAAAGCGAAACATTTCTTGTTAATTATTTGCACTTTATTCAGGTTGTGTTCTACAAAGAACTTGATCTAGAGTATTATGCATGTTTTGTAAAATTAATATAGAATGGTTTCTAAAATGTATTTTGACTAGTTTTCACATAAAAAGCTTCGAAGGAGTAGCCAGCTTTTCTTTTGTCGATCATAATGATAGTATTTGTTAATTCCATTGAAGGCCAGGGAAAACACTTTTCCTAGAGCAACTTTATTTACAGTCAAATTCACTTAGTTCGTAGCGAGATTTCAAAAATCTGTTATCTTTTCGAATGATCGAATTTCTTTTTTATTGCAATTATTGAGAAGAAGCCTATCGTCCAGAGTAATTCTGCGACTTCCTGTTCAGGAGATAGGTAAGTTTATAGAGCTTCCTCGTAAAATTTTGTTGCTTTTTCTTGAAATTTCGGAATTTCAAGTGATTAGAAAAGTAATTTTGTAATGCACAGTATTAGTATTAAAGTAAAGCAAGAAAATAGATAAAGCATAATTTAATCTTTATTGAATGCAGGTTCCAAAACTATGCAAGGGCCGGAACAATCACATTCAAATTAGATATCTACGGAGCTTTTTCGGTTTATTTTCTTTTATATTCAATACGTTGAAAATTATTATTGAAATTTCATTTATAGTCAGTACTTTGAAAATTCTTAATGAATTTATTACAAATTTAAAACAAATATACAGAAGCATTCTTATCAATTTTTATTATTAAAAAGCCCTTCATATTATTCATGTCCGATGATAATGACGTTGTTCACCCCCAAAGAGGAATCAGTACTTACAGATGTGATAAAACGTTGCCGGATACCCCTCCAAAAACAATGTGAGATGTCCTTATTTACATGTCTATGATGTCTAAATTAATCTAAATAGAAACTTGTCTTAATTTTTCATTTGGTGATGCCATATGGGTCGCTCAACAGAACTCAATGAATTCTAACGTGGTATCCACATAGGATATCACCTATGCGGAAAATTTATACGGAAGATTTGTCATTCAATAAATGAAATCGCTGACAAGTGGAAAATCTAAAGATGCAACGTCAGTGAAACCGCGAAATGGTAGAACAAAGAAAATACCAGAGAGCGTCACGTGCTGGTAGGTGTAATACAATGCAATCAGAGTTCTTTAGCTGGAACAATTCCTGCAGAGTTCCGAAATGTCACTCCAAATACGATCATCATCTGCCAGTTACTAAGGATCATGATGGCCGTGTTGCCAATCATAAACCCCACATCAATAGAATCAACATGTCCTCCGGAATGGCACGGATTTTATTCCTTCAATTTTTTGGTTGAACTAATTTTTGGATCATCCTGCACATGTTTCCGTTGTACAATTGGTAGCTTCGGTGAGCTGCATACAGTCCTATACATCGCTTAATTGATTTTATTGATGTTTGGATTATAATTGGCAACTTGCCTTAATATTTTGGACAGCTCTGCAAATTGTTGCAGCAGTTTGGGATGGTCCACTCCTATATCACACGAAATTACTTCTAGTTACAAAGAAAGGTGTATGCAGGAATAGATTGAGAAGATAGTCTGAAGAAATGGACTGGTTTGTAAGGCCTCGATGTAAATCTCATTGAACACCTGTAGGATGAATTGAAGCGACGACTAAGGGCTAGGCCACATCGCCCAACATCTGTGACTGAACTCATCAACACCAACATTCTTCAAGAAAAATAGAAGAAAATTCCGGAAGCCATCTGCCAAAATCTTTTGGGACGTCTTTCTCGAATAGTAGAGGCCGTAATGAAAGGAAAGGGAAATTCCCGTACTTATTCCACACCATAAAATTTGGTTACCTACATTGCAAAAGTGCAGGTCTCCATAACTTTTGATGATATAGTGCATCTGAATGTCAAACTCTTGTTATGACTGGGCATTATATAAGACGTTCAAAGAAGTAAATTGTTGATGATCATCTAGGACACAAGGGCACATACCTTTAGCTCATTACCTCTTTCGAGAGTTACGATATTGAATTTGAGATCGTAGATTGTTAAAAGGAAATATCATCTGCTAAATACCAGAGTGGAGGCAGTTTAAGCTAAGTGGTCGGCAATGGGTCCGGCACATCCTATCTATCTCCTACGGAATCCTGTCAAGAAATGTTCAAAGAAATGCACGAAATGTAATGCTGCTCCAACTTGTTGAAAGATGAGCTGCCTTAAGTTAACATTATCGATAATGTAAATATGTCTTGCAGATTAGCAGTAAAAAGGATAGTTACATATAACAAGACAACTGTTAAGAAAGTCATTGAAGAGCTGAATCTGCATCTTCTTAATCTCGCATGAACCAAAACATTGCGAGGAAATTACATAAGAAGTGCATGGCTGAGTTACAATTGCCAAGATAATGAAAATCCAAGGCTGCTAAAGATAAATCGAAACATTTCATGTGATCCAACGAGTCACCTTTCACACAGTTTCCTAATACTAGATTTGTCTTTTCCGTTTGGAGAATGCTTAACGAATGTAAATATTCAGACTGTCTAATTCCCAACGATAAAGCAGTAGTGTCAGGTTTTTGCAAGGTGAGAGCTGTCTTAATTTAATTACGTCGGACACTATTTTTCAAAATGTCCAAGATATTGTTCCACATAACAAGTGCAAAGAAAAGTAATTACGGCATAGAGATATTATATGGAGGGATCAAAATTACCATTAGTTGCTTCCAGAAAAGGATGTTACGGCTGTGCTTGCTCGACTTGGCGAGGGCACTGCTGTGCTCTCCAGATAAAGGTTTTACGTAAGAAACACATGTAACAACAAGAATGGTCTTGACTTAATCCCATTTATCCGGACACACATTTCAAGCTTTCGTACAGAGACATGAGCAACCATTAATTGCTCATACTATTTAATACGTTGAGAATTAACGTTATTTAATTTAAGTTAACAACCGATATCTCAACCAAGAAAAAAAACAACAAAAGAAACTAATAAAGCAAAATTTATTCTTTATGTAAACAAAATTTATTCTTCATTAAAATCATTCTTTTTTATTCTTGGTTGAGATATTGGTTGTTAAATTGAATTAACTAATTGCTCATCCACTCCATACTCTTGCAACACACTGCAGAGTATCTCCCGAGGAACTCTGTGAGCAAACAAGGCTGCGCTGGACTCCGATTTCCCCCCCCCCCCTCCTTCTTCCTGGTGCCCAAACACCATGGTCAGTTCCAATGTTGAGTAAACAGGCGCAAAAATAGAGATGACATTTTCCAGGACTTCGCTTTCCTCATTTTTATCTTGTCATATTTTGGTTTACTGAGTTAATCATATCTGTCCAATACACTAGATGATAACTGTTGAGTTTTACTTTCGATTTTATTTCCTGCCAGCAGGCCTTCAAACCCCAATTACCCCTGGAGTGTTTAATCACTGTCAGCATTTCCAATTTTAATTTTAAAACAACATTAATAATTGAATAGAGATAATACATATTTGAAGATATACATGAAAGCACTCATATAACACTGAATATACGAGGGGCGATTGATAAATAAGGTCTCCATGGCTGTAACTTTTTTATTTGTTAACCGATTTTCAAAATTCTTTTTGTATCTT
>JAHWFO010044290.1:836363-860405 GCA_023313115.1 Rhysida immarginata | reverse complement strand
CTTACAAGGGAACTATGAGACCTTAAGAACGGCGGATAGCAATGAAATTTGGTATATGAGTAAAACACATCAAGAAAAGTCTACCACTAAAATGTGAGGTGCAGCTGGCATGTAATTTACAAGTTATAGCGCGAAATTCATTTTTTAAAACTAATTATCAGAATACTTAAACTCTAATGTAGTTTTATTCCAGTCGATATAAAACACATAATTTAAGGAAATTTTAAGTAAATGAAGCGCTCTAAAGTGCTTGTGCTCACCCGGTTTAAGATCAAAGGACATGATAATCTAAGGTGCTGAAAAAAAGTATAGAGCCGGGATGATAATGCAAATAAACGTAGCAAATCCATGCTGATTTTGTTGCTTTTTTATAGACGTGAATTTGATGATACAAAACGTTGTTTCCAGGAGCATTTAACAACGAATAAGGAATCAAATGCAAATTAACAGCCATTATCCTAACCTAGCCACTTGCAAGTTGGAAAACAGTTTAGAGTCTCACGTTTATTACCCGATAAAGGCACCCTTTTTCTCAATGACCTTTATTAATCTGTTTGTCATTGATTCACTGAGTTTCACTAACACTCCTGGATCAAGGTTTTGCCAAGCTGCAGTGATACTATTCACCAATTCTTCTTTATTACTGTACGGACGGAAATTGCTGTATACAGAACGCACTGAGATCCCCCAAATGTTCTCCACTGGATTGAGATCTGGTCTCTGGGATGGCCAGTCCAGAGCAATCACAGAATTAGCGTCAAACCTGTCCTTGGTTGAGGCTGAGCTGTGAATCGCAGCATTGTCCTGCTAGAAAATCCATTCACCCTCCGTTATGAGCGGACCGTATGGAAGCAGATTATTCGCCAGAATATCTTGATATGCAATGGAATTCATCCGGTGTAATACGAATGCGATAGGTGTAGTTCCGCCAGCAGCAAACCCTGCCCAAGTCATTACTGAGACACCTCCATACTGTCTCTTTGAGAAGAATTCCTTTTCATCTCGAATATCATGCCAATAGTACTTGAACCCATCTGGTCCGTCCATGTTGAACTTCTTCTCGTCTGAGAACACAACATTCTTCCACTTTTCACCGTACGTAACGTATTTTTTAGGGAATACCACACGCGCTTCACGGTGAGCTGCTGTCAGAGGTGGTCTTCCCTCCAGTTTTGAGTAATGCAGATTTGGAGAAGAATGCAACACATTTCGTACGGTTCTACTAGTGCACGGGAGGTCTTGTTCGGCAACAATCTGTGAAAAAGAGAGGTGCTGATGACGAGCAAGGCTTCTTATTCTTGATGTCTGGCGAGCGAAAAGTGCACTTGGCCTGCCAGATCTGCGTGCCATTCCCTGTTTATCTGGATTTTGGAAAAATTTGTTAACATCTGACTTGGAACGTCCAGTTTGATATCCAGTCTTTCCGCTTCCCTTAAGAGCAATAATTTGCCCTCTTTCATACTCTGAAAGATGTTGCCCTTTTGGCATCTTGTATATTGGTGTTGTATTGCACAAACAGTGTGGTATATGCTCTCATATGACGTTGCTATATACTTTCATCACCTTAAATAATCCTTTCAATTAATAAAATATGCAAGAAAGTGGACGACTCTAAACTTTTTTCCAACTTGCAAAAGGGTAGGTTGGCATAATGACTGTTAATTTCCATTTAATTCCTTATCCGTTGTTAAATGCTCCTGGAAAAAACGTTTTGTATCATCTAATTCACGTCTATAAAAAAGCAACATAATCAGCATGGATTTGCTACGTTTATTTGCAGCACCTTATTAGCAGCTTTAGCATAAAAGCTATTTATAAGAATGCACCCTTGGTCTGTACGTTTATCCTTGAGGTAGGAGGTTGAAATACGGAATGTAGCTTCCTATGGGCATGTCCGTCTTTACTATTTAGTTTGGTTTGGTTTTGATTGGTACACGGGGGTGAGATTCAGAGAGGACAACATATCTGTGTGCAATTTAGGTACGTAAAGGCGTGAAATTCAGTATCCAGATTCCTTTAGGCAAGATCTACATTACTATGAAGTTTATAGGCCCAGTTGTTCCATCGGGGTCGGATTTACGGGGGTGGCAGTCACTTTGTCTTTAGAACTATAGCAAGATATGGCATGTGATATATCATACGTTCGAAAATGATGAAAATGAAAAGAAAATACGAGCTTTTTTACATTCTCTACATATTACGTTCGAGAAAATTAATTTTTTGATTAAAAAATTTGGGGAGAGGTAAAAAGTGCAGATAAAGGGGTAACAATAGATGACTGCAGGATCTGCTACTTGTGTTACCCTACGCGGGGGGGGGGTAATTTCTTTTTAATAAATGTATAAATATATTTCTGCTTCACTACTAAAGCGCCTCCTCGGAATGTTTACAAGATTTTATTATTTATTAGCTGCTTACAAGAATGTGTCCTTTATATGTACGTTTATCCGGCCGGCCGCCGTTTGCACGATAACTTGAAAACGGATTAACTTTTTCCAATTCTGTTTTCAGAAATATGACCATCAATGTCTTAGCTTGGCCGTATCATTTTTTCAGAATTGGTACCCCTTCGTCGGGCCCCTTCAAGTCAAATTCACGTGCTAAAACAGTGACTGCAATGAATAGCAAAATAATGTTATGTAATGCAACAATCGATTTGTCAAGAATGAATATATTGTTACTTTCTGTTCATTTTTTAAGCATTATTAACATCTGCACGCACACGTGAAATCGCTTTGTCGACGCAAAATTGCTCAAGTGTTCATATTCTAAACTCATGTTTGTAAAAATTGGAACACCATGAAGGAATGACGCGATTGAGCTGCAATTTTCAGCCAATGCAAATGATTAAAATTTCAGAATCACCACGCATGCGTGGACTGAGCAGCGCCCTCTGAACTGCTGCTAAAACAGTATAAATAGAGGGCTGTAGCGGGACGTTGAAAATAGTCTATGGTTACCTGCTAGTGGTAAACTTTAGGCGAGATGTAACGATGCCTCTTCGACGAAAGAGGGCGACATTACAACAACTTACGCAGTTTGAACAGGGGAGAGTCATCCGCCTTCGTGAAGGAGGATTTTCCTATCGCGCAATAGCAGCTCGTGTGCAGTGTAATAGCAGCACAGTGATGCGAGTTTGGAAGCAGTGGACCGACGAAAATCGGACAACTCGGAAATCCGAGAGTGGACGCCGAAAAGTGACGTCAACGTGCGATGATAGACACCTGGTCCGCATAGCACTGACGGACCTTACAGCTTCCTCTAGACAGTTGGTCCACTGCTACAGTTGTATCCCTGTCTGCTTTGTCAATTCGTCGACGTCTACTGCACCGTGGACTGCAAGAACTGCGGCTGCAATGGACTCATGAACATGGAGACTGGCGTGCAGATTGGCAACAAGTGCTTTTTTCCTGACGAATCCTGCTTTAATCTGTGGCACCATGATGGGCGCATTCGTATTAGACGCTATGCCGGTGAACGAACCGGAGTGTATTATCGAACGTCATAGTGGACGAACACCCGGAGTTAAGGTCTGGGGTGGGATTGCGTATCATGGACGATTTAAGCTGCTACGAATTGTCGGTAATCTTAACAGCAATCAGTACATCAGTGAAGTGCTGGAGCCCTAACTCTTTCCTTTCCTTCAAGGCATTCCTGGAGCGATCTGTCAACAGGATAATGCCCGCCCACATATTGCAAGGAATATTCAAGACTTCAACTTCTTCCTTGGCCTGCTTATTCGCCGGATATGTCGCCTATTGAACATGTGTGGGATTTAGTTGGTCGGCATCTCGCTCATTATCCTCGTCCTACAGGTTCTACAAATGAATTTTGGGCACGCATACAAACAATATGGAATGCTCTTCCACAGCCAGACATTTAAAATCTGTTTGATTCCATGCCACGTCGTATAGCAGCACTTATTGCAGTGCGTGGTGGCTACACCAATTACTGTTTTCGGACACTTAATATTTTTTTTGCTTTGGACCTCTAATCATTTATTTGTACCAATACAATTCGTTTGGTATTAAATTCATTTAATTCTGATGATTCCTTCATGGTGTTGCAATTTTTACAAACATGAGTTTATATTATTAAATAGCGGAAGAATAGAGCTACTTATTGGTTTTATAATGTTCGTCCGTCCCCTTCTTAATTTCTAATTTTTGAGGTAGAAGGTTAAAATTCGGAATGTACCTTACTATGGGCATGTCCACCTCCACTATTTAGTTTGGTTTTGATTGGTGCACTGAAGTCGGAATTACGGGGGTGGGATTCAGAGAAGACAAAAGATCTATGTGCTATTTAGGTTCGTAAAGGAGTGAAATTCAGTATCCAGATTCCTCTAGGCAAGATCTACATTACTACTAAGTTTAGGCCCAATGTTCGAGTGGGGTCGGAGTTGCGGGGGTGGCACTTACTTGGTCTTTAAAACTTGGCAACCTATGGCATGTGATATGTCATTCCATCGGAAATGATGAGAAAGGAAAAAAGATACAAGCCTTTTTTACACTTTCTACATACTATGTTCGAGAAAATCAATTTTTTGATTAAAAAACTTGGAGGGAAGTAACAAGTGCAGATAAAGGGGTAAAAATAGATGACCGCAAGAGGTAAAAATACTTATCTTACCCTACTCGGGGGGGGGGGGGGGTCATTTAATGTCTTGTTACTAAATGTATAAATATATTTCTGCTTCACTACTTAAAGCTCCTCCTTGGAATGTATACACAGGATTTTATTTACAATAAAATAGCGCTTAGCTCGCCTTCAACGGTCGAACTAAACATGGCTGTAACTTGTGATTACAACAGTAACTGGCGCTGAAACTGAGCATGTGCAGCCATCTCCCTTTCCTACATATACCCACAACGATTGAACACCATCTGCCAATAACAAGGTCAAATAGTTTCTTTGTTAGATTAAACATTGAATTAGAGATCAATTAAGCATTGAATTAGATTTTTATAATACTGAACACACTAAAATGAATATAGTTTTAAAAGAATATGTTCAGATTCTTGAGGCGATCATGAGCATGGAATTGTACCATAATAGTCCACTCGACTTCTCTGTCTGGTAGGTCTTCTCAGAGGTGGTTCTGCCGCTCTACTCCTCACTGGGTTTTGTAACTGTTACTGGATTCGGCAGTTCATCTTCGATGTAGATGGAGAGAGAATACTGGCTCACAGTATCTCGCAGTGTCTGATTCGCACCGTCACCCACCCGAAGTTCTGGGAGTAATCTACCTTTACTTGGATTCACTCTTTGTTCTCGGTGATTTCGGCTCTGTGCAGATGTAATTAAATGCGCGCCAAGTGGCAGAATTGCGCAGTTTTTGTAGGATAAAATTGTCGTAAATTGCATTAAATTAAACGTGAACAAAAACTTAATAATCAACTGTGGAAGGTTACTAAAAGTTGAAATTAATAATATTAAAAGTAGACATGCTGAAGAAGCGTGGCTATTGAAATGTGTATACGTGTATCATGCATATAAATAAATTAATTTTGTAGAGTTGCGGTGTATTATTAATTTCTACTTTTGGATTAAATTAAATTAAAATTAAACTGAAAATAGGTCTTTGGAGGATTTTTTTACGCCATACCTCCGATATTAATATTAGAGAAAAATAGTAACAAAAATTCCAGTTCGGCCTGGACTTGAACCATAACTTAATAGCTCAATAGCACAGATTACATATCCGGCTGTGGCCTGGTGATAAAATTGTGCACTTTTTATAGATAAAATTCAGTGGCGCCCTCTCGCTTGTAGACGGAGCCTAATGTAGGCAACAGCGTCAATCTACGAGTACGAAAGGGACGGCCCATGAGTAGTTTCGCTGGTGATCTTCCATCGTTGTACGATAATTTAAAGTGCGATATAGATATCATTGCCGTCCTCATTCGCTCGTTTCCACAGATTTTTTACTAGGGTATTTGCACTCCGTTTTCTGCTAGTCCATTAGACTGAAGTTAATATGGAATACTTGTGATGTGGTTAAGGCCATACGGTTTAGCAAAGCATTGGAATCATAACTTGCATATTGAGGTCCACTGTCCGACCTCACTGTGGCTGGAATGCCATATCTGCAGAAAACTCTTTTGAGCGCTATTATCACTGCTATTTTGTCGGTTTGCCTTACGTGTTCTACTTCAATATAGTTTTAAAAATAGTCGATGATTAGTAGATACAATTCCACTTTCCACTAAAACAGAACCGTAGCGATACGGTCCAAGTTATTTTCGGGAATTCATGTGTTTTTAAAAGTTCGGTTTGTTGTTGTGCTGCATGTCTTGCACAATTTGTGACAGGTTGTTCTGTTTTTATTCATTCCTGACCAATACATTATGCCACGTCCTCGCGCTTTACACATTCCTTGTCCCATGTGGCTTCATGTATACGTTGAAGCATCTCCTTTCTTAACTCACTTGGTATGACAACTCTTTATCCTTTCAATAGGATGCCATCAATGCAGGTGATCTCATCTTTGAATTGTGCAGCTCTACTTTTCAAAAGGAGGAGCTTTACTTTTTGGCCTGCGTTAATTCTCCTGACTAACTGTAAATCTGCGTTATCAGCTGTCACTTCAGTGACACATTGTAACATTTTTTATTTATTTATTTATTTAATTTAATTTAAAGAAAGATAAAATCGTCCATCCAGGGCCTGTATGGCGGGGGACGACGAGGTAGGTCCCTGGATGGGGAACGAAGATACAATTTGATCATTTACAAACAATTATTAAAAAATGGAGGGGTATGGTGATGGTAGGAGTTATTTAGGCGGGGGTGTAGAGAGGAAGTGCTTTAAACGGGATTTGAAAATTTTGGTGTTTGTTGACGAACGGAGATCTGGGGGTAAGGTGGACCAAAGTCTGTTGCCGGCGATAGAGATACTTTTGAGCTGATAGCTGCGTCTAATATGGGCGATTGGGAAGGGATTTTTTATGTCGGGTGTTGTAGGGGGGTATTCCAATGGTTGTAAATAAAGGCTGGGGAAGGGACGTAGTTATAATGTTGTTAATTGCTTTATATATGAAAACTGCTAGGCTATAATGATAGAGTTGGTGTATTGGAGTTATGCCCACAGAATTAAAAAGGTGAAAGACAGGGGTAGGTTTACGTAGTTTTAATAAGGTACGTACAAACCATTTTTGCAATCTGTGTAGTCGTGGCAAGTTAGATTTGGTGGTTGAAACCCAAAATGGAAGGCCATAGGAAAGCGAGGAGTGGATAAAAGCGTTATATAATAGAAGGAGGATTTTGGGGGGTAAGAAATGAAGACGGGAGAAAAGGCCTAAGCGTTGGTTTAACGTAGAAGCTAAAGCATTAATGTGGGCGTCCCAGGAGAGCTTATGACATAAGTGGATACCCAGGTATTTAAAAGTATTTGGCCGAGTTAATCTGTTGGGAGTTGTAGTTTAGTGAAAATTCGTTCTTTTCGAGCTTTTTGTTGTGTTGGTGAAAGATGACATTTACAGTTTTATCGAGATTTAGGGACATAAGGTTGATTGTGTTCCAATGTAAGAGTCTATTCAAGACTGGGTTAAAGGTTTCCTTGATTGTATTTAATGATGAGCCAGCGCTGGATATTGTAGCGTCATCTGCGTATAATATTAGCGGCAGAGGGGATATTACATACCTTAGGTCGTTTATAAATATGTTAAAAAGAAGAGGTGATAAAATTGAGCCTTGGGGTACGTCTAGATTACGGGTGATTGTTGAGGATGTCTTCTTGAATATGTGTAGGGTGTATTGTCTGTTTGATAAGAAGCTGGAGAGCCAGGTTACAGGAGGGTTGCGGATGTTGAAAAATTGGGATAATTTGAATATTAGGAGTTCGTGAGGGATGGAATCAAATGCTTTGGAGTAGGTTAGGAATAGGGAAACAATTAAATTGTTATTGGACATGTTGGAAATTATGTATTCGGTGAGTTCAAAGCAGGCTGGTGAAGTGCTTCTTTTTGGAATAAAGCCATGTTGGGAATTTGTAAGAAGATTGTTTGAGAAGATGTAAGAGGATAGGCGGGAGAAGAATAGACTCTCGAAAATTTATGTACTAATATTTTCTAACGCCACTACCTGTTCTTCTTCCACAGTATGAAGTGGACAATTGACTTCAAACCGACTTCTTATCAACGTAAGGAGACGAAGTTGTTGATACTGGTGTCTGGTCCAAAAAATAAAAATTTGGAAAAAAAACCCTTATCGTTTTGTTTATTTTTGAGAGCAACTGAAATTCAACTCATTCTATCGACGATATCTTTCTGAATTTTCATGATACTTGCTTGGGCTTTTTGTAAGTAGTTCTAAACAATTGGCTAATAAATTATACAAAAGGCATTTTGGTAAAGGTTGCGCATGCGCAATTAAACATTATTTAGTAAAAAATGCTCATAATAATCAATTATTTAATATTTTTATATTCTGGTTGCAGGGTATTGTCTCTACTGCAGTTTGTCAAGTTTCCACAAAATGGCATTGCATTGGTTGAAAATCCTGCATGTTATAAACAAAAAAAAAACTTTAAAAAACATTTCGATATTTTTAAAGAAATATTTACACTACTCTATCTAAAGTCATGGAACAACCCTGATTTGCATGAAAATGGGATATTCCTTTGCAATTTCACTGTTGGCATTCTTCCCAGCACTACATAACACAGAGTATGCTATTATGAGATGATGCTTGCGTGAATGCTATAAGAATGTCTCAAAGAAAAGAGCTTTCAGACTTCCAAAGTGCTACAATTATTGGGTGCCATCTCGCAGGCAAAACTGTTAGAGAGACGTCAACCTTCCTAAACATCCCGAAATCGACCGTTCACAACGTCATCCGGGCATGGAAAGAGAAAGGCGCCACCAGTGTTCCGCCTAGGACTGGAAGACCCAAGATCATGTCGGCCAGAGACCAAAGGGCTCTTCGTAAAGTGGTCACTGCAAACCATCACACATCCCTTGATGAACTGACAAGATCGTTCATAGAGTCGACGGGAATAACTGTGAGCACCCTGACTGTTCGCAGGGAACTGCATGCAATGGGTTTTATGGCAGAGCGGCAGCCCACAAACCTCACATCAGCACCGGCAACGTTGCGAGGAGAATGCAATGATGCAAAGAGGGACGACATTGGATCCCGATCAATGGCGAATGGTTGAATGGAGTGATGAGTTCCGCTACACCATCTGGCAATCGGATGGACGGGTTTGGGTATGGCGAACGTTATCTGCCAAGCTGTGTTGTGCCCACGGTGAAGTACGGCGGAGGGTCGTTGATGGTGTGGGCGTGCTTTCATGGTATGGGTTGGGTGCAATCGTTTCTGTGGACGGACATCTAAACGCAGAGCATTACCAAGACATTCTGGACAACGCAGCACTCCCATCTCTCTGGTAGCACTTTGGCATGGCCCTTTTCTGTTTCAACACGATAACGAACCTTACCATAAAGCAAAGGCTGTAGGCATATGGTTTGATGAAAAGGGGGTTCGAGAACATGACTGGCCAGCACAGAGCCCCGATCTGAACCCCATCGAACATTTGTGGAATCTGTTGTAATGGCGGAAATTACCTGTCGAAATGTATCAAGAACTTGTGGACAGTATGCCCCAGAGAGTAGAAGCTGTGATAGCAGCAAAAGGTGGACCAACAAGATACTAAAATATGTATATTTTTGAGTGTTTCTATTAAAGTGATGGTGTCCCATGACTTTTGATAGGGTAGTGTATATCTCCGTGACTATACGTGCTATCCTCATACAAATGAACACAGATAAGTAAAAGAATCCTCATAAGCACATGCTACAGCTACAATGGATTTCAAGCATTATTTTTACAGGGTGACTCCAAACATTGTTTTTTGTTCAATTTGTTGCTGGTCCCCTATTTGCCTTCGGGACAACACCTTTCTGAAATATATGAGGTGTAACATGCTCTCTAAACCCTGAAGTTTCAGGAGAATTCCTCAAGTATATTTCTAGATATTCAACAAAACGTCCAAAATCGAAAATGCCCGATTACTTTTGATTAGGTAGTGTACATTCTTGCTTTTTCTGAGAATCTTATTTGATAAAATCTACGTTCAGCATCTGATTTCGAAAAATGAGTAGATCCATGCAGAACAGCTTCTTTGATTGGTAATGAATAGTGTTTTTGCATGATATTTTTTAGTAATGTAGGGTTCAAGCACAGACGTAGAGAACCATCAGGTTAACTGACGACCACCAAGGATTAAACTCATTCGGTTGGTTCATCCACACGAATGATAATCCTTTGATTTAAGTTTTGTAAATCTTGTTCAAAATGGAGACAGGTGCTCGTGGTGGTCGTTCTATGACAGATGTATATCTTTGTTTCAGCTCTAAGTCGTATGTATAGTCTAAGTTTCCTATGCCTTGAAATCTGATGACAATAAACTGTAAATAGACTGTACGTTTACAGACCACTTTTTCTTCACAGGTTCCTTTGACCGGCATAGGCGTACCCCCATAGGCAATTAATTTGACCTGAGTACTTTTTAGCAGATGAGGTAACCCCAATTGTGTCATGGCTTCATATGAAATGATGTTAACTTCAGATCCGGTGTCTAATTTAAATTTTACAAGGCGATCATTTATTTGTAAGGTTATAAATTGTCTTTCTGTGGATTCCTTTTAATAGCATTGATATACAAAGGCTCTTATGGTTCATTTTCTAGAAAGCCGTTTTTAATCCATCACGCACACGATTGTTCTTAGTTTTTGCTTTAAAACGATAAACCGAAGCAAAGTGATTTTTTTTTTTTGCGTTGACGACAGGTTTGGCCTTAGGCTGGGCATTGTGCATATTTATGATTTTTACCACATTTATAACATGCTTGCTTTTTTTCAGATGACTCACTAGTATAAATTGCATAGTGGAACCTGATCCCCTTGCTCTCGAACGACTATTAACTTTATTCACTTTGTTTTGAGTATCAAATGGCTAATGGAAGCCGTGCAGTTGATCTTGCATAGTTTCAGAAGCTTTACAGAAGCAATAGCTTGTTCTAGTGTTAGTTTTATCTCTCGCAATAAAAATTCACGTACTCTCGTGTCACGGAGTCCGCGTATTATCTGGTCTCGATAAACGAGTCTTTCAATACATATTAATTACATGTTTGCGCTTCTCTTTGCAAGTCTAATAAAATGCTCAAACGGTTCAGCTTCTGTTTGAACGCATGTACGAAATAGATACCGTTCGTATGATTCATTTACTGTTGGCTTATAATATGTATAAATTTATCTAACACTCACTTTTTTTAATGAAGCTGAACGTACATACTTACACAGTAAAATGTTATATACCTCTATAGTGGCGAGGCCTCCAACGGTTAGCAGCAAGGCAAGTTTTTGTTTATCGCTCCTCTTCGCCCTGAAAATCGCTTCTAAATTCAGTTCAAAATGTTGGCGAAATTTTGTCCATTACCGGTGAACGAAAGGATGTCCGGAGTTCGTAGTGGCTCCATATCTACGAGGCCAACAAGGTTTTAATAAAATTTTCTTTTCGACAGCACTTCAAGCGTGTTTTATTTCTGAGACCATATTAAGTTTTACTTTCGATTTTATTTCCTACCACCAGGCCATCGATCTCGATTATACCTGGAGATATTAATCACTCTCAGCATCATCGAACTACTCTGGATGTTTAGAACAGTGCTTATCAAACTTACAGATACGAAGGGAGGTCATAAAGTAAATCAACATGAAAGAACGATCGCTTTTGAAAACGTGTAGTGCCATTGGGAAGCGACATCTCTCGAGTGCTGGAAGATACAAATCGGCGTTTCGTGTTGCAGTACCCCTAAACGCCGCTAGTGTCGAAAGGAACATGGCGCAACCCGTCGAAAAATTGGAAGTGCGAGCCGTGATAAAGTTCCTCATTTGAAGAGGAACAACGCCAAACAAATCCATGAGTAGTTAATGGCCATTTATGGTGACAATACCTATCATTTGACACAGTCGCCATGTGGCGTTGGCGTTCCAGTGCGGCCAGACAAGCGTGGAAGACGAACCTCAGAGCGGACGCCCCTCCATCTGGACAATCACTGCAGCGTACTACTGGGACTTTCTGCGGTTGTGTCAAAGCGGCGAGGCAAGTGTCCAAAAGGGTCAGACTTCTGGACGACAACGCACCAGCTCATTCCGCACATGAGACCAGGCTGTATTCACCTGAACTGTCCCCAAGCGACTTCTTCCTCTTCCCTCGCCTGAAGAACCCGCTTCATGGACGGCATTTCCAAGACGACGACGAGGTCATCTTCGAGATGGAGCAGTTCCTCAACAGCCAAAAGGAGGACTTCTATAAAAGTGGCATCCAGCAAGTTGTCCATCGTTGGAAAAAGTGTGTGGTCCTGGGAGGTGGAGAAGGACTCACGCTATCACCATACAGCGTCACCCCATCTCTCAGCTTCCAGCTGATTGTAATAGCTTTAGGACCACCCCTCGTATACAGATTCCCTTCATAAAATTAAAATGTTCCGCAGCCTCCATCAAAAAAAATTAATAGTACAAAAATACCAATACATGTATTATTATTAACAATATAAGTCCCGAAAGATGTCTTATGCTATTTCTGGAAGAATTTGTCTGTCTGACTGCCTGTGAATCCGATTTAATTTGGTTTTCTGGAAGCGAATGAAAGATTTTCAAAACTTTTTTTCGCCAAGCGATAATTATGGATTATTGCACTGACGGGTTCGAAGATGGTCAAAATCGATACAATGGCACGTGCTCCAAGTACCATTATGACAGCAATTTTCGATGCTAATTTATGGTAAGTAATACAGGGTGAGTCAAACGTTACTGGACATAAGCTTAGCTGTATTTCGGAAATTGTGTATAAAATGTACAATGTGACCATGCCAGCAGGGAAAAGGATAGGTGCTCTGCTTTTGTAACACTTTTCGTGTTTGGCCGCCATTTTGAAATCCGCCATTTTGGGTCAAGGTTCATTTTCATAAATGGGAAGGGGGGGGGTCATGTGGCTTATCACATAACACCAGTTTTTTTCCTCAGGAGTTCATTCCTGCAATCGGATTTCAGTTATCTGTTGTGGTTCACAAGCTATAAATAAAACATTGACAGTTTCCAAACAAAAACACACACCAAAAAACTGGTTTACACCAACTAAAAGATGTATTCAATGTGTTGTCCCTGCTGCTGAACGCAGAGCTCAAGGCACTTTATCCATTCATTATGCACGCGCACAAAAACGTCGGGGGTAATACTGTCACAGGCCTGTAGGATTCGTTGCTGAAGGTGACGTTTGCTTTTGATTTTCATAACATATACAAGTTGTTCCAAGTGGCCCCACAGGTAAAAAAAATCTAGCCGTGTCAGGTCTGGGGAACGTGGTGGCCACTCCACCAGACCCCGCCGGCTAATCCAATGACCAGGTAATTGCCCATCCAGCTATTGACGGACATTACGTCCGTAGTGTAGTGGTGGAGCATCCTGCTGGGAAAAAACTTGAAAAAACAGTGTTCTGTAACATTCGCAGGTACTCATTAGCATTTAGGGTACCGTTATGAAAATTGGTCAATTCTGAAATGTGATATCACATATGCGACAATGCTGTGCGGGACATAGCACATATCTGTTTCGGGCTACCGGGCATTGAAAATAGCAGCAATGGTAAAGTAGGGGCGTTTTCCGGACATCAGGATCGATTCAATCCTCTCCTCCTTCATTAGTGACATCTCCAATTACCAGCAATAGATAATGGTGCACTGTTAATGTATTTGTTAATAACTTGAGAACCACAACAAATAACTGATATCCGATTGCAGGAATGAACTCCTGAGAAAGAAAGAGTTGGTGTTATTTTATATGATACCGCTACATATTTACTTGTGGGGCCACTTGGAACAGCTTGTGTATGCTGTGAAAATCCAAAGCAAACGTCACCTTCAGTAACGATTCCTACATCATTATCTTTAACATTCTTGTGCGCGTGCATAATGAATGGATAACGCGCCTTGAGCTCTGTGTCCAGCAGCAGGGACAATACATTGAATACATCCTTTAGCTGGTGAAACTCCGTTTTCAATGTGTGTTTTTCTTCGCAGATAGAAATGGTGCTACTTGTTATTCATAGATGGCAATCTTCTACCATAAAGAGTCGAAGAAGTATCACCTTTCTGCTTTGAAAGCTGTCGTTATTTGCTTTACTATACCTTTGCGGTTGGCAGTATGAATTTTGGAAATTGTCTGTGACATCCATCATCAACTAGCCTATTTCGCCTATGTGGCTTCAAACTTATTTTTGCCCAATTTTACACTAAACATTGCCACTGCTGTACGTAGATTAAATAGAGGGGTGGCCGTATATTCAATGCTTAATCCAGTCTTCAGAGTCTATAACCATTCTACGTTCACTACACAAATTAACGCTGAAGATGTCATTCCTCTACATAGGAGTGAGAATGAAAAAGTAACTTTAAATATTTTTATTGACAATTATATAAAAATGTTACCCATAAAAAAGCATCATTGCTTTTCAAGATAATCCTTTTCGCATTCAATGCATGTGTGAGAGTAGAGATTACGCGAGAAAAAAAACTGCTGCTTTACTGCACTGTCATGCATACACTACTGTTTTCACCTCGTCCTGCGTAGAAGATTTTTTTCCACCTAGAGCCTTCTTCAGTGGCCCAAAAAAGATGATAATCACTCACTGCAAAGATGATAATCCTGGTGGACTTACAAGCAATGGGGTAAAATTATAACAGACAAAACCACGTGGGTGTGTGGTTACATGATTAGATACATAATAGTAAAAATTATAAATAAACAAAATAGATATAAGAGCCAAAAGTAGATATAAGAGCCAAAAACCAAAACTGGCGAATATGGGAGATTCGAAATCTTTGTGACCGTTACGCGAGACGTGTGCAACCGCACATTATCATGTTGTAATAACACTGCAGAACTGAGTAAACCACGACGTTTGTACTACATTTTGGGTTTCAAATGTTTATCAAGGACTCCCTGTTCACTATTGATTCTCTGAACATAAAATATTAAAAAATTATACTCTTAAATTCCTAGAAAAGCGCGAACATCATTTTGTCAGCCGGCGGAGTTGCACCTGAATTTTTTGGAGAATTTAAATGTCGCCCTTCCTTGCGTACTCGCATAGATACTGGTTAAGTAATGAACCCATGAGTCTTTACCAGACTAGCCGTTGCAGGAAATCATATCTTTCCACTTCATACCGTTGCAATAGCGCTGTAAAAGCATCAACACGAAGATCTTTCATTTCGGTGGTTAGCTGGCTTATGTACGTACAGTGAATTCCAAAAGCGGTTATAAAGTCTAGTAGTTTGAACGAACATCGTAGAAGTTTAAAATCGACTTTGCCTTCCAGAGTGGAAATAGGGATGAGGTTTGTGTTTGGTGTGGGTGAATTACAGTACTTTTAACTGAAAAGATTAATTAAAATGACAATAATATACATTGATTTATAAATAATAAAGAAAAACTTTCCTAATAAAGGCTGAAAATCAGATTTCCATTAAAACAGTTTAGCGTCACTCATTATGCCTCCCTATCCCTGTTGCTAAGAAACCAAAATGGCATCTTCCAACTTCATTCAAGGTAGAGTTCTTTCCTGAAACGATTAGTCTCACTGGTTTAATGTATTGCAAGGAAACCGAACATCATACCTAAGTGAAAACGCTTTTGGAATAGACTGTTAAACTATAGCACCGATAAACCGGTGTGCGGAATTATAAATGTTGTAATTACAATTTCCATACTGGTATTGCATTCTTCAATGCATATCAATTAGTTTTCCACCTTCACTGCTTATGACTGTTAGCTGATCATATTTGTACTAAATGGGAAGCGGGACGGCCATTTTTGAATCACTGTTGTGTCTTTGTCAGACACTCTGGCTTTGTGCTCTCGTCTGTCAGCATCACCTTCTAAACTACAGGCCTCACAACAGACGGTGAAAACGTCATCAGTATTAGGCCCAAACAATAGCGCTCTAACAAAACATAATTTTATGAATACAGGAATCGTTATTTTCCCTTAATATTATTATTTAAAAATATATTAGTTCCAATTTTAATTATATTTTGCAAAATATTTTTAGAACTATGTTGTTTTTGAGTGCATGAAAATTCAGGAAGGAAGAAATCATTTTTTTTTATTACCTCCTTTACTAAGAGCGCTGTTGTTTGGGCCTGATGTTGATGACGTTTTCAACGTCTGTTGTGAGGCCTGAAGTTTAGAAGGTGATGCTGTCAGCCACTCTGGAAGCTATGAGTAAAAAATGGAATCAACTTACGGGACAATCGCGCGATGTTTCAAATTTTAACACATTTTTAAAATTACTTTTTGATCCTCTCGTATATATAGGGTGTTTCAAATAAAGTGTAACGGCCAAATATCTTAATTACCGTTACTCCAATTAAAAAATTACTGGCACGTGCCGAATTTAATGGCATTGATAGATTGATATTCGACGTCAATTAAGGGCTCACATGATTTTTATCTCGGAAACCAAATGAGATAGAGTAAAAATGTCGATGAGAAACTTGTAGAGCATGGTTGAATTAGTCTGAAAATCATCATTCTAGAATAGCTCTATCTGGCTAATTTGAGATAAACATTTTGTGAAAATCTAAATTTCAAGACTTCTTGTATTGTTACCCACAGAAATCAGAAGCTAATTAAAAATGAATTGATCTTATTTTTAGTAAAATATTTTAAGAATTTTAAGAAAATGTAACAGTAATTACTATTTTTCTAATCCTGGAATATTCCAATTCCGGAATAGGGATTGTCTGTCAAATAATTTCATAATCCAATTTACATTCAATGTAACCTACAGTCGGGTGCATAAAGGTTTAGACTTAAATCATAGTTGAGCACGTGAATAGCACATCCCAAGCGTATACCTGCTACCCTATTTTCATTCAGAAGGGACAGGTCCAGTCTATTCTGCCTTGACTCTTAGTAAAAGTACCTGATTTTGCAACCGATCAACATCCGGTAAGCTCAGTTCCTAGGAGCAGGTAAAAAACTTTTTGCAGCCGACTATATATCATTTGTCTCCTTTTGTAAGAAAAAATTAAGTACTAAAATGCCTACATTTATATCAGAACAATTAACTGAAATGTTGATAATTTATGGTTAAAGTAACAGAAATTTTTGTGCAGCTGCAATAGGTTTCCAGATGCAAGAAAAGTCAATCAAAATATCATTCGTAGAGCAATCACAAGATTAAGAACAACCGGGACGTTTAATGTGCCTCGTAATAGAGTTGGAAATAGAGGGGTAGCAGATTCAGATGCCATAGCCTATTTCATTGCATTCTCACATAGTTTATACGTGATGCTGCATTACAGTGTGGCGGATTCAAATACCACTGTATGGCGAATTCTTCATAAAAATAGATTTTATCTATTCCATTTAACACCTGTTCAAGCATTGGAAGGGCCACAAGATTATTTGCTCCGGACCGATTTCTGTAATTTTGTTTTGAAGGCACTAGAAGATAATGCTACAATTTTACAAATTGTATTATGGACGGATGAGGCAAACTCACGAGGGATGGGGTTGTTAACAGACAATTCCCATTTGATGCGGAAGGCTTCCTACCAAGATCAATGATCCATTAACGTTTGGTATGAAATTTGGAACGGCAGCATTATTGGACCAGTGTTTTTCCATCAAAATATATATGGCATTCGTTATGTTGAGTTACTAACAAATGAAGTTTCTGAATGGGCATCTGATTTACCATTAGCAGAAAGGAGAAATGTATAGTTTCAGCATGACAGTGCACCAGCTCACAGGTGCGACGAGCATCTGATCTGTTGATAGCAACTTTTGGGAACAACGGATTTGACAGTTCGGACCAGTAAGGTGGCCTCTTAGATCATCAGGCTTAACGCCTCTTGATTTCTTTTTGGGGGTTATTTGAAGGAAATTGTTTATGCCTCTCCTCATTCAAATGTCATTGAGCTTCAAACTAGGATCCATGATGCCTGTGTTGCTTTCAGAGCTGAAAGTTTGTTAGATATGTCAGCCTACTATTTAGATAACAGCCTATTCAATCGACAGTTTCCAAGTTTCACCGCAGTAAAGGAGGAGGGCGCTTTTAAGTAGGCTGTAGAAAGCCTTTTTAGCATTGAAAAAGCCTTACCACTGCTACTATTCTATTGTTTTCTACTGGTTAGCCTACAAACAGGCTGCATATTTACATATATATGTAATCCTATATATATATTTAATCTTATATATTAATATATAATGAACGGATATTTATAAGAGAAAAGGACGAGACACAAAAACCCTGGAATGCAATAAATAGTTAATAAATACAACTGAAAATAAAATAATAATTAACAAATAACAAAATAATTAATAAATATATAAGTAAAATCAAAATAAAACTGAAAAATCAAATAAAGAGCTGACGTTTCGGATAGAGCCTATCCTTTATCAAAGCAAAAAAGGATAATTCTCTAAAAGCAAATAGAATATTAGAGAATTATCCTGAAGTTATCTAAATTTCCCTTAAATTTAGCCACTAGTTTTACTGACTAATTCACTAACAGATGCTACACTACCACTGCCTTTGTTATCCATTTTGGGGTCAGAACGGTCAAGTATGCTTAATCCTTGCATGCTTTGTTCCACTGGTTTTAGTCCGGTTCTGTCCGATTGATCACTGTACATATCTCGATAATATTCATCGTAGGATGCATGTGAATTTGGTTTTCTACTCGAACTACCCCATGCAGAATAATTCTCCATGGAAAACATAACTTCAGGATAATTCTCTAATATTCTATTTGCTTTATCCTTTTTTGCTTTGATAAAGGATAGGCTCTATCCGAAACGTCAGCTCTTTATTTGATTTTTTAGTTTTATTTTGATTTTACTTATATATTTATTAATTATTTTGTTATTTGTTAATTATTATTTTATTTTTCAGTTGTATTTATTAACTATTTATATTAATATATAATAATATTAATATATTAATTTTATATATAAATATATATAGTAATATAAATTTATTAATCTATATATATTAATATATCAATCTTATATATTAATACTTAATCTTATATTTAATCTTATATAATTGTTAAAAAAAGTTTTTTTATAACATTCGCATTTTTTTTTTGAAAAGTAACATTCTTTGGCTTGTTAATGGTGCATATTAATTAATATCTAGGAATATTGTTTCATTTTGACACTTAAAAATACTTGATCAGCTGTAGCTCTGTGCATAAGTAAAAGCGCCCTTTTCCCTCACTAAAAGCGCCCTCACGTGAGAAGTCGTTGAACTAAGGCGGTATTAAAGGGCAACTGACATTAAAATTTTCGATACTATAAGATTAAGTAAATAATTAAATAAAACTGCATAATTGCATAATATATAATTTAATTTCGAAAATTTTTATTATTTATTTAATAAAATGAACAAATATTCGCTATTTATTGACCAGGGCGAAAAACATTCCTAACATAGGGGGGAAGTCGATAACGTCATACGAGCGAAAGGAGTTTCCAGCCCTGTAGTCATTACCGCTAAAGTCTCATTCATTCAACGGAGGTCAACTCGAAAAAAGTTCTCGAGAAAAATGTTTTAGCCTTGCAATCTTTATGATCCCTTTCTTTTCAACTAAATAGTTTCCCAAAACGGAGTAACATGGAATTCTGTGGGAGCGCGTGCAATATCAACGGACCCATTTTCAAGGCAACTCAATTGTTGCTCACTCGAATAGAATCAATAGGATGTAGAGGGGAGGGGGGGAGGGCTAACTGGTGATGAACTAAAATTATAAAAAATTATAAAAAAATAACACCTGTTAAAAGTTCCTATATATGTATACACTACAAGTACGGCCGTGTTATTTTTTCTGGGAATTTTTTCTGACTTATTTTGCTGTAAACATTTTTTTTTTTAAATCTCTCATAAAAATGTCAATTTACATTAGTGAAATCGATTTTAAGTTAAAAGAAGACTCAGATAAAAATCTTAGACAAATTATGAACAGAAATATGCAAACAGTTTATTCAGGAATTGGAATAAGATAGGCTATATAGAATTTTTTTGTTTTATATTTTTTAACTACAGGAAATTCGTAGTTTCATTGAGGTTATTTATATCAGTTCCTTAGAGGAGGAGGGGGGGGTCTGGTGGGCGCAGATTTAAAGATTAAATTCAAATAAATTCTTTCCTTGGTTGTATGATCAGTCATCGTGCGATGTGCAGAAGTGAACATTAACCAATATTTATAATTAGATATATTTATGGGTACGGTTCATCCCGATCGTAAGAGAAATTGACACGGGTGTGAGAAACATATACGGGTGGGGAGCGAAATCATTACAACAAGTAAATACATAAGAGAATGTTATAAACACATTATTAATATATAAACTGACGATTCAATAATAAGGCATGTTAACAAACCAATCGATAATTGATTAAATATATAAATATGAATTGATTTAACGATATATATGTGCCCCTTATATATAATTGTCACACATTGGGAAAGATATAAAATATAAACAAAAGTAAAAAATGAGAAACAAGATGAGAGGCCAACTAAATAATTTCCCAAAACGGAGTAACATGGAATTCTGTGGGAGCGCGTGCAATATCAACGGCAACCATAGAGATTCAACCAGACCAATTTTCAAGGCAACTCAACTTGTAACTTTTACTTGAACAGTTGAAACCGACACATATATTATTCAAATAATGAAAAATAAACTAAAATTCAAGCTTGTTGCAAATTTGAACCCAAATAACGTTAGTGCAATAAGAAACATTTCAATGTAAGTGGATCTCATTTTTTTGTTTGGATTTTCCAAAATGAAGGATAGACTACCTGGAGAGTCTGGGTTCGAGTCGCTTGGATATTACCAGGGAGGACATGCGCCTGATGGCGGAAGATCGCGATCGCTGGAGATCCTCCATAGGGCTGCTGCCCCCGCGACCCTAACGGATAAGCGGGTTTGAAAAGTAAGTAAGTAAGAAGGATAGAAAATAATCGAAAAAGAAAAACGATGATGAGTTATTCTATGTTAGATAGCCAAGATGATTCTCCAGTGTGGCGTCATGCTCAAACGACTTGAGTTTTGAAAACTGATGTTTGAAAAATTATATTTAAAAAACTACTTAAGTTATAAAAATTTTACAAGTCGAATTAGAATTAGTTCATGGTCCTTTATGTTATAAAAAAATAAAATTGATAGGTCATTTTTCGTGTCAGTTGATCTTTAAGATTTCAATGGAAATCGTGTCGATTAAACAGGCTGTTACCTATATAGTATGCTGTGGCTAATTTCCACAGACGACTTCTCTTATGTATTTTATCCGATGGACATGAACATTTTCCGTCATTTGACTTCTCGTTGTAACGTTTTATTTGTACTATGCTTTGCAGTATTTCACAAATTTATGGTAGTCTTGAAATTTAGACTTTCACAAAATGTTTGTCTCAAATTTGCTCTAACATTAGCCAGATAAAGCTATTCTGGAATGATGATTTTCAGACTAATTCGCCCATGCTCTACAAGTTTCTCATTGACATTTTTAGTCTATCTCTCTTTTTTCCGAGATAAAAAATCAAGTGACCCCTAACATCAATTTTAACAATACTATAAAATTTGCTATACAACTGCACTAACAGTTTTTTAATTGGAGTAACGGTTTTTAGGATATTTGGCCGAAACACTTTATTTGAAACGCCCTGTATATTTCATTTGCTACCCACACATGGAGTGAACTATTGTTTCGAAGTCGACTGGCTTAATAAATTGATAAGCCAGTTGGTGAATGCGGTGCTTTGGGAGACCACAAGGCCTTGCAATAGAGTTAATTCCGCTGGCGATTCTCTGTATACAAAAATAGGTTGCTTTCAAATATTTTACCAAAACTTTATTATTCCGTCGTTTATCCATTATATCTGGGATAATTCACACATTTAAGTTGTCGCAGTACTTTAAAATCAGCACTTAGATTAGTCGTCACTTTGTGTAACAGCCCATTAATCATAATGTGGTCGTTCATTGAATTTCTCCGGAAAGTTAATGGAGGAGACAGATTATAAGAGTTTCGCCAGTTTATTTTAAGATATGAATTATTCATCAAGTCATATTTAAAAATTTATATGGAAATTTTTATCATAGAATATCAACTTATTTCATCAACTTTTTACTGTATTTTGACCTAACAAATCCGTAAGCATATTAATTACCGTTCAAAATACAGGAATATTTTATTCCTTAGCGCTGTGGAATTAATTATGTATTGCCATTTATTGACCCACAAATTTAGAATATAAATTTTATTAGTGTTTTCAATATAAAGAGTAACTGTGAACTTGATAGAAATCTCTTTTGATTGACAAGCTTCTTAACTGAGCAATTGGAAAAAAGCAAATAACGAATAAAATTAAATCAATTAAGTAATATTATCTTGCATAAATAATAATCTGGTAAAATGATGAAAGCTATTTTACTTAAATAAAATCCAGGCGATCATTTGCGCAAAATAACTTGTCCCTATTTGAAGGAAGAATAATTAAGCTAAACAAATCATTATCCTAATTATTAATGGTCCAAAAATTAACCGTGGCCCATGATAATTGTTGAGGTTTTGAAATTAATTACGATTCGTTAACGTTACCTCGATAATCTGCTTCCCCTTTTATTGTCATGTAGTTTCCGTTGTGTTTCCCCGACACGGATGCGTTGTAAAGTCGATCCTTAAGTATAATTCCCGACGATCACTTTCATATGATCTTCATTTATCCGCAAACTTCGTGTTCCCCTCCATAGTAATTGGCGAATAGCTTTCAAAAAACTCTTCAAAAGCAATCCTTACTTGCTGAAATCCCGCCCTTTTGTTTCATCCATAATGTAGCAAGCTACGAGCGGAGGATGGGAGAGTAGGAGGGAGGTTATATGAGACCGGGCGAAGAAGAGTAGGGAACGATATTTGGTGGTGAGGCAGCATGGCCAGCTGTTACCTGACGGAGGGAGGGGGGAGGTCTCTTATTACCATGCCTTGATGACTTTTGTCCCCGCTGCTTTTGATGGAAACGCACGTGTTCCGAGGGTCACTTTCTCTTCCCCTCACCTCCCATGTCATCTTATGTGTCTGTCCCCACGAGAAGTTAACGAAAAGATGGAAGCGTTAAGGGAATTAAATCTTCCCTCTCTACGTCACCCTATCATTTCCCTCCCCGTCCCACCCCCTTACTAGGTCTCAGCATCGTCCCATCTCAGTCTTTCTACAATGCCATAATAACGTTTTTTTAAGAGATGATAAGAGATGTTAATAGGTTAATTTATATTATCGAATAACACCTTCATCTCTATATTATACATTTTCATTTCTTTTAAACTTTGAGATGAAAGAAGGCGACTTTTTATCTTTAATCGTCTTTTATAATTTCAAAGGAAAGCAGTGTAAATTTGCATATAAATAAAATGTCTGAAATTTAACAAATGTTATTATACAAGGCTACTATAAAAATTCATTTAATATCAAAACATTACATTTTCTAAAGTATTACACATACAAATATAATTGATACATGACAAGAACCGTAAATCATAAACTTGCATCATGTTACAGTTGGCAGCACCAGTGCAATGTCTTTACAAAATGGTGACAAAGCAGGAAAAGAGTTTCTATGTGTTGGAATATGCGGGATTACGTCCGGTAGAGTATACAGAACAGAAAAGTTTGCTGCAGTATCGGCAATATAAAGACACTGGTTGTCTGTGTAAACGAAGAAGCATCAGTCGACCAAAATGTGTGGATCGAAATCGACTACCGCTTAGATTTATTTCGTGTGACCAGAGGTGCACACGTTATATATTTATGGTACAACAACATGAAAACTTAGTGAGTTTGCGGTTGATTTGGAAATCGAAATAATTATTTATAGTATCCCTGTACATTTCCATATATTTCCAGTATTTAAGCGGAAACAAGATATATATTGACACATTTACCTCCGTTATTTTCATTATTT
>JAHWFO010044290.1:812993-836353 GCA_023313115.1 Rhysida immarginata | reverse complement strand
TCAAAGTCAAATTTGAGTGCGCCAATGAATTCCCCACCCCCCTATCACCTATAAACCACACACACCAGATCTCGCCTACCCGGCAGTTTTGAGATATCTGCCATGTTACCAGACTTTTTGGACACCCTGAATATTAGCTACGAACATAAAAGTCATTTACTTTCTTCTGTCGAGAGTATTTGTATTAATCTGTTTACAGCATTTTTTTCTAAAAATATACAGGGTGATTCTGAAAAAGTGTGTATACCTGTAAGCAATGACAGAGGTGACCAGAATAAATATTTTCTTTTAATACAATGTGGGGTCGCAAATGCATTGTTCAGCAGCCATCACGTTTTATATGCAATCTCTTTATGTTAATGACAATAATACGGTCTCGTGTACATCATGTGTTTGGACCAGTCAGGATCACCGTAAAGGGTGCAACAGCCTTCCACGGACAATCTTCCACACATTCGTTTGACTACTTCCAGTAGTAGCGGCAACTGCTCGAGTGCTCGTCGATGGCTTGGCTTCAAAACGCTGCAACACATCTTCCTCCAAGTCGTCTGTACGAACATATGGAGGTCGCCTCGATGTAGGCTTATGAACGTTCACAGTCCCTGTATCTCGGATATGCTGATGAAGGCGGGCGAACATACCTCTTCCTGGAATCCTGCGATTTGGAGAGCTCTCTGGGTAGAGTCTTTGCGCAACATATCCCTTCCACGTGCTTCACCGTAAATCATATGCATGTCCGCAAGTTCTGCCCAACTGTAATGTTCCATTTTCCGCTGGCGATTAGCAGCGATCTCAGTGCAGTAACTGTAGCAATGCACGTGCAATAAACAGTGGAATCGTCCTCAGGAACGTAATAATTCAAGCAATAAACTTAAAACGTGATAGCTCCTGAACAATGTACTTGCGACCCCACATTGTATTAAAAGAAAATAAAGCTTGTATTACTTTGTCTGGTCACCTCTGTCATTGCTTACAGTTATACACACTTTTTCAGAATCACCTTGTATATGAACAATTTATTTACCTTAATGTCGAAATAAGAAAGAATGCAGCAAAAGTTAGATTTACAGAATGTATTCGTTATAATCAAAATAAAAAAGTATAAACTTTTTGAACGATTTCAATGAAAAATAAATAACTAAAGCAACAAAAAATATAAAATTTTAATAAAAACATAAAAAGCATGTTAGAGGTAAGCTATAATCAAATTTGAAAGGATAAAATGTTCTTTATAGAAGGTTGATTACGTTCAATGGTAACGATTTGGAGGAGAAAGTTTGCGAAAAAAAAAACCCTTCTCCATCAACGAAGTGTTCTATTTGGTGATCTTGGCAGTGTTCTATTTGGTGATCTTGGTGATCTTTGCCTGCACCGTATCTTCCACTGTAGAAGAGATATCTGCAGAAAGGCGAGGCTAATGTTGCTCCATTCCTGTTTGCAGGCTTTTCAGAGACCCTCGGTGGTTGTTAGACGGCGTCGAACAAGGGCTCGTTTCAATAATCGAAATCCACTCACAGAAATCCATCGGGAATGCATCCGGTGGCTTGACAGGGATATCATGAAAGAGTATAACGTGAATTCCAGTTTCATATTTCAAACCAACATAAATTGAACGGGTGAGTTAGACCTATGGCTGGAGGTTTTGTCTTGATGCAGTCAAACTTTGCTTTTGTCTTCTCCATACAATGTGGGGATTTCCTCGTGAAAATTGAACTGAAAACATGCTGCTGATAATTGACTTTAACCTTCCTGTCCACTCTTCTGAAACACACCTTGCTGTTGTACGAGTGTCCCGCACTCATCATAAATCCTTTTGAAAGACTTTCCTTATTTCCTTTGACCACTTTTGATATGACTTCTCTCCACGTTGACGGTAGAAAATCGAGCGGAGTTTTGTTGCAGTGGTTGAGGTAGATGTAGGCTTCATCCAAAATAACAACGTACTTCCATCGTCCTCCTGCGAGGTAAACCTCATAGAGCCTCGGTTAGTTCCTCTTCCTTTCTGCAACGTGTCGTGACAGAAGCTTATGAACACGACTCTTGTGACGGTTTTCCAGTTGCAAATCTTTGTTTCACGGTAGCCTGTGAAGTTCCTACAATGTTTGCAATCCCTCTTTGGGTTGCTGGATTTTCACACAGGATCATCTGCTTGTCCTTTCGAATGACCTGTGGTGTTCGGCTTGAGAGAACTCGGTTATTTCGCTGTTTCTGCACTATTAAGAGTTATCTGTTACAAGTCCAGAAAGCTGCATAACGTTTCTTAAGTGAATTAATGTTTTTTATCTCATAAGGGATGCTTAGCTTTATTAATAAAATGAAATGAATAAAAAATTAAACCTAGATGCTCCAAATACAATAAAATAGCCAATAACACTCTATCTAGCACTAAATGGAAGAATCTGTAGTAATGTATATAGGGTGTTCTCGAATAACATGTAAAAATTTGGGGGACAGGTTCCTTATATCAAAACAAGAAAAAAAGTTCATATAAACATGGTTTCTAATAACTGAGATATGAACAGAAATAAAAATGGCGCCACCAATATCAACAAGTTCACAACTCAGATTCTATAATATCTAGGATGGTGAAATTTGGGGGAAATAATATGGTTCATAAAATTGTGTATACCATTAAAATTTTGTCGAATTCCAACGAGTAGTTTTCGAGTTAGACATGCAACATCGTAACACATGCACATGTTGAGTACTAACCAGCACTTATTACGATGTTGAATGCCTAACTCGGAAACTACTTGTCGGAATTCGACCAAATTTTAACGGTATACACAGTTTATGTACCCTATTACTCCCCGAAATATCACCATCCTAGATGTTATAGAACCTGAGTTGTTAACTTGTTGATCTTGGTGGCGCCATTTTTATTGCTGTTCATATCTCACTTATTATTCAAATTAGGACCCATGTTTATATGAACTTTTTTCTTGTTTTGCCATAAGGAACCTGTCCCTCAAGTTTGTACACCTTATTTTAGAACATCCTGTATGTGGAAATTGATAATGAAAAGTTATAGAAAAGTAAATGATAGAGAAAGCCTGTTACGAGCTATATAATGGAATCTACGCACCATTAGCCGCAATATGTAGCAATTCTCAGCGAAAGCAAAGTTTGGTCGAAGTTGTAATATTGAATGTAAGATCCAAGTAGAAATGGCTTAGAGAATTTTATTGTTAAATCATTCAGTAAAATTATAAAATTACTTTCGTTTTTTTTATATCAATTTTTACATGTTCAGAAGTTCCGGTGTTGCTTATTATTTCTTCTAATCGCCGCTAGAATCCTCTTCGCGCATGTTTGCATTTGCCATTTAGCGGTTTAAATCCGTAATGGACATTTTTTTTCAGGAATGAATTAAAATGTTTGATTATTCTAAATTAATACGCTTCGCGAAATATAATAGAGTTAAAAGCATCGAATTTGGTTACTTAGATCAGCAGTGTTAATCGTTTGCCAAATTATGCGGGTACCACGCTGCATTTACGTTGAAGAGAAATGAAATATTGTTGCTGTAAACTGCGAGAAAAAATTCAGACCATCATTTATAAATTCGAATTTTAATCTTACAAGAAAGAAGTTACTACGTTTTCACTGTTTTTATAATCGTCCTCCTATGTTAAAGAATAAGAAGGTCCCTCTCGGCGACCACAGATGTACATTTCCTAAATTTCTGACATGACATATTGTTGAGTATGAAATTTTATTTGTTTTATAACAAGTATATATAATTATTGGAATTAAAAGTTGTGCGCAAATATGAGTCCCGACAAACCAAGATATTTATTTTAAAAAATTATTAAACTTAAGAAAATACCGAATGATGTACTGATTAAGGTATAGGAAATGGAAAGAAAAATTTTGCGACCTGAACACGAACCAGGGAGTGACACGATTATCGTTGTCGACTGCTTAAGACATTAGCGGCAACATAGCTGTTCATTGTCCACGATAGCCCAATTGGTTACAAGAGCTATTATTAAAGAATTATTAAACACTCTTTTTTAATCATTCCTTGTAATGATCAAAAACAAGCTTATCCAATTAATGATGTAAATGTGCCGGATTTAACCGAAAAGTTCTATTTCAAATATTCTCTTTAATAGTTGATATTGATACTGTAGATTACAGATATGTATATTTCATAGCTATTTTAAATAGAGCTCAAAATAAAATGAACTCCTCCCCGCAAATGTTTAAATTAAACTTTAATTTCTAGTCAAAGCAATAAGGATAAATGAGTGTCATATGGGTTTATCTTCAGTCCCGTATTCAATTTTCTCGTGTTTATACGATTTCTTTTTCAATTTATTATCCCCTCCTGTCTCTCTCTCTCTCTCTCTTTCTCTACATTGATTAAACGAGCAGCTGTTGATGTAATGACGTGGAATTCAAGCAATTAACAAGTTGATTGTCAGAAACTGACTTCTACGCATGCGCACATCGCTTTCGTGTCGCATGAGTGGAAGACGGGAGAGAGAAGCAAGAAGGAAATGATAAAAGAGCACTCCATAGATTACAGTGTTTTTATTGCATTTGCAATGAGAATATCAAAAATGCAATTTTTCTCCACTATTTTTTTAAGTCTAGCGAATTTAAATACCATTAGAAATGGTAATTAATTTCAATGAGGTTGTAGTGTCTGCGTAAAATAGGACGTTTTTGTTGTATGCAAAAATATTTAAAAACAATACTATGATAATAATAACACACTATCAGCGCTTAAAAATGATCCTTAAAAGCGGAATAATAATAATAAACAGGACGATGTTTATCGATTAATTAATTAATAAGCCCATAATTCATCACGTGAGTGTGTTTCCATTGTACACTTAGGGCCATTGTCGTCCAATGAGACGCTGTTTAGTGAATCAGTCACGACGACGACGACGAGGGTGGGAGGTGAGACAGGGGGTCAAGTTGACACAAGAGGGTGGAGAGATGGAACCGCACAGCTCACACGTCACGATCCTTTAAATACAATTCATTCATCATAACAGGGGCAAACCATTGATGTATTTATTTTTCCCTGCGAGCTTCTCTATTATGTTCCTTTCATTAATTAAAGAGCAAATAGGAAGATTGTTGGACTCGGTGGGGAGGACGTACTACGGAGGGAGTTGGGAAAGAGGAGGGGTATTGTGGGGAGAAGGGGGCAGAAAGACCACTGAGGGAGAGATAAAATGAAATCGTTCGGAAGCGTACACCATGCTCTCGGAGATGCGATAAATTTAATCAATTTCCAGCATGTTTCTTCCCCACCCACTACTCCTGCCGAGGGAACCACGTGGCTGGCGGAGGGGTAGGAGTCTTTGATATCCACCCCATTTCTCAGCCCGTCAAAGCCCTGCCCTCGCTCAACCCCCCTCCTTCCTTTCAGTCTTCTTTCTCCTCTTGGACACAGCTGTGTGTATGATGACCGACCGAAACCGTTTCCTTATCGCCATGACTACAAGAGGTTCAATAAAATAGTGTCTGTAACAATCTACGAGTTTTACAACGAGCGACATTCCCCGGGGGATCCTACACTTATGAAATGGCCTCTCTACTATGAAAGAATTAAGAGGAAGATGACTTAACTCTAAATAACATGAAATACCAGAGATGAAAGGTTGCAAAGATTTGATCAAAATTTTACAATGGATTTCATGTTTTGATCTCATTACCATCACATAATTTTTAATATTTCTTTTAATCATACAAATAGGAGATCAATGAATTTAGCTTATATTGGTATTCAAAGTCCCTTGTCAAGACGGTTCTTACAAAAATTTTAAAATAATTTTTAAATTCTTTGCACTCTTTAGAATGTCTTTCTTAAAAGTAAATTTTTAGTATACTTTTCTGGATAATTATTTCATTCGTTAAAATTATTGATTTCAATGTTAAAAAGTAGTTGTATAGTTCATTATTTGAAAACTTTAAAATTTTAACGTGTTCCCTCTAAAAATATTGTATCGCGTCGTGTTCTGTATTAATAATGCCTAAGTGCATACATTCGCCAAAAAACTTAATTCTCTGTCATTGAATGAAGATTTACGATCGGGGCTTTGGCCGAGTATCAATTTCAAGTCGGGCCACTCGGGTGTACACCGCCGGTGGGGGGTTCATTTCCATTATGATCCCGGTGAAAGGCGGAGGTCCCCGGTGGTCGCTTCACAGTTGGCTGGAAGGGTACAGTGGCGGAGGGGGAGTCAATTAAGTGGAAGCAAACACGTGCCGACATTTTTGTTATAGGCTTCGATTCCTTGCTAATGTTTGGGTCATTGACGTATCAGAGCTCGCTCTATTAAATTATCCCACAATCCACTCGAAACTTCCGTTCTCAGCGTGGATTAAGTCCAAACAAAAAGACCCCTGACACGCGCGTCTACTTCTCGCCATGAGCGAGTCATTCGACACGGGACAACCCTACTTTGTAAAGATTGTCGGGAATTTTTTAATGGGAAATAATCCTCTTCTTTGTGGGTGTTATTAACAGGAAACTGCACTGTACGAACATTGGCAGCAGGACATCATTTGCATCTTGATGGGTTTTTCATTTATTTTGGATTATCCGTTAAAAATGAACGGACGGCAATATTTTAAACAACGCATCTAATCTCACGCATGAATAAACAGCTATCAATTTCTTAATATTTTTCTTCGAAAATTTAGATTCTGTAATTTTAATATTTCTTATGGTGATTTAACCGTTACAAAAACAACGCTTTCACAAGTTGCCATGCTTTCCTATCGTGGTTAGCTTTGCAAAATGGAATGGATATACGTAGCTCCTTTTTGATTCTCGTATAAACAGAACTGTATATTTGACCGGGATTTTTGATTGTTTAGCTGATGACAGTATTTATGAGGTCGACCTTAATTACTTTATTAGGATAATTTTATTATTGAAGAATTTCGGGAACTTTGGGATAGGGAACTTTTATTAATTTTGATAGATATATTTTAATATCTAAGATATGAACGGTTTAAAAAGATCCTAAATAATTTTATTTTACTGAATATATAATTATCCATTGCAAAGTTTTCCTTCTAATTTCATCTTTAAGAACTAGGCATCCTCTGGTAAAATGCGACATAATAAAAGATTAAAACTCTCTTCTATTTCTCCTTTGTTATTTCAGGCAAGTAATTCTATTCATCTCCCAACATAATTTCACACCCCCTTTATTTACGAAAATGGAATTGATCTTCCTCTTATTACATTTTCTAACAATTCAATTACATCCAATTACAATTTCATTCTCTTTTTTCTTACATCTTCTGCTTCTTCTTTCTTCCCATCCTCTTCTTTCCTCGTCTAATTTTATCCAATCAAACGCTCTCTTATTGATGTTCTGCGGTTCCTTTCGCAAAGACTATCAGCTGATCAATTCTTTACCATTCATTCATTTCAGAGAGAGAGAGAGAGAGAGAATAAAATACCCTGGCGCTCCGTAGCTGATTGATTTCGTTCAAGCGGGGTTCCTTTCGTTTGAACTGAAGATTAAGAGGCAGGCTCCGTTCCCTGACGCGCCTTCCCCATAATTTCATCTGGCGACGAAGGATGGAAGTGGGGAAGAAGGGGGCGAGGGGGGAGTTAAAGGGAAAACCGGGTTGGGGGGGGGGGGAGGTTGAATAGCGGGGACCATCAGACGAGTGTTCGATGAAGCGCAGGCTATTAATGAAATAAAATTGATTGAAAGGTTAATGATGAAGGCAATGCGAGCTCAATGGAACACGCATGATACGCTGCTCGCTTTTGTAGGTTGCACCGAAATGGCAGTCGTAAGATGAGAACTTGTAGGGTATTCGTATCTTCTCAGAAAAATGTATTTAATCGCATTTCATTAACTCAAACGTTAACGTAAAAACAGTCCTTGCAAATGGATCGTTTCAGTAATAAGATAGAAATATATTCGATATTAAGCTATTCTTTGTGATATTGCATTATGCATTACTGCCCTGAAAGCACTTTTTGTTGATTGAAGGCAAATATTGGCAAGTGAAGGAATTAGTCATTGTACTGCATAAAGAATTGCTTGCTTTATTATTCTTGAACCTCTTTCTGTTTGTAAATAAAAATATATTAATATCGTTTTAAGAGCTTGAAAAGTTAGCTTTTGGAAGATATTTTTAAAAACTTGGAAATGATTTTTAAACTGTGTGTAGTTATGTCGATTTCTGCAAAGTATAACATTAATCGTTAAAAAATAATTTTTTGCGTTACTGAAAAAAACACATTAAGAGCATTACTGAAATCCGGATATGCTTATGCTAAAATTGTGCCCCTTCAGAATTCCAATATTATTTCTTAAGCTGCAGTTTAAAGTTTTAATATAAATTCTTTGTATTTCGTATACACCGTCTTATTTCATTTCCTTACTTCAAATAAAATTCCCACTTTTATTTTATAAATTCTTATTAAACTTCAGTTGAAAATGCCAATCTCAGCTTTCATTAATACTTTAAAATATATTCCGTTCGACTATACATCCAACAGTTTATGCCAACAAATCAAATAACGTATAACTGATTTCAACAGGTACCATATAGATACTTTAATGGAAATGATTATGAGAAACCGCATTTTAAAGACATAATCGTATTAAAATATGCCATTACTAAAATTAACCAGGGTTTAACATACTTCCAACAACTGTGACACTATTATGACGTCTACAAGATTTTAGGAATAGTCCTTTGCATAGCTGATTAGGAGGAGCAGTACAATGCAACGTTGCGACATCTGGAGAGAAAACATTCCGTGTCCAGCAATTTCACGAACCAAAATCTGTTATGACCGCATGTCCACAGTGGATGATAAAATTTCACAAAGAAAAGCATTTGTAAGTAGTGCAAACAGTTTGTGACTACGGATTGTCTATGCAAAGGGAATACTCGAGCCGAACCATCATTGCCGGATGAGACTGTGGACTGGTTCCTCGAAACTTTCCAACGAAACCACCGAAAACCTTATAGAGCATATCCGTCTCAAAAAAAAAAATAAACAAATAAAAAAAAAAACTTTTAGAGTTTTCTTGCATTGTACGTTCATATTATTTTGCAAAATACAGAATGATAATGGTATTTTGTAAACGGAGAATATATTTGGATCATCCTGTATGAACCATTACATTGGGAAAATCGAAACGCCAAATTGAGTTCTAATCTGATGGTAAAGTTGTTTGATTCTCTTCAGCAATTGCCATTTTTGAATACTCCAGAAAACTAATTATCTTGTTAGACAAAATTTCGAGCGCAAGAAGAGAAAATTCCATTCTTTTTCTTAATCATTTAACGTCTAATTTTATTGCTCCTGCATCCATTGGGTACGAGTATTTTTTTCTTCTTTGCTGCAGACATCAATGGTGACTGGAGATCACGTTAGCTGTTGTAATCCATGCACTTAATGCATGGTTTAACGAAGCATTGCGAGACAATATGATCTTGTTCTTTGTAATATTGTATGTCTGTAGCCTTAATAAAAGGAATAAGCATCCATTCAACATGGGCTTAGTTCTACCGTTGATTGTAAGATGACATGAATGTTATCGGATATTTGTTCTCACTTAACAACTATTTTTCGTGAATATTCCACAAGTGCAGGGATTTTGCTTATGCTTACACTACTCCCTTCCTCACCCGCTATCATTTCAAGTTAAAAGTTCGTCATTCACCTATTCTACCTGGGACAATGACCTCAAGTATGCAATAAATCATTTTCATGCCCACCGCAAGAGAGCGCAGAGTGGGATAGGCTAAAGAACTATTTAGCATCCTCAAATTCCTTTCACCCAAAGTTTCACCTTCTAAACCGTTCAGTTTTCCTCAAGAATCTTAAGTTCTTTACAAATTGTGGTGTTGGATCAACAATTTGCATTGTCTCTATTTCTTTTTGAATGTTCCTATAATCAACAAACTGGCCACTAAGTATAAATCGTGAGGGGTAAATATACTGAAGGAGACGCAGTCTCCTGCTTCGGTATTTTTTGAGAGAGACGCATATTTTGATTTTCAGGTATTGCATATCAATTAATAATATTATAATCTCTGTTTGGAGAGTAAAGCTGCCGAATAATTGTCAATGGTGCATATTATTTTTTGGAATATTTTTAACTGTCGACCATAACCATGCCTAAATTAAACGATATCTTGGATATGGCCTTATAAACTTATAAAGTCAAATTATGCAGGATTGTAAACAAAGCCGTGTGAAACAGAACAGTGAAATTATTGAATGTTAAAAATAGACTGGTTTTTATCACTGAATCTGTTTTTTTACTGCTGGCCAGTGTTATGGAACGCTTGCTCAAAAGATATATCGCAGCAGGCGGAGCTCTTTCGAAAGCAAACAGTCTGTTCGCGTTACCAGAATTCAAACCAAAATTCTTGTTTCGCGTATTCTTCAGACGTTTGCTTTCGCTCCATCGCTTTTCATTTTATCAAACACATGCTAATAAATCAGTGATATAAGATTGCATAATCATCCCATTTGATCATGAGTGCTGGATAAAAGGCCACCTTCGTGATATTTCTCTATCAGACCTACGGTGTCCATCATTAAATGATCTGATGAGATCTTATAACGTCTACTTCTCGAAAATTTACATTTAACCCATAAAAGAAAACTTGATGAAGGACTTATATCTTGGGCTTTACTATCACATCGATTTAGAAATTATTACAAATCGTTTGGAGATATGTGTACCCAGGGGCGTTTTCTCTTTGGGTAGTAGCTCTTCCATGCCAGACAGGTTTTTTTCAATAAGACCAGAGATAGTTCTGTGTAAATTTACTGATTTTTATCTTCTAGAGTTTTCTAACAATACTTGTTGCATTCAATAAAAAGTGCAATTCAACAGTTCAAAACTCCGAACTACGCATTAAACCATTCTTTGCTTTATGAAGCGAGCATAATTCTAGTAAAGTTTAATTTTAAAGAATAAATAGCAAAGAGGTTTTTATATAATCTTTCAATGTGATTTATGATTTTCGTTTTTCTTTCCATTACAGCTAAAATAATTAGACATTTGTTGGAAGTGCTGCTTTTATATCTTCTTTATAAAATTTCAGACGGAATTAAATAGTTTTCCTACAAATCCTCATGCTCTTAACACACCATGGTACAATAGTGGCCCGGTGCCCATAAAGAAATTTTGCCAATAGGAAAACCGTTCAGTAAATTCTTTCACGTTTATCCCTCATTCTCTTCTTCTTTTTCCCTTCTCTTTATACACACATCCCTCAGCCCTTCTTCCTGCCCCCTTACGAGACGGAAAAGACCCTCGGCCAATGCTGACCCATAATTCAGCGCGGGCTCTGTCCCCCCTCTCTATGGCGAAATGTTTACCAGAGCGTGGAAAGATGCATCGCACCGATATTCGGTTAAACGTGGCGTTTAATTCAACTAACGTGATGGACCCCCGTTAGAGCGAAAAACTGCCTGTTCCCTACTTCATTCAGTGCGAAGTTTTCCCTTTTCCCCGGTCTCATTCAGCCGTCTCATCTCCCGTTATAATGAAGTCGTTTTTCATTTTGGTTTTGTGGACTTTGGCGGACAGCGTTTAAGCGAAGGCGAATGAGAAACAGAAGAAGCATAAATAGAGCACGGATTAAAAAATAAAAGAAGTCAACAACAGAGGAACAGAGAGAAGGAGAATTATAACGAATGAAATACGATTTCAATTTGAACGAGGGAAAAAGTGAAACACTGACTGGATTAAGTTTTCATTTCTAACTGACAACGGTTTCAGTGAAACATCTTTAGTAGGCAATTTGTGTTATTACAGAATCGTAGATTCTATTTTATGCCTTATTTATTATTATTATTATTATTATTATTATTATTATTATTATTATTAAATGTTAACCTTTTATATAAAATTTACAGTCGCAGCTTTTCTACCTTGAATGTAAGCTTAATGTGTATGAATGGCATTCGCACAGGAAAAAAAAACTTCATGTTAATATTCGGTGGATTGTATAATATCCACTTGGCCGAAATTTGAGAAAGTATAAAATGCCTATATCCCGAAATATATTCTCAACAAGTATTCTCAACTGGCAATCCTACTTCCACTTATAGTCTGACAAATATTCTAAACTTTAATTATTAAAATATAAAAAGTTCCGCAAATTAACTTAAACATTAATCATATAATAAAAAGCAGATCACAGTTGAGAATTAAAAAAAATCCAATCTGTTTAACAAAAGCATCTAAGATAAGCTTCTGAAGGCAAATTATATTGATTAACAATTTTAACAAAATAAAAAATTCATAAGGCAGGGAATGAATAATAAGTTAAAATAATTATCACATATACATTTATTAAAAATTGAAACTCTCTCTTCTTAACAACCATCAATCTTAAGAACGTAGATGATAATAACCGAAATGATTATTCCGCTTCCTTATTGCAAAGTTTAAATTTTCAAATTATGAGGAATCAAAAACGTAAAAAAATTAAAATCCGTCTATAAACTTTTAAACTTTCTTTGGTTGACGCGTTTCGACATTTCGTCATCAATAGAGCCTTCCAACAGAGAAGGATGAAGAAGAGATATGAGGAATCTTCAAGAGAATATTCTAAACAAGTTTTTTTTGAAAAATATTTGCTGACTGAATTATTTCAAGGGTCACTCCAAAAATAATGCACAATTTTTTTCACTTAATCAAATTTTAGAAGGTGCATAAATAAGTTCCTTGTGAATGAACACATTCACCAAACTTTGCAGCAAGATTATGGGAACATGCTGTCGATTGCAGTATAATTAATTGTTGAACGTTAACGATATCAGAGCACAACGGTGCTAACGGAGACTTTTAACGAGTTCTTGATCATTTTAACACAGGTAAAAGTAGCAGCATCTTGCGTGCACTCACTAGATATTATGTATTTTGAGAAAACATAAATTAAGCAAATGATTTATTAATGTATACAAAAAAACTATATTATTATATTTACATACGAAAGAGTACTTTTGTAAAAATGTTAAATTATATTATTTATTTTATTATCATATCTAAATGACTAATATCTATATTCTCCCATCTTCTTTAAAATAAAATTTAAATGTTTTAACTTTGGTTAAGAAATATTCCTGTAGAAACTGTTGCATTAAAACGCGCAACATTACATATTTATATATAAAACTTCCTCATAAAATGGAATTTGTCAGGCGTCACTGTGTCTAAGCTCCTTATTGTTTTATTATAATTTTTTTTCACTTCTAGATTTTATTCCCTAGAATACATTACGCTAAAAACGAGGTTGTTTCGCTGTAAAGAGGACTCCTTTGCGGTGGATGGTAGTGACACCCTCTTAAGGCAGAAGTGTTATTCTTCGTGAAATATGAACGGGATCCGTCCTGTGACGAGATGATGAACGAGAATCAAGTGACAAATGGCACCAATACTTATGCATATCATTGGTGGGCGAGGAGTGGCGTTTCGTTCTTGTCTGTCACGAGACTGCGACGAGAAGTGTGCGATGGGGAGGGAGGGTGAAACCTAAGAGGGCTAGTAACGGGCGGTAGGGAAAAAGATGATAAGGATGGATGACTGAAATCTTATTGCTACTGACTCTGCTGCATGTATAAAATAATCCTGGCCTCCCTTCGGCTGAGAGAGTTTTCCCGTCTTCTACTTCTTCCTTCTTCTTCTTCTTCCGTAGTCGAGGCAATTGTTCTGCATGTTGATTCCGGTCGGATGCACTTGAACGAAAGCACGATGATGACACGATGGAGTTCTTCTTCTCCGCCATACCCACCCCCGTTTTCTGGTCTCGTTTTCCGTCTACGTTACCATCCTCCCTCACTCCCCACATCCCCTACTCCCTTCCTTACTTCAAGTTGAAAGCAAATATGAAAAACGCTACTAAGAAAAAGGGAGAAACGCAGCAAAGAGAGGGTAGAGGAGGCGGAAGATTCCTATGGAGAGAATAATTTAGAATATTTGAAATTCAACCAACTGAACAGTCTGGCTCATGAAAATAAAATTCACTTTCGTCTGCATTTGTGGCTGTGTAGGAGGTGGGGTGGGTGGACATAAAGGATCTGCCGTGGTGAAAAAACCACCGAAAAGTGCTAAAAATTTGAATATGATAAAAAAAAAATGATTATCTCTTTGACTTGTTATTTTTTAAAATTTGTTGATAGATAAACAAGACTACTCGAAAACTTCATGCATTCATTAGGATTTCAGTTATACCATACAGACATTGATTGACTAATTAATGCTCTGAAATCTGGACATTCAGACGAAACCAAATACCTTACGTATTTGCTTGCAAATTTTTCTAAATATGTATCTACTTTGAAAATAGCGAAATAGACTGTAATATAAGATTATTAAATAATCTTTAATTCATAATGAAAAATTCAAGCAGTTAAGTCTGCTTATGATAAGCCTTCAAGTCAATCTAATTAGGAAAGGAATAGCGCCAATAGTATAAAGATTTCTTTACCCCTTCCAAAAGAAATAATATATCTATCTCCTATAAAATTAATCATATTGAATTTCCATAAGTCTTTTTTCTAAAGAAGCTAAATTTAAAAATATTCCGGCAGAGTTCGATATTAACTTGGACAAATACTGTAAGTCGTTTTGTCATTATCAGGATAACTAAAGAAATTTTGTAAATATCAAATAGAGATTATAGTAAGAATTTTTGATCATATCTCATTATTTTAATTTCATTGTACAAAATTATCATTCATAGTTGCGAGCTAATTCTTGTGTGTGTAAATAAATTAGAAACATCTTGTAAAGTAAGAAAATCCTTTATTAATATGGAGTAGAACCACTTTGCATGCGATACAGCCCGCAATACAGCCTGATTCTCCTGGGAATGGAAACAAACGCATCATGAATAACAGTCAATTTAGTTAGTTTAATTTGATATCGTTCGTCATATAGAAGCTCTTTATTTTTCAAGGACTTAAAGGAAGGCTTTATCGATCTCTTAACTCTATTTGCCAAAACCGACCAAACTGGCTCATTGATATTGACTACCCTGGCAGGGAAGATGTTTAACCTCGTCTTCAAACTCCTTAAACTAAAATTAGACAGTCCTTAAAAATATAGTGTTTTCCACAATCCTCTGCTGGAAACCAGTATCTGCGACATGAGATAGATATGGTTGTTCAAAAATTTATCCATGGTTTTTACCAATCATCCATGGTTTTTACCAATCATTTTTTACCAATGAACCTGCGGAAAAACTTAACATTATAAATATCCAAATTATGATGAAAACTAACATGCTTAACCCTTGGAATTCGACAATTGAATCCTATCTAAATATCTTCAGGATTTAGATTATTCCATTCATCAGCTATCCAGAATTTGTGCTCATTATATCATGTGTACTCATCAGTTGTTTTCGATTCCAGCTTGGCCATGAATATTTCAGAAGCTCCCACCACATTGCATTAATAAAAATAGGGTTACGAAGATGCAGATTCAACTCTGTAGTCATTTTCGTGACAGTTGTTCTCTTATGTCACGTGCTGTTCAATCTTTTTAACTAATATCTTTAAATAAAATATTTTACTTAAAATTCAACCCAGATAAGCAGCCGTGTCAGGGAAAGAAGGTGATAAAGCTTGAAATCATCAATAAATCTAACATAGAAATTAAGAGAGTTTACAGCTTAGGCTCTCAGGAGCTCTTCTGTCAATTTTTTTTACACAGTAATTAACACAGTCAATAAAGTAAACTTGGACTTTTCTTGATCGTATTGCTAATTCTCCGGGGAGACAGGCGCAAAAATAAGTATTCCACTCGTTGCCACCGTTGACTGGGAAAACGGCGACTGAATAGGTGAATTGACGAGAGAGTCCGATCTACTTCCATCCACATGCAAAGAATTGAAACAACGATAAGTCAAAGAAACATCTTAGCAGTACTATCATTACTCTAGCTTACTAATCTCTTCAGCCAACTTAAATCTTATGACTAAATTTTTATAATCTAAAGCATACCTCATGCTGGCGGTCCGAAAGCCAAGCGCGGCCCACCGCCCGAGATCTCGTTAAGTAGACTCGCACTTGCAAACACTGCGTTGCTCTTGTGGGTCGGACTAGTTCCCTCTCGCAGAAAGGTTTTTGTGTAGATAGATATCTGGGATGACCCATCGCAAACGACCACGGGGCCTTCGGGAAATGCGTCTCTACTGGGTAAATCTGACGAAATGGTTCGTTCTTGAACTTCAAAGAGAATCAGGGCGAATATCGCTGAAATCTCTCGTTGGGGATCATTGCTTACGTCAGCTGCAATCTCTGAAGTAATAACAATATCCATTTTTGCAATTCGGAAATGGAGAACGGAGGTTCCAACAGTTTATCGTTTGAATCTTCTACGAGTTGCAGTTCTTTAGCATCATTAGTTAATTGTACGTAATCAGCCTCGAAAGAAGAACGTCTGCTCGCTGTTCGCTCCCCACGCTTACTTCAATAATTTCGCTGTGCATAGTTTCCAACCTCCGCTCGCATGGCAGAATTTTTAAAACGTCTTAAATGGCTACCTGACCTTTCATTCAGAATTTGAATCTTTATTCATGGAAACACTCGCAACATGGCCTGTTCATTGCTCTTAAAGCTTCCCACATACCTACCTACCATTAAACAGTTAAAAGAAAATTGTAAGAGATCAAATATCAAAACTTTAAATCTATGACAAAAAAGTTCAAAGAAAAAACCTTCACACAGAATCAGGCACAGAAAATTTTATGGAAGTCCTTAAACGAAACGACATTGTATTCAGTAGAAGTAGTATTTCACAAATTACTGTCTGTGTAACACAAAATCATTTTAGTGTGATGTTCAAATCGTGAATTGTTCACTTATTGTACTGTATTTTTTTTGAAAAAATAATTTGCACAGTCTGCCTTATCAACCACTCGATGTACAAATCGAGAATTATAAAATGCTAACCAACTGTCAAAGGTATGTATTTTGAAAAGTGAATTTTATTTATTAAGAAACCGTGCATAAGATTAAAACCGTGCAGTTTCAAAAGACTGTAAGAAACTCATTCACGTAAAGTAAGAAAAGAGAAGATTATAGAAAAAACTGCTGTTGAGAAATTAACAGCCAAAGGTAGCAGGAAATTCGCCCATTAAAGAAAATTCGCCGACTAGCTTAAGTGCAAAACTTTCCAAGCAAATGTACCGTGGTAAGTGAATTTAAACATCTCAAAGAAAAAATATGTTGACATAACAAACAAATTCTCTTGAACAAAGAAACATCCAACAAACACCTGCATATCTGCGATTAGTTGCTGAAAAACTCGTCAAAATAGAATGAATATTAAGTTCTGTACTCATAGTAACCAGGATATGCATTGTAGAGCCATGCGAGATCCAGATCTTGCATTTTATCTTAAAATCGCGCTTACATTCCAATGCTTCGCTGCAACTCCACGTGACAAACCACACAGAACCCTTGCCTAGCGCATCATCAATAGGATAGTATCAGAGAAATCATATTAAAAATTAACGTTAAAATCCACATAAAAATCATGAAAAGAAAGATTATCTTCAACTTTAGTATAATCAAATGTATTCCCCTACATTTACCACGGGAAAAAGGACTTATTTGCTGTTGTCTATGAGAACTTATGTGAAACTGTCTGGCCCTCAACGTGCTGTCTCGCTGACAAACCGTGCAAGTGTATGTGGGAGGCCTTGACAACTGAGACCTCTGTCATCTTAACATCCCCAGAAAACATTTACAATTAATGTTGAAAAGTCAGTATAATCAATGAATGAATATAGACTATTTCTGAATGAGTATAATCAAACAAGTCCGGAAACAATTACCATTAAATACCTAATTTGACTGTGCTTATGAGAGCTTATGTGAAAACTGTCTGGCACTCGGTGCCCTATCTTGGTAACAGGCCCAACGGTTGTAGGTGTGAGGTCGTGGCAATTGAGCACACCGTCATTTTAGTACCCCAGAAAAACATTTAAAATTAATGTTAAAAAGTAAAAATAATCAATGTATGAATATAGACTATTTCTGAATGAGTATAATCAAATGAATTCACCAAGAATTACTGCGAAAAAAACGCCTTATTTGAAGGGTCGATGTGACCTAATGTGAAACTGTCTGACTCTCAGTGCGCTGCGTTGCTGACAACCTGATGATTGAAACCGCGACAAATGACCCCTCAATCAACTTAGCAACCCAGAAAAACATTTAAAAATAATGTTAAAAAGCCCCTATATTCGATGTATATAAACAATTTCCGTGAAAACCCTTATTTGACTGTATCTATGAGAACATGTGAAAACGCCCTGCCATCAACCCACTGTTTCGTTAGCAGCCTCGCGAGTCTGCGCGTGAGTGCCGGGACAATAGACCCCTCGGCTGTCATAGCATCACAGAACCACATTTAAAAGTCATTTTAAAGAGCCTGAAAAACTGGTATGAAAAATAAACTGCTTGAGTATAATCAGACAAATTTCATAAAGCAAACAGCCGCCCACGCCTCATTGATGCCAGAGATATTCGCCGGTTCACCTGGCTTGCAACTGCTCACCGAAGGGCGACAGCGGTCCAAATCACCATGCGTTACAACCAGGGACGCCACACAACTGTGTCCGTAAAGACAATTCAGCGAACCTTGGCAGTTGCAGGCTTTGGGAGCAGGAGGCCACGATGGGTGCTACTCTTGATAGCTGCACATCGTCGGCAACGCGTACCCTGGGCCAACCAACATCGGCATTGGACTGCTGAATGGCTAAAGCTCTAGATAACCAAAGTACAGCAATTAACTTCCCCAATGCTACACTGGATAAAAAAATTAAATTGACACCAAGCATAAAATTTGTTTTCACTCTCAATTTAATAGAAAACAATATGTAAGAAATATGAAAAAAATACACAAAAATACTCTTGCCTTGAGTCAAATTATCATACAAAAATAAACAAATTTATGCAATTACATTCTGCATAAAAAAATGTTTCTGTATAGGGTATACAAAATACATGCAAAATAATTATGTTGACATGTTGATAAACATCTGATACAAAATTAAAAATAAAGTTCCACATGGCATTCATAACGTGTGTGACCACCCTTAGCATCAATAACATCTTGTAGACGCTTTGGAATACTTTCAACCAATTTTTCGAAAAAAGATTTAGGGATATTTTCCCACACATCCATCAAGGCAGATGAAAATGAATGTTTGTTTATTCTTTTATCATTCGGAATCTTTTGATCAAGGAAATCCAATGGGGTTTAAATCTGGTGAATTTCCTGGCCAATCAAGCACTCTCTTCTTCCTTTTTGCCAAGTACTCGGTGGCAAGTTTGGAGGTGTGCTTGGGATCGTTGTCTCTTTGGAATACAAACTGCCGTCTCAGGGACATCTTTGTGGCAGATTGTATTAAATTCTTCTCCAGGATACCTGTGTATTGAACTGCATTCATTGTAGAAGTTATCAGATGTAAATTTCCAGTCCCATGGAAGGAGAAGCAACCCCATATCATCACTGAACCTCCTCCATGCTTAACAGTGGGCTTCAGATATCTACTCTTTAGTGCTGTTCCATTTGGTCTCCACACATATCTTCTTTTTTGGCCAAATAGTTCAAATTTTGATTCATCTGACCAGATAACGTCTTTCCAAAACTCCATTGGTTCTCTTATGTACTTTTTAGCAAACTCCAACCTATTTTTCATTTGCTTCATGATCAATCTTGGTTTCTTTTTGGCAATTCGTCCTCTCAATCCAGATTCATGTATTCTGTTTCGAATAGTTTGAGTTGATGGAGTATTCTTACCATCACCAAACACCTCTTTCTTTAGTTCTGCAGCTGTTATCCGTGGATTTTTTATAGCTTGCTGCCTTATTTTTCTATCTTCCCTCTCACTTGCCATCCGCTTTCTTCCAGACCTTCCTTGTTTTGGGTTGAATTTGTTTCTTTGTATTTTTCCACCACTCGCCTCACACCTTTATGAGAAATATTATGTAAACGAGCCACTATTAATCTTTCATAGTCTTTCACAACAGCCATTCTTTGAACACTTGATAATTCCTTAACAGGAGCCATTTTACAGAATTCAATCAAATCAACACCATGGCAATCTTTTATTCTTTCTTAACACATATGTTGATTTGCATAAATCATTTTATTGGTTCGAAATTTAATATTCAAAATAATGTCAACATAATTATTTTGCATGTATTTTGTATACCCTATACAGAAACGTTTTTTTATGCAGAAAGTAATTGCATACATTTGTTTATTTTTGCATGATAATTTGACTCAAGGCAAGAGTATTTATGTGTATTTTTTTCATATTTCTTACATATTGTTTTCTATTAAATTAAGAGTGAAAACAAATTTTATGCTTGGTGTCAACTTAATTTTTTTATCCAGTGTAGCTAGAGAATACTGGTTGTTGATTGGTTGGTTTGAGGTCACATGAATTTGTCAGCCATTTTTGGCCCAAACACTCACAGAAACGCATGTGGAAACTGCAGTTTTGACTAATTTTTAAGCGAAGCATTCGTTGATTAATACAATTTTTTTTAAAACTCGAACATAGAAATTTGGATGGATAACTGAGTTAAATCGGCTTAGGAAACTTTAAGCTTTTCTCGTAATCTGGAAGCATTTAAAGACTTAAATTTGAAACGGTTAAAAAGCAAAAGCACATGTTAAAAATTGATTTCAAATCGGAAAATAAAATAAATATAAAAAATAACACTATTTAAGCACACTTTAAAACTTCACTAAAAAGTAAAAAATAATTGTTTTGCCTCATTTAAAATTAAAAAAATTTAAGTGTGGCCTAATTCAATAATTTATACGAACGGAGTGCATAGTAAAAAACTCAATTCATCATGCACTTAATATCAAAATAAATATTTGCATTCACAATAACATCATAGAAAGGAACATATATTTTACAGACTTAAAAATTATGTATAAAATATAATTTTACCTTTTTTAATTTTATGAATTCCTATTTAAATGAGAGGCACCAAAAGGCTTTTTACTTTTTAAGTAGCCTACACCTTTTTAAAGTTTTTTGTTTAAAAAAGCTTGTTTTTTTAAAATACTTTTTTATTTAAGCTAAATTAAGTATCATTCATCATTAACAGGATACAATATTTACTTGAATGTAAAGTTTGATATTGAATAATCGAAAATTCGCTGTTTGTTTGAAATAAAATTATAGGAAATTTTAACTATAGATTTTAACTCAAGTTTTTGGCTAATTTACACCTTACCATAATAAACCTTAATAATTAATGAATTTTAAAATCCATTTCTTGTGTAGGTTTTTTATAAAAAATTTTATCAAATTAATTTTTAACTTTATATCAAAAAATTAAATTTATTATTTCCTATTTTTATTATAATGTAATATTGTAATAATATATGTAATAAATATAATATGAATTGCTAAATTGAAGTTATTAATTGAATAATTTCATGAATTGATTCCAAGTTTATAATTTCCTGGTTCCAAGTTATGTTTTCAATCCCAAAGTAAATTTAATCTTTTCAAAATTATGTCTAAATTATTTTCAGGCTAATTTCAAAATTGTTATTAGTTCAAACTTAAAAATTATTTCAGTTTAAAAATTATTGGTGTAGACTATTAAGAAATTTTTAATTCCTTTTTGAAATTTTATTAAACCTCTCATTTTGTGATTTTTCTTGTTTTAATTTTTTTTTTATTAATTAACTAGCAGAGGTACCCGGCGTTGCCCGGGATAATTACACTTGTAGGTAAACAGAATAATCTCAAAAAATTACATTATAGCTCCCAATTGGAATAAATAATAACTCAATACAATACAGAGCACGGGGACTATCCATTCTACGAAAAATACGAGAAACAGGAATTCTAGGTTATACCGGGACTTCCTCTAAACTCTTCTTGATTTGCCTCACCACTGCGGCGCATCACCAGATACTTTAGACTCGAGTTTTTCTTGCCCTTGACGAAGAAGCTCTTATACCCGCTTGCTTTATTCGAAACTCCCGTTGTTCAGATGTTTCAAATGCCCGTATAGCTTTTTCTGTTTTAGTTGCAGAATTTCTGTGACAAAAAACTCGTTCTTTCTCTTTCCTTTCCAGACACATAAATTTTTGCTAATCGTCTGGACGTTTGATAGGGAGCTCAAGGGAGACACGCGCTTCATCAATAGTCGCTGCCTTATTAATGTTCTGTCACTGCATCATCACTTTATGCTCATTATCAATAATTCTTGGAAACGAAAATTCAGTCATCGCATTATCAGCATCTCAGTTTCCAAAATATATACATTACCACAGAATATAGTCAAAATGTATTTTTATGAAATGTTTGGATCTGCTGTGCTACCAAATGAGCTAGGTTATAACCCCGGCGTAGCTCGACCTTTTTCTTTTTTGGATTAAATTTTGAAATATCTTAAAAATAAACACATGAAAACGCTTAGAATTAATACAGTAAAAATTCTTAATGATAATGGGAAAAACATTTTTTAAACGCTCACAATGGATGGACCTCTCCAAAGATGCCACTGCTAGTCTAAATAATTTCTTACTCACGTAATCTTACTTTAAATGTACACTTGATGTTGTTGCAATTCCCTTTCTTCTCTCGATGTCTTGAAGTAAAACTTGGCCATTCATCACTTTGTAGTCTAGCGGTCGCCGATTTTCTAATTACCATTTGCTCAATACAGCACGGAGCAAAAGGATTGCTTCCTCTGTCGTCTTTCCACTCTTTCTCAATAGTCTGCTAACTCTCCATTATCTCCAGTTGCTGATCGTTTTTAAAGATTTTCAAGAAATTGTTAAGTACTGAGAACTCTCAATTCTAAGAAAAGCCTGAATATCAGGAATTCTATGCATTGTTACAAATAGAAACATGTCTATATTGTACAAACTTTGCCTTGCATTGTTGGTCATGAGATATATATTTTTGGTCCGTGCAGAGTGTTGATGCCATTGTTGATAAGCATTGTTGCACAAACTTTGCCTTGCATTGTTGGTCATGAGATATTTCACATTAATATGCCTTGCCATAACCATGAATATCGATTTTTTATCAATAATTATTATTTTTTGAAATCTGAGATAGACAGTGACCTTCCTCATACTTGAAGGTCAAGTATGCAAAATTTCATCAAGATCGGAATAAAACTGTAGATTTGTATAAGAAATAAACAAACCAATAAATCCACCCACAAAACGGTGGGGGGATATGCCTGTCTGTCTCTGTTCGCTATGCATTTCAAAATGGCCAGACCAATCTTGATGAAATTTTTCATTGTAATTCCGATGGACCCTGGGAAGATTTTAGGTAAGTCATGGTGGATATATCGCGCTTCATGGATAGCACAC
>JAHWFO010044290.1:778280-807993 GCA_023313115.1 Rhysida immarginata | reverse complement strand
TATGGATCTAAGCTGTTCCCCATAGCCTACGAATCGCGCCGTTTCAGAGAAGGGGAAATTCAGTTGTCGGCCTATAATAAGAAGCTACTTATGAATAATAATAATTATTAACTGGAGATACGTCTCCAAGCATAGGTAATGATTTTTCAAATGAAAAATGGAAGGAAAAATTCTGCGACCCGGATTCGAACCAGGAACCTCGACTATCATGGCCGATGCCTCTACCAATTGGGCTATCGCAGACACCACGGACAGCCAAGCTGTCTCAAGGTGTCTTAAAGACAACCAAGTTGTCACGGTTGAAAGCCCAATGGGAGACGGTAACCTGGCCCGCAGATCGAGAATTTTTCCACTCCAAACTATCTTGGCTGTCCGTGGTGTCTGCGATAGCCCAATTGGTAGAGGCATCGGCCATGATAGTCGAGGTTCCTGGTTCGAATCCGGGTCGCAGAATTTTTCCTTCCATTTTTCAATTGAAAAATCAAAGAAGCTACTTGCTATAGCGCACTTAGCAAGAATATGGAGGCATTATTTAAAGCAATCTACGACTGTCATCTACACAGACAATCAGTCGGCGGCCAAGCTGTTAACACAGCCCAAGCTTTTGCAGCTACAAGCTACGATTCTTCAAGACCTGCTGGATTTTAATGTTACGCTAAAGCATATTAAGGCCACAGAAAACTTCATAACTGACGCCCTATCAAGATGGGCAGTAAGAGATGATCTTCCGATTGATGTTATCATGGACAGCTTTCGGGTGGCTCAACAGCCGGCGAGCATGTCACGTGGATTTCGGCAGAGATGCCGATCAGCGAAAGTGAAAGAAGCTGATGACACGAAGAGATTACGTCAGGAAATGAGAGCCACTCCGAAAGCGACACGTGAGAAAAGAAAAAAGGAGATCAGCGTGGAGCGTGGCAGCAGCAAGGACGGTCTAGAGAGCGATCCGGAGTACCAGACAGCCCTAAATTGAAGGCGCATGCTAAGCCAAGGAAGAATGTCTGGCGTCGAGAAAGAAATGACGAGCATTTCTGCATGAACGAAACGCCGGCAGGAAAGACTTCTCAAGGCGGGCGCTTCGACGGCGAGCAGGAGAAAGTAGCCGGCGAGCGAGAGAGCGGCCCTCGTCAACCGTTACACAACGAGCGGGAACCCATCTTCTTGGCATATCTGAACGACGAAGAATGGCAGAGACGTCTATACGCATATACTATTTTGACCTCAACTGGACTTTGACTTATATCTCAGGTTTTGGCTATCAATCATTACCATACACGAAATCCTGTCCTCTCCTCTATGTGTCTGCATTCGCTATTGCTCAGTCGTTTGGACATTTAGATATATTCGACTCTACGTTGGTCTAGCGTGATAAAAGTTTAGCATTTGGAATTTAAAGACGTTCTTTCACGTTTTGACTTCTACTTCGGACCCAGCTACAATTCGACAAGTCAACGAATTGCGTTAGAACTTTGAGCTCTTCATTTAAGAGAAATAGAAGAACTTTGACTTTTCTAATTTTGACTAACAATTTATCTTCCACTGCCTGTTTACAATAGTCCTTTTCTTTGTGTGTTTTGTTTCCGTGTGTGGCAGCGCCACCTTAGAGAGTTAGCAGAATTTGCGAACCAATAAAACTTTATTTTTCTTTATATTCACGTTCCTAGTCTCTTGTTCATTACTCTGCAGAAATCCACATGACAAAATGCCCCCACCAAGATCAACAAGATTAATAATTCAGGTTCTTTAAGATCTAGGATGATGAAATTTGGGGAAATAATAGGGTACATAAAACTGTGTATACCGTTAAAATTTACTCAATTCCAACGAGTAGTTTCCGAATTACGCACTCAACATTGTAACACGTGCTGGTTTATACTCTCATGTGAGCACTCTTACGATTTTGAATGCGTAACTCGGAAACTACTAGTTGGAATACGATCAAATTTTTACGGTGTACACAGTTTTATGCACCCTATTTTTCCTCCAAAATTCATTATCCTAGGTGGTACAGAACTTGAGTTATTAACTTGTTGATCTTGGTGGGGGCATTTTTATTTCTGTTCATATCTCAGTTAGCGTCTAAATTCGGACTTATGTTCATAGGAAAAATATTTTTACCCGCTCCAAACTGTACGTGGTATTTCATTCTTGATCTACCTTTCTGAATCATCCTGTATTATTAAACAAAAAATATACAGTGAGTTAACGATAGAAATGAGTGGACAAAAATATGGAATATGCTTCAGGGAAGGACAAAAGTATGGAATAATCATCTCTGTCAACATAGTGAGATATTCCATGAGCATACAAACCATTTAGTGATTAGATCAATAAATGCCATAGATGTAGAAACACATTTCAAATATGGTATCGTGTAAAAATTATGGTCATTATGGCAAAAGGAAAAGTATTAACTGATGCAGCAAAAGATGCTATTGTTAAACTTTACAGTAAAGAAAACAATCAACAGAGAATTGCAGAAATTATGCAATGTCCTCAGGGAACTGTCTCTGAAATACTGGCCAAAGTCAAGCAAATTGGAAGCGTAGCAAATATAAAGAGAAGTGGTCGACCATGAGCCAAATCCAAACGAGATGACAGAAAGCTGATTCATGAAAAAAAAATCGTTTTAACTCATTCATGATATCCGTGGACATTAAGCAAAGATGGGGATTGCTCTGAGCAAAAAAACAAACAGACGCCGTTTGAATGAACACGACTACAGGTCACAGAAAGCCATAACCAAACTGCTAAACATGAAAGAGATCGTCTGAAGTGGGCGAAAACGTACGGAAATTGGTCTATGAGTGATTGGAAACGAGCCATCTTTACAGATGTAACGAAAATATGCCTTGGTAACGGGGACAATGATGGTTATCATGTGTGGAGAAAATCGGACGAGAAATATTAACCTGATTGTCTTCTTTCTGCTACCAAATTTCCGAGAGGGGTAATGTTGTGGGGATCAATTACTTTTAAGGGTGTTGGAGAAATGGTAATTCTGACGACAATGTGAATGCCGATATATTTCTTGAAATTTTTGGAAATATTCGTGATGAAGACAGCAGAAGATCACTTCCAGGGCGAACCATTTGTCTATAAAAATGACAGCGTTTCATGTCACAGGGCAGGGAAGATTAAAACTTCTATGCACGACCTAGGTATTGAGCATCTCTCATGGCCAGCCAATAGCCCTGACATCAATCCCATTGAGATTGACTGGCATCTACTGAAGAAAATGGTATATGAACAGAAGCCTACAGAACTCCTACAACTGAAGGAAGCCATTCGGCAGTGCTGGCAGAACATTAAGCCTGAATACTCCGAGAAGCTTGTGTTGTCACTCCCTCGCAGAATTGAAGCTGTTATTAAAGAGAAAGGTCGACTAACGCCTTATTAACCACTTTAATTCCATACTTTTGTCCCTCCCTGAAGCAAATTCCATATTTTTGTCCATTCATTTGTATCGTTAACTCACTGTAGATTTTTTGTTTAATAATATAGGCTTCTCCTTTTTTGTATGTGAGTTACATACCAATATTCTGTGTATTATTTCGTGTCAGATTAAAAGTATTGTGAAATATGTATAAACACAGCAACATCGCTAACTATCCATTTCTCAACGTTTTTCAGCTTATTCCATATTTTTGACCAGGGGTTGTATTTCCATCATTTTTATTCGTAATTAGAACAATGTGATTTTTAACTTTTTATTGTAACTCTTTTTATTTGTAAGGCTGTCTCCAATTTGATCTTTTACTTGTATTTTGTGTTGTACACTTCTTTTTGGAGTCTAATACATTAATAATAATATGACCGAGGGAGGGAGGGTTTACAAAAATATGACATGTGCTGACACGGTGGAAGGTGGGGTATAAAATTATTTGGAAAAAGGATGACGTAATTTGTGAACGACCCCTTATCTGCCAGATGAGGGACCACACCCTGGAATGGAAACCCGATCAAAAAGTAATCAAACAGGATCCCCACCCCGAAGGAGATACCCAAATCAAGAAAATTCAAGGGAAAATAAAAAATTAATTAATCAATTACACCACATTAATTAAAAGTCATTAAAACTTTTACAGCCCCATTGTTCTAACCCGGCCAGGTGGCTGAGAGGGCTAGGGCATAGGCTTTCTAGTTCTCGAGTCCACCTGGTCGTGGGTTCGAATCCCTATGTGGGCATGGATGTTTGTGTATGTCCCGGGCTGCGTACAAATAAAACTTGTGCAGTCGACGCCAAAAATTCCAATAAACCAACCAACCAACCATTGTTCTAAGAGTACACTTATGACGTCAGCAGTAACGAGCAAGGGACATTGGAATGTGGAGGGGTAGGGCCAGGGACATTGGAATGTGGCGGCGGCACCTTTGATCTTTTGTATGTGGCCAGGTGTAAAACATTGGGACACCCCCTCCACATTCCAATATCCCTGGACCTGGTAGTGTTCTGCTCAGAATCATCTTTAATGTTCGCCTGTCTCTGCCATTCCACTTATCAGTGTATCACGCTTTTCAAAACCGTCATTTTTCGATACAACTAATAAACTGGAGATTCTTACGCCCAAGAAACCACTGCTCATATTTTGAAGCAAAGCGGATATCCCGTAACGAAAGTAACTCTACACCTACTTATGCGAAGGTTATAAAGAGGACAGTAGTCTGTGGGTACTATGACTTATATGATAACTTCAAAAAGAATCCATATAATGATAATCCATTACACTCCAAGAGACATGAAAGAGCACTCGAAGATTAAGAAACCGTAAAATAATAAACTGGAAAAGCTTAAAGATCTTTTTAGTAGAAATCCAAACCCAGTAAAGAAGAACGTAACAAAATTTCCGGATGAGCAAAAGATCTTCAATTTTTTGAGTAAGTGACGAAATGATAACAGAAGAAGATCTACCCGAAAGCTCAGAGATGATTTTCTCATCTTCTGACAATGTAAGCTTCAGGTGAATATATCGGAGAATGAGATGGCCGACGTCTTCAAAGATATAAACGGTTGTTTAACTAACTAAGTTTAAAGTTTAATTTGGTTTCCATATTTTTTAAGTTAGCCTAGATGTTTTAACTATATGTGTGAAATTTTGTATTCACCTAGATGTTTATTATGTAGTGCTTTTTACTGATTTATTGTTATGTTTGATGTTATTTTCGGAAGTAAGTATTAATTTATTGAACGAGAAATAAGGAACAGGTCTTGGATTAGCAAAATTGGTAGAGTTTATTTGCCCCAGCGTTTCGAATTCACTTCTTCATCAGAGCAGGTGACGACTACACATGAAGATGTGAATTCGAAACGCGTAGGCAAATTAACGCTAACAATCCAAGACCTGTTCCTTATTTCTCGTTTCATTGACAGTAAATACACCAAGATGCAACTATTTGAATTAATTTATAGGTGAGTTTTTGTTGAGGATTCTTGCTTTTGTTATGTGTATGTTTTGTTAATAGATATTTGTATTGTCGGTCTTGGGATTTGTTGTACATTTTTCATAAGCATAAATCTGCATAGAGGCGCAAATGACCAAAGTAATTGACGCTCTCTAATATTCCAACCAACGAACCAACCAACCATTTCGAGGAAAGGAATAACGCCATTAACATTAGTCACGGATAACACAGGATGTTTCCATTATTTTATCTAACTTCTGCATCTCTCTTAAGTTATCCATTAAGTGAAATAAATATTCACTGATCGACTAATTCAAAAATCTAAATCGAATGATCAGACACCAGTAATTATTGGCATTCATTTTTGATATCATTTCTTCAATTGATATTTAGAGATAATACTAACCATTTAGAATTATTTTATGGGAACAATTTATATTAGAGAGGATACTTTCCTCGTCAAGAATGGTCTACTACGTACAACAAAAAAATTATCATTTTTTTTTCACATCGGAAAAATTCTTGAAAACGAGAATAAAGTGGATAGTTGTATCTTTTACATTTATCTTAACTTTTAAAGGAATCTTTTTAACTCATTAACAATTCCAAATTTCTGTTATGATGTATGAATGTTACTTACTTTATTGAATATCAATAAACTGAATTTCCTCTATTGTCAGAGTCATTAACAATTTTACGATCTGCTGATTATCTCCATGAAAAAGCTAAAACCGACGTTCTTGATTACCATAATAAAAACCATTTTAGTAGCGAATAAAATATTAAACGGCAGCTTCTCTTTTCCGGTCATACCTCTGCTTTACTTAATTTTTATCGGTTTTCTGTTAAGAATAATTTAGCCAAGCTTCATTCTTTATTGCAGTGACTTCAAAGTTTAAGACTAAGAACAATAGGGTTCTGCAAACGCTTAGACTTTTGATGATATTATGCCTCTTAACGTTTCTGTCTTTCTATTTTTATTGTCTTGCGTTTTCGTTTGAAAAGTTTAAGTGCAATGGAGATGAAACTTTTAGTTATGTGGTTGGCCTGAGTAGATAGGACCATTTTCCGAATGATAATGTAAGAGTTAAGTGTGAAAAAACAAGAAATGTGCTTGCTTGGGGAGAACAATAGAATACAGAACAATAGCAATAGAAAAACAACTTCGCTGTTCTATTAAACATAGCAATATTAATTGTTATACCCTCTCGAGTATACACTTTCCAGTTGTCGAATCCGTCGGATCGCGGGTTTATATTTAGCTGAGAGCGCGGATATTTGTGTTTGTCCCCAGGAATGCAAAAAGAAAATAGTTATATGGGACTGTCTCAGCATCATTTCTACATTTATGATAAATTCCAAGTCACGTGAAAAGGAACAAAATGATCTAGATATTGATGCGCCCAATGAACAAGCCAATCCTGAACGGAACATTTTTTAGGGCTGAAAAATTACAAAGTCTTTGTGGGAAAAAAGTAATGAAGTTTTTGTACCCTGGGTCTCATTTAAGGGAGCAGAAAAATTTAATAAGGAACTGATTCTTCATTTACTATTAGTAAATGTTTCTATATAAATGTCCAAATAATTTATATTCATTACTTAATTACATTAATGTATAAATTGTAAACTTTTGATGATTTACGAATACTGTTTCGTTTTAATATTAAATAAAGATAAGTAAAAAAGCAGAATAAAAAATATGCACATTTCTCCAAAATACCATTTAAATAGTTTCGGTTTTCTCCACGGAGGAGACGAATCTAAAAACGGGAAAGATGGAAAAATCCGGAAAGAGGAAAACATATAGCAACAAGCAAGTGAAAACCTTTTTAGTTAATTAAAATTCTCGTAATCATTCTTAAGAAACGGCTAAAAGAAAAGTAATCGAGGGGCGCTGTCGAGGAGCTGTTTACGCCGGGTGGAGAGGCGCTTTTGGATTGCTATCATCGACCCGAAGGCGACAGTAGAGGACGCGACCAAACAAATTATGATTGCCGCCGAGAACATTAAAAACAAGTTCACAAACATCATCCAATGGGAACATACAGCGATGGAGCACCGAAAGCTTGTTGCTTGTTCGACAACGAAACGACAATAAAAAGTAATTAATAAGAATAATAGTAATAAAAATAATAATCTCGGCCATCCTAGAGTGGCTCTTAAATCTTTCCTGATTTTATTTTAATGCAAATGTTCTTAGTTTAGTTTAAAGTAGAGTTACGTTACCATTCACCGGGTGTTTCAAAAATGACCGGTATATTTGAAAAATCTAAACGGGCAGCGATAGAAATACACCGTGAACTAATTTCGAAAGTTTGTCTGCCTGAAAATTTACTGTTGTCCCAAGCATATTGCAACAAACGGTGTATTTCTATCGCTGCCCGTTTAGTTTTTATTGATTTTTCAAATATACCGGTCATTTTTGAAACACCCGGTATGTGATGTCTCATTTGTCGGGTTATGAAAGGAAATCTTGCAGCTTTTATAAAAGAGAGGTTGTAATGCTCGTATTATACATACATATATCTTCACTCAGATAAAATGTTTGCTTATTCGAAGCATCTTCCAACTATAGACACCAAATTGCAAATTTAAGACATCTATGTATAACCATTTTAGGACATCTACATTGATGGCCTTTAGCGTTATCTTCGGCGCTATCTGTAGCACAATCTACCAACCGGAATGCCAAACTAAACAAGACACAAGACGACGAATTCCGCGAAAACTTTCTATAGTTGCAAATTCCCTGGCAGGGAGAGAACTTTTTTTTGTTTTTGTTTTTGTTTCTTTCTCTGAAAATATCATGTAGATAATATGAAGCTTATGATTATATTCAACAGTACTGATTGTGAATCATTAAGATTATAGAAAGAAAAGACAGAACATGTGCAATTATTTTTAAAATTCAAACTTGTAGTAACAAAATCAAGTTCATGATGATGGAGCAGTATTTTTTGTTGAAACTACAGATTGTTGAAATTGTTGCAAATTGTTGAAACGAAGGGTTGATTCAGGTTTATATGTAAACGAAATCGGAAGGTTTGTTCTCTATTGAAACTCAATACGTCACACTAAAATGTGTTCTATGTGTAGTCGGCCTTGTATCTTGATTACTGCACGAAATCGGAGATATATTGCAACATGGCTAGCTGAAGGGCACAGATCCGAATGTTGTCCCATACATTATCGCAGGCTTTTCATAGACTACCTAATTTTCGAGGTCGTCGATTTCCCAAGGCTCTTTCTAGTAGACCAAAACCGCAGTCCTCCATCTGGCGGCTTCATCGGAATGTTACTGAAGTCGCTAGCCCTGATTCCTGTTGCTATTCAAAAAGGCAATCGTTGATTCTCCATGTGGTTGGAAGCCTTATCCTGGTGTTATATCAAAGCGAGAAACTGGTTCCAGAAGTAATGATGTTTTCATTATCGCAGGCGGCATTAATATTTGCTTTCGGTGAGACTATACGCGGCGATAAGCATAAATCCTTTTAAAACGTTTTCTTGCATTATCGCACAATGTGGCCTTTGGACTCTTTTTGCGATAATATATCGCTCGAGTTTTGTTGCAGTTGCTTAGATAGATCCATTCTTCGTCTAAAGGCTGTTCACAATTAAAAAGCGAGAGACAATTAAAAATGGTCTTGCGCTCGGCGATATGGCGTGGCACTAATTTGTGAACGTTGGCCTTGTGGTGTCTTTCAATTTTCAAATCTTGATTAATAGCATGACTTACGATTGCGTGTGATACCCCGATAGAAGAGGCAATACTGCATTGGGTTTTTGGATTTACGGTTTCGATGCTAGCCTTGACATTTCTCGTCATTTCAGTAGTGCAATTCGAGGTAGAGTGCTTCTTACGTTTGTTAACTCCATTTAATATACTATGCATGGGTGCTTTAGATATAGCACAGTTGCGACTTTTACATTACTCGATTATCGGAGAATACGAAAATCCATGGTTGTAAAGTGAATTTATATACCCTTTCCAAAACAGGATTATTCGAAGTAGTAGCATTGTTTCTCGTAAACCTCAAACTAAAAAAATCTGTTGTGGGCACCCGCATGACTTCCTTGTACGCCTATTAAATTACATTGTTTCTTTGTTGTTTAAAAACTCCCAATTGTTGAAACAAATTTTGACAGTCGTTTTAGTGCAACAATTTCTTATCTTCATTGTTCCCCCCTTAGAAGAAACAATCGAGCTCTGACGTCAAAAATTGCTCCACACAAACAAAACTCCATAGACACGTAAGAAAATCTGTTGTGGATATCACAAATACACATTTTTGGCCTAGTCGATTGCAATCAAAAGAAGAGGTCCACAACAAGATGTTACAGCACTCCTAAATACAAAATTCCATTGGCCCATCGCCTTTTGGAGTCACCCAATGTAGGATGACTATTTGTCGTCTTGGTCCTTTTTATGGATGGTGGTATCTGTACCCCTTCCATCCAAAACTCCTATCTGGCTTGTGACGGTTAGGAGTGGTTAAGGATTTTTTAACGATTGCTGCAAGGTGACCGCAGCACGGGGGGGGGGAGGTCAAAAATGGTATGTCACTTATGGTCACCCATCCAGTGACTAGCCGTGCCTGATGTTGCTTAACTTCACAGAACTAGTGTGTTCAATATTCTACGGCTAATCGTTTTTGAGTTATGCGTGATACATGCGTACGTACGCACGTACAGATGTCACGCTGAAACTAGTCTAAACGGATTCAGGGAAATCTGAAAATCGAAATTTTTCGCGATTACAATACTTCCTTTACTTCGTACAAGGAAGTAAAAACAGATTTTCTTCCTCTCTGGAATGACTTAACGTGATAACAATAACATGGACTTGCGACAACAATCACATTCCAATTTCGTTCACATAAACGTAAATCATAAAATTACATCAAACCTCTGTATAGACTTGGAAATAAATCATTAAAAAAAGAGAAAAATAAAATGAAAACTGCGATTTATTTGACACGTAAAGCGGGTTTCACAAATAAAAAGCTAGCAGCGGCGGCGGTGCCGCGAACCTCGCGGATCCGCTTCCAAAAGCAAGCGTCTGCATCTGCTGCTGCAATCCAATTGATCAGTGATTATGAAGTCATACAAGTCATAACCAAGGAGTAATACACCTATTACTCCATGGTCACAACAACAACTTCTTGGTTGTCCACCATTGATCGCCCACTTGCCATGTTCATTCTATTCTCGACTAAAATGGAGTCGGCCAATCTGCAGGCTCCAACTGCCCCTAACTCCAATATTATGTCTGTGCGTGGTATGTGCTTTTGCTACTCTACGGACGACGTGCGGCAGTCACCGCTCGGTTCGAATTAATTGTGAAATGGTTTGCGGTGCGGCTGTACACTGAGCTGCCACTTTATGAGGTACATCTCACAAAAAATGCAAATTGAGTGTGCCTGATTTGCATGTCACATGATCACAAATCACGGTATAAATATCCTGAATTAACTTTTCTGTTGTTAGTTAGCCAGGAAACCATAGCAATGATCTGACTGACTTCCACCGTGGCATGGTGGTAGGTGCAAGACGGGCTGCAGTGACCATTTCAGAAACGGCGACTCTTCTGAATTTTTCATGTACCACAGTTTCAAGGTTTATCAAGTAGGTGAAGGTCTAAAAAGCATGTAGCTATCGTGACTCTTATGGTTGATGAAAGAGACCAGAGGATAATGTCAAGATTTGTGCGCGAAAAAAGAAAGACAACAATCGCACAAATTACTGCTCATTACAATTCAAGTTGCCAGAAAAGAATATCAGAACGGACAGCTAGTCGTACTTTGGCTCGAATGGGTTACCAAAGCCGAAGACCAATGCTATCAGAGAAGAAAAAGAAAAAGAAAGCGCGCCTCCAGTGGAACACAAGGATTGGGCCATTTACGATTGGAGAAAGGTTTACCTGGTCAGAGGAATTGCTGGTTTCTGCTGCATCATATTGATGGAAAGCTTAGAATATGGCAAAAAGAACATGAAGCCATGAGCCCCTCATGTCTAATGCGGACTTTGCAAGGTGATGAAGACGGTGTAATGGTGTGAGGAGGGTCATCTAATATCTATAGACGGTCGTTTGAACACCAAACCACAAACATTCTTGCAGATCAAGTTCACCCCTTCATACTCACAATTTATCCGCATGAAGATGCTCCTTCCAACAGGATAATGCACCAGCACACACGACAGTAAGTTCTCCTTGATGCATTGGCCGGCTCAGTTTTCATATCTCAACCCCATTGAACATCTTTGGGATGAGCTAAAAAGGACCGTTCGCTTCTTGCCTACATCTCCATCGAATCTCCGGGAATTAAATGAAGATCTCATATCTGTATGGGCCAACATTCTTATTGAACGTTTTCAGCATCTTATTGCCCAAAGAATACAGGCGGTTTTGAGGGCTAATAGAGGTTCAACACGCTACTAGGCAGGTGTACCTAATAATGTGGCATCTCTGTACAATTAACATGGAAAAATCCACATGAATTTCTGTTGCACTTCTCTGGTATTATGATGTCCTGTGAGAGATCTGGCCGTGCACTCTGACACAATTTGGTCTTATTCCTTTTATTGTTGCGATGTGGAAATCATTGCGTAAACGTATAAGATCATATAATTTCTTTGAAATTTTCGCCCTAAAAGTGTTCTCGCTATTTGTTCCATATATTTTGGAAAAAAAGTGGTCGTGCAGACAATTTTTTAAATAATTTCCTACAGTGTATATACAGGGTGTCCCAAAAATGACTGATGGATTTTGAAAATCAATTAAAAAAAAAAAACGGAATGCGATAAATATGTATCGTTTGCAGCCTTATGCTTAGGAAATCAGGAAATTTTATCCCACCAAATTTCAAATTTAGTTAACATTTTCACCCACAGGTGGCGCTGAAAACTTTGAAAAAATAAAAACCGGTATGAAAATGTTGCAAGGACTGTTGCAAAAAACTAAACAACGTGGCGCAGTCTCGGGCAAAAATTTGCAGACATCCGTTCAAACATGTCACGTGGAATTTCGAAAAACCCGTTTTCCCTACACCTGTTACAGATCGCCTGCAGCGCCACCTGTGGGTGAAAATGTTACCTAAATTTGAAATTTGGTGGAATAAAATTCCCTGATTTCCTAAGCATAAAGCTGCAACGATACATATCTATCGCATTCCGTTTTTTTTATTGATTTTCAAAATCCATCAGCCATTTTTGGGGCACCCTTTAAGTTGTGCAAATAATTAGGGGATTCTAAATTTATAAATTACTAGCAGAAGCACCCGGCGTTGCCCGGGATAATTACAGCTTTAGGTAAGCAGAACAACCTCAAGAAGTTAAATAATAAGTCAAATTAGTTTTCAGTAATTATACAATTTCCTGTTGTAGACGAAGCTCCCGTTGTTCAGATGTTTCCGACGCCCGGAAAACACGAGGAGAAACAAGTTATAACACCTCCGATTTTTGACGTAGAACTACGTCTATCAGGGGTGCAGCCGAGTAAAAATTCAGTCGCGGTTTTTCGTTCAAAATGTGATGTACATATCTCAGTCTATATCTTTCTATCACTATATCCTACAACTATGGTCATTATCTCGTTGGAAAGAGGAAGGTTGAGTCTTGAATAATAAGCAAACATTTCACCAAATGAGCCACTGGGTCAAAAGTTACAGCAAGTTAAAGTTAAGTGAATTTTATGCTCGCCATCGTAATAACGGAGTGGCGCTACTGCAGCATATACGTGTGCGGTGTTTATTGGAACTAATTGGAGCTAACCATGGCCTACGAGAAAAGGCCTGTGCTTTTAATATAAAGAAGGCCTGTGCATTAGGTATAAAAACATGGAAACACGAGCGTTTTAAGACAATATCATGAAATCCTGTCATCTGTCGGCGAAATCAGTACATCATCATTTATATAAAATCAGCGATGGTGGACGTTGTCACAACAAAGAAAAAATCTAACAATGAGTTATCTAACAATGGGTTATTTCCCGATTATACAAACGGGTGGGTACGCTTCTAGTTTTCTATTAAAACTATGTTGTAAAATAATAAAATATATATTATTTTAAGCAGATTAATTATTTTAATAAATGAACTTTGAAGTTTTGTTAATTTCTTAAAACAACAATAAATCTGACTAAAATAATACGAGGGTTCGGGCATAAGTCATGGCAAATATTTTTTTTATGAGAATTCAAGCATGGGTGGAAAATGTGAAATATACAGATGAAAGGACAAGGAATGGACGAAATTTACGGACATTTAACAACACGCCAACACTTTGCTTCTCATGTTTATTAAGGTAGTTGACAACATTACAGGTTTCATGTTCTGGAATCATGAAGCCTGTAAAGTTTCATACGTTTCATGCTTCTGGAAAATTTATTCTGGAACATGATTACAGATTTCATTTTCCAGAATAAGTAACAGAAATCAAAATAGAGAACGACTGTTTTGATATACGAGCATTGTTCAACTCGGGTTACATCCACCTTGCACGGCGGTTGACTGAGAACTGATTTAACATTGCTCTCTGCGCAACATCAGGAACTCACGGAGCCATATAATGTTGTGGAAACATACTAGCAGTCACAGCTTCCTTGAGACATATGACATTTTATGATACCATCCCTTAGCTCTGACAAAAAAAAAATAGTTGCCATGACTTATGCCCCAACCCTCGTATATGTTTTCAAACATGTTGGTCTTAGTTGTTTGTAAAAATATAAATATATGGGTCTTTAAAACAACAGTGATTTTACGACAGAGTCGACGCGTTTCAGCCGTGGCTTTCTTCAGGACTGTGTGTATAATGATTAAAGAAGCTTAGAAGAACAAAATTGAAATGAAATTGAATATAGTAACTTTTTTTTTAATTTTGTTCTATTTTTCTCCAAAAAATACACACAAACGGTAACCAATAACAACATACAGTAGTAGTTCTACGCCTTAAAAACCCGCGGCTTTGGCAGTCACCAGAGCCTCTGTCAATTTTTTTTTCTCAGGACTGGAAACAGGTAGAAACATACGGTTTGTTTTAAAATACGCGCGCACTCGTTGTGACTGCGTGACAGAAATGGCAGCACTGTAAAGCAAACAGAACTTTAGCGGCAGCGGCGAGAGTTAGGACTGTTTTTGATATTTAAAATTGCGACGTTTTCATTACAAGAACAGCGTGTAATCATTCGTTTTCTCCATTTGCGTGGTGTGATACCAATTGAAATTCATCGCCAGTTGAGTGAACATGAGATGATGGTGTCATGGATGTGTCTAATGTGCATTCGTGAGTGCGACAGCTCAAAGAAGGCAGAACCTCGTGTGACAACAAACCAAGACAATCTCAGCCTAGCACCAACCGGTCTGATGACATGATCGAAGGAGTGGAGAAAGTTGTTTTGGAGGATGGCCGAATGAGCGTGGAACACATCGCCTCCAAAGTTGGCATTTCCGTGGGATCTGTGTACACAATTCTGCAGGAAGACCTGAAAATACGACGCTGCAGTTTCTTCGTGACAACAACTTTGAAGTGATTTCTCATGCTCCCTACTCACATGAGCTGGCACCTAGCGACTTTTGGCTGCTTCCATCGATGAAAGACACTCTCCGTGGTCGCACATTTACTAGCCGCACCGCTATTACATCAGCAATTTTCCTGTGGTCAAAACAGACTCCTAAGGAAACGTTCGCAGCGACCATGGAATCATGGCGTCGCCGTTATGAAAAATGTGTACAGCTGCAGGGAGTTTACGTCGACACAAGTTTCACAGTTTTCGTATGATTAATTTGTGAGAAAAAAAATCGGAGGTGTTATAACTTGAATGGACCTCGTATAATGGCCGGCGTCTAAATTATTGTCATTTTCTTTTGATATCCCTGACAATCTTTATCTTTTACATAACCTTAATGGAAAAGTCACATGGAGTGAGGTCGAGTGGCCCGGGAGGTAGGCAAGAAGAGTCGAGTCCTTGTCAAACTTAAATCCTATCCAACGCTGAGGTATTAAGAAACGAGTAACTACGCCATAGTATCAGTCAGAAATAAACTCGTACATTCCCCCCATTCGTTGAAGTGCTGTTATTGCTTATGCTTAGCTTTCGATTCCACATGCGTAAAAATAACGGCAGAAACCACAAGGCAGAAAATGTCCTGACGTCAGTTCCTGGTTTCGTCTTGCTGCCCGACAAAAAACTCCTGCTCTTTTTCGAGTTGGATTGAGTCATATCCTACAAAGATAAAAGAACATTCTGTCGGGCAGAAAGAAGCGAACAGAAAGTGCTGTCAGAACATTTTCTGCCTTGTGGTTTCTGCCGTTTTTTTACGCATGTGGAATCTACGCCTAAGGCCAGATTTCGAAATCGAGGACTCCACTTCTGCAAAACTTCAATTTTACACATTCAACAAATCATGCTGAATTATCCAAAACAAATCGTCGTGGGTTTTCTCGATTACCAAACCTGCAATAATCTTTGGAACATATTTTATAAAACCGACCGCAACTGACCGAGTCACATGATAGAGGTATTTTCGATCGATTTCGGTCAGAGAAATTTATTAGACAATGTGGTTACGTGAACTCAGTCCTTTAACATCGATCAGTTAAGAAAAAATGATTTACTTCTTTCTATTAAGACAAACAAATAAAGCTTCACAAATTGAAAAATATATTGAAGCGTATATTTATTTCAAATAAGGCAATTAAGCATCATATTTTAGAAGTGAAATGATTTTAATTTTAAAAAATACCCTTGCTAGTGCGTCGGCGATACAATTTTATTAGTTTCAAAATTCATTGGTCAGATGTTTAAACGTGTATAATACGTGCAGTATATAAATAATTTTTATTAAGCCAGGACTTTAATTTGGATTGACTTCGATCGAAATTACCCCTACAAGTTTTTGGTTATTTGCGGTCGTAGTTGTCCAATCTCGGTCGCGAATCGGAAAATTTTTTAAGAAGAATCGAATCAGTTGCTTTCGAAAGTTTATGGGTCTGGTCAGTTTCGTTCGCTATTATTAGATCACGAGTATTTCTCCCATGAAAAAATCATTAAGCCAAAAGAAAATGTATTACGATGCACTAAATTCGAGCGGCACTCACTTTCAGTGATTATACAGGGTGATTCAAAATTCAATGTACAAACTTCAGGAGAGGTAGTATGGGTGATTCTAAACAAAAAGTTCATGGGTCCGAATTTTAACGCTGAGATATGAAAAGAAATAAAAATGCCGCCACCAAGATCAACAAGTTAATAATTCAGGTTCTTTAAGGTCTAGGATAATGAAATTTTGGGGAATAATAGGGTACATAAAATTGTGTACAGCGTTAAAATTTGATCGGATTCCAACGAGTAGTTTCCGAGTTACCTGTTTCGATCGTAACACGTGGTGGTTAGTACTCACGTGTGAGCACGTGTTACGATGCTGAGTGCGTAACTCGAAAACTACTCGTTGGAATTCGTTCAAATTTTAACGGTATACTCAGTTTTATGTACCCTATTATTCTTACAAGTTTTATCATCCTTTGCCTTGTAGAAAGTGAGTTATTAACTTGTTAATCTTAGTGGCGGCATTTTTATTTCTGTTCATATCTCAGTTAGCCGTCAAATTCGGACTCATGTTCATATGAACTTTTTGCTTAGAATCATCCATACTACCTCCCCTAAAAGTTTACACATGAATTTTGAATCACCCTGTATACGCTCAAAATAGTGTCATGATGTGCTACCTTTAATACCATCTGTCGGTGCTCAAAGAAAATCATACTAAATCTTAGTGGTTACCATATAGAGGTAGTATAAAATAGAGTGCGCAAAGCCTTCACTGCCTCCTTATGCTATTGCTCGAAATAACAGTTCCTCTTTGGAGAATTATATTTCTGAAAATGCTAAACGACACGGTCTCTGCATTGTAAACAGCAGCGATTCGCTCTCATCCGTCACCAAATCGTAGTTCGTTAGTCGCCTCTATGTCAGCATCCGAAATCGCTCAATACGCAGCCGAATGCACTCTCTATCTTATTTCTCCTCTATGACGGTTACGGACATTCGTAATTATTATCATTAGGATTGTTGTTGTTACTCTCACATTTGTGCTACAATTGAAGATTTTATGCGTCAGTCCCCCGCAAAAATCGCATGTCCTCCTGCTATGGTCGGCTTGCGATGTTCTTGTTAAATTGATGAGGTTCGATTTTGCGTCTCTTATACGCTAATTATGCTTCAATTATAAATAAAAATTATGCGTGACCATGGATGTTATCTTTAAAAAATCCTTTCGTTGAAAGCGATGATACATAAGAATACATTTTATAGTATTTTTTTAGGTCACAATACACCCTGTAGCCTATCTTAGACTTGCATATGCTCATCGCTTTCACTTATAATCTAGAATGATACTGATAGCGTGGACAAACTTATCTATCATTTAAATGAAAATAAACAGTCTCGGGAATTGAGTCCTTTTTAACTTTTTTTTTGTTAGTTAGGAATAATATTTACTTAAATGGTGCTTGTCAGCTGAGCAAGCTCTAAGGTGAAACAATTTATTCTTCTAATTGAAAAATCGGAGAATTTGAAATGACTAATATCTGCTGCTACTGGAGGAAGCATTAAACATATCTCTAAATTCTACAAGAGGACAATGCGAATCACTTAAAAACTTAATGTTCCTTTAAAAACATTATGCTCAATGAATTTAAAAAGGAGTCAAAATATGAAAAAAAATTCATTTTCCTTCAAAAGCAGCAGTTTATGCAATATAAATATGAATCATAATAATATTTAATATACGGTTTCTTTATTTCCGTTCAAATTAAATTACCCTTTCTCTTACATGGAAATTTATTATCCGCACTTTACAAGAATTACAGATAAAATTTCATTTAATTCATCGCTAGTCTTAGATAAGGTAAAACAATAAATTCTTCGAAAATACTTTATTCTCTTTTTTTTTCCTCCTTTCCCTTTATTATTATTAAAATCAAAATGAATCTCATATAACGTTTATTTTCCGTCCGTTGTCTTATCTCTCTCTTTCCCTCTCATTTTCTCTAGTGCCTTCCAAACTTTCCTATGACGGATTGAGTCATAAATTTAGCCGTTAATTCGGTCGTTCATATTCGTACCCGCTGTTAGAAGCGTTCAGCACATCTTAAAATTATGACCGTATAAATCGTGACAGAATAGGAAACCCTAGCCAGCGAGATTTTTAGATTTTTATTGTACTTTTTTTAAGAAGCAAAAATCTTCTTCATCGAAGAACCAAAAAGAGAATCGACATGGAAATAGAATCAGATAAAAGTACGGCAGAGAGCAGGAAGAGCTTCCCTTTGAAAAATAGCATTTCAAGATACAAAAGCAAAAGCCGTTTTTATAATCTTCTCTTTTTGGTATATAGAAAAGACAGAATCAGTTTATGATGAAATATATTTAAGTGAAATAAATTTTAGATCAGTAGAGTAATTTTTGGATAATCACAGTAAAGCAAGGATAATTCAATAGAATAGATATTAATTTATAAGTGTTTTCTGCAACTATCAAAATTATACTCTCATATGAATTTCAACTCTCAATTAGTGGAGGTTGAGCTGTAGAGATAAGCTAATCCCTTGTAATCAAGTTAAACTAATTCGAATAATTAAATATTTGATTGAAAACAGATCGTTAACCATTCAGGTATGACTTCTCTGCCGCAACAACAACAACTAATTATTGATTAGTTCGTTGCTTTTGGACGCATCAATATCTGGGCCATTTTGCACCCTTTCACATGACTAATATCTTAAACACAATCCTGAGGCAAATCCACATAACTATTATCTTTACGCATTCACGGGACAAACACAAATATCCATATCCACAGTGGAATTTGAACCTGAAAAGCCTACACTCCAGCACTCTCAGCCACTTAAATTATTGTGTCATTAGGAACACACACACACAAACAAACATACCAAGTGTAGGCCATTATAATAGTTAGTAGGGCTGTATCACCATTCCCATTCCACCCCCATTCAAGTTACTGTTCCGCGCATCAGCAAATCAGCTACTTCTATCACTGTGTTTAATATATCATATGTGGTCTTGAGTTTTCTTGCAAAAGGTAGGCCCAAACAGTGTTGGAGTCTTGGTCGCTTCTTTCTGTCTTCGGCCATTGGTAAGATCTTCGAGAGATTGCTGTAATATGAGGCATTTATCATTTCATAATCCTCCAGGACATAAGAAAGAACAATGCCGGTGATGCACCAAAGTATGGTAGCCATTATTTTGATAGTTGACAGGGTGACCTTAAATGTATTGGGGGGCGGGAGGATTTTTGTGACTGTATCCATGCTTGCTCGCTTTCTTTTCAGAGTATGACGGTGATGGATCTGCGCGTCGCCTGAGCATTCTTTTGAGTAAATAAAGTTTAAATATAACCACAATGCATGTTAATTTCCAAACTAAATGTAACAGTGCAAAATTATTCTTCAAATTTAATAAAAATGGTTTCAGATCCTATTAAGCATATTGGATAGAAATTATACCTTAATATACCTGTTATCATAGTATAACTCGCCTTATTCCTCGCCCGAAACAGCAGTAGTTTAAATCAGCAGAAATAACCTTTGGGGCTGTGGTTACTTACTTAGTGAATAAACAGGAGACAAGATCCACCTGATCACAAAAAGTTGATATTTATTGGCACAGATGTACATGTCAATCACAAAGTGATCATCGATCAATATACTGTAATCGAAAATGTACAGTATCTTGTGATCGAAATGTACATCTGTACCAATAAATGTCAACTTTTTGGAGTTAAGTGAATCTTGTGTCTCCTGTTTCTTCACAAAACAGTAACTTTTAGGCATGCGCTACACATACATGTAAGTGTAGGTGACAAAAATGTTAAGGCCCTTCGGAAGTTCGCCAAGATTAACTGGATGTTTGTATCAGCGTTTAATACTATGTTCCAAATAGTTCCACATACGTTCAACAAGATTCAGATGGCCAATCTAATTGTGACAGGTCTCTGAATTTTGTGTACCAATGACAGACAGCTTTCATCCTATGCTCTCGGCAACTATCGTCTGGAATAGTGATATATCTAGAATGGATTCCTGTTGATATTGAATAAAAGAGAATATTTGCTCCTCCAGAATCCGATAATGACATGTCACCTTACCTAATCGTTCAGAATCTGCAGTCAACTTGCCTAATTCAATATACGAGGGTAACCCAGAAAGTAATGCATCAAAATATTTTTCTTCAACAAGTATTTATTGAACACAATGAAACTTATACACGTGAAAGAATGGTTTTTCTTCTACACTCCTTTTTTTTCCACATAATCTCCGTCCCGTTCTATGGCCTTTCGTGTGTCAGTATCAGTCCTTGTTCTGTTTACGTAGCCATGTCTTCACTGTGCGAATCCTCTTCGTCATCCATCGGCCTCGGTGGCTCAGTGATTGCGTAATCGCCTCTGATGCCCGAGGACGCGAGTTCGACCCCGGACGAGGACGACGAGGATTTTTTTCAGGGGGAAAATCCTGAGATCACACACTTCCTTCGGAAGGGACGTAAAGCCGTTGGTCCCGTGTGGTCGTTTGCCGGCTGCATGTTAAAGAACCCTTGCGAGACAAAATTTGCGGCCCCTATAACGCCGTCTTGAAATGGCCATAGCAGTTGAAAAGGACGTTAATAGCAAATAAACCAGACCAAACCAATCTTCGTCATCCTCAAAATGTCGTCCACGAATGGCATTCTTCATTGGCTCGAACAAGTGAAAGTCTGAGGGCGCTAGGTCAGGGCTGTAGGGTGGATGGGGTAACATTGTCCAACCCTGTTTCGTGATGTGTTCCGACGTCCTCAAACTGGTGTGAGGGAGAGCGTTATCGTGCTGAAGCAAACAATCAGATGGGTTGTTATGCCGTCCAAGTCGCTGGAAGCGCTTCTTGAGTTTGGTTAATGTGTTCACAGTAGGATCAGAATTAATGGTGCTGACTCTCGACATCACAACAATGAGTATGACACCATCACAGTCCCAAAACACAGTGATCATGACCTTACCAGCAGAAACAGTTGCTTTGAATTTTTTCTTCTGTGGAGAGGGCGGATTACGCCATTCCATCAATTGTCGTTTTGTTTCGGGCTCAAAATAGTGCACCCAGGTTTCATCAGCTGTCACAATCCGGGACAAGAAGGCTTCAAAACGTTGCAGCAACTCATAAGAAATGTTTTTTCTCAGAGCTTTGTGTTCTTCCGTAAGACAGCGCGGAACTTATCGTGAACACGTTTTTGTGTAATCAAGAACACGGATGATTTCACCCACACCTCCTTTGGTGATTGACAGCTCCAGCGCCAATTGCCGAGTCATTCTGCGTCGGTCCTGACGAATGAGCGCATCAGCACGCTGCATCTTGTCAGGTGTGACAGCTGAGGATGGCCGCCCCGACCGCGGCAAATCTTTGAGCTCCGCCGAACCGCTTTCTGATGGCCTCACCCTCTGTGCCCAGCAACTAACCGTACTTCTGTCGACTGCTGATGCTCCATAAAATGCACATATACGTTTGTGAATGTTTCCAACCGTTTCTTGCTCCGCAGTAAGAAATTCAATGACTGCACGCTGCTTGTAACGTACATCACTTACAGACGCCATGTTGTTCCATTGTTGTACGTACGCTATCTGTCGGAAGAAACGGAAACTTTGCGCGTGCACTCCGAAAACTTCAAAGAATGCATATCTCAAATTTCGCATTCGTACCATTGTTAGGGACGGAGAAAAAATTATGGTGCATTATTTTCTGGGCTACCCTCATAGATATATCATTTCCAAAAAGTCATGGATCCTCTTCAGCCTCCACCATAATTTGTACACTGTCTTGTTCGGTTTACGTCTACCATCACTAGTGAATAGGTAGAAACGAGTCTCATTACACCATAGTATAAGTCTCCAGTCCTTTGTAGTCCAATGGTTTTGGCGATTAGATATTGAACCGTGCTGCTCTGTACACGCTTCTGCAGGAATTTTTTATGGGGGCTACTTAGCTCTAATATCCATGACATGTAATTTCATTCTCAGAGTAAGTTCCGAAATCAATTGATATGGTTTAATTTAGTTAAAGAAAATTATCTTGACAGAAGATACTCAGGCAATTGCAATGGTTTTATAATATATTTAAAATTTTATAAATACAGGATGATTCAAAATGATGTCCAGAATTTCAAAATTTTACTAAGCATTTATTTTATAACATAAACTAACCAGACTGGGTTTAAAATGTAAGGAAACTCAAATATTTTTAACCTTCCCGCAAATGGAGATGGCGGCTGTGAATGAAAAGGCATATTGCGTCTTGGAGTATGCAAAAACAAACTCTATAATTTTAGTCCAGCGGGCATTTCGTAGGCAATTTCATAAAGATTGCCCTACTGACAAAAACATCCGTAAATGGTATGATCAATTTCTGGAAACTGGAAGTCCGGAGCTTCCTCAACAGTGTGCTTCCTGGTCGTTGGATTGGTCGCGCCGGAGCGACGGACAATGTGTTGCAGGAATGGCCGCAAAGGTCACCGGACCTCATACCGTGTGATTTTTTTCTGTGAGGATTTGTGAAAGATGCAGTGTACGTGCCACTGCTTGCGGACAACTTGGATGACCTGAAAACACGGATTCGTAATGCTCTCGGTCTAGCAGCAAGAGACGTGCTGAAAGGAGTTTGGGAGTGACTCGAGGGAGTCACATAGAACATTTGTAATGCTAGAATCAATAAATATTTGAGTTTTCTTGCATTTTAAACCTCATCTGGTTATTTATGTTATAAAATAAATGGATAATAAAATTTTGAAATGCTGGACATCATTTTGAATCACTCTGTATATGATTCCTAAAAGTTAAAAAGAATGAGAGAGGATATTCCTAGGTGCCCAATACGCAATTGTGGCGTAATGTTAATCCTATATACAGGGTGTCCCAATGGTAAACGTACAAAATGAAAAACTGAGTAGAAGACCTCAATACCTATGAGAATAACCCCTCCTATATGCTTCCGAAATGTTACCGTTATGAAGATATTAACGATTTTGTGATTTTGTCAGTAACCCCTACCGTTAGAATGTGTGTTTTCGTTAATGTATGTAATTTTGAGGAATTTGGTTAGTGGAATTTTATTAGGGAATGGTTAGTGGAACTTGGTTAATCGGAAATTAAGGTTAAAGTAGATGGAGAAGATACATGTATTCTTTTTTCCTTGCAGTCTATTAAATGAGAAGTTTTTAAAATACCTACCTGTGTTGCTGATGTGGCGTATTTTTTTGTTTCGCCACAATTGTATTTTAATTTATTTTATTTTATCTTTGGGAACCATATCTATGTTTCTTTAATTTTTTTGACGTAACTCATTGTTGTAGAGAAGACATGATTATTTGTTGTAACTGTTTTATGAGTAGGAATAATGGCGGCGCAGATATGCTTGTTGCGAGCTGAATTTTCCTTGAAGAATCAAGTAATTGAGTCTGTCAATATAAAGTACTGCGTATTGCTAATCATTATTTTGTTGTGAAAACCTCGATTATTAACTTAAATGTATGATTGCTTATTGAAAATTACTAATTCCAGTGTCTTTATTGCATTATTGAAAGCCCCTTGATGGATGATAACTTCTTTGAGAGTGGTGAGGCTAATCACCACAAGTAGCAACTACATATCCAGAAGCAGACGAGAACGAATTAGTATCGGTGGATATTGAGTATGTATGCATTTCAATTTAAATGTCAACACGAATAGAACGCTCTTTAAGAGGGATTATCGTCAATTCGCGTAAAGAACAGTTAACGTTAGTTTTTTTTCCTTAAAACGCTAAAATGGTTCCCTAAGACTGGTTTCTGTTTATTGTCTGGAATTAAATAAATATAAGAAAACCATCTACTGTCTATGTTAATATTACATATACTAATTGACACGAACCCAGGATCAATCCTGGTCACCCCATACGGATAGATAAAACAGCTCCCCTACGGTGGACGTAACACTGACTTGATTTATTTTGTTTAGATTCGTCATCAAAGATTTCTGAAACTTCACGAGAACTCAGTACTTCCTACTTTAACCTTGAGTTCCGAAAAATTTTATGCATGCAATTCGTCCATTTTCTGAAATATAATACTACGTTGCTCAAAGAATACAACTCCACTAACCAAATTCCTCAAAACGACATACATTCCCGAAAACACACATTTTAACGGAATAGGGGTTACTGACAATATCACAAAATCGTTAACATCTTCATAATGGTAACATTTCGGATAAGATATAGAGGGGTGATTCTCATAGGTATTAAGGTCCTCTACTCGGTTTTTCATTTTGGACGTGTATCGTTTTGACACCCAGTGTGAGTGCTATTAGTTATTAAAGGTGTCGAGACAGAACTTTCCTAGAAATAAATGACGGATGTAGAAATAAAGGACGAGACAGAAGAACCCTGGAATAAAAATAATAATAATAATTAAAAAGTGAACACAGGGAGGTAAGCCCTGAAAAAAGCTCTCAATTTTTATTATTTGTTATTTTCCTGGAAATAGCCATGCATTTAGGGAAAGTTTCTGGCAATTCATCCTCTAGTTTGCGTGATGTGTGCTCAACCATTTAGAGTTGTTCCGTTTCTTCAAAATACATAAAAATCCACAGTCGTAAGATTCGTGGATCTACCAATCGAACGATGCCGATAAATATTTTTTTTCTTTGAATATCTCTCGTCATAAATCCTCAACAATAACTTTGACTCTAATTGATAAGTTTGTTGACTTAATCAGTTTCAAAGTCCTACGAATAGATTAATTTTAAAGTCCTACGATAAGCATTAAATCTCTTAAGTTCAGAATTTGCTTTTGCCTGGAGCAGCAATGTCTCTTCATTGGAAGTTAAGTCATTGGAATCGTCTCAGGTAGATTCATCTTTACGAACTGAACGTTTCAACTTACATTGCTGCCTTTCTGTTTCGCTGTGTTTTCGGCGCGATGGTAGAGAAATTAGAAATATTTTTTTCGAGTGCCATAATTCTCGCAACGCGGTGCTTTTGACTATATCTAACTGTACGTTAGCAAATTCAGCTACTTCTTTTACATGATGCCTCTACTCTGATACATTTCTTGCTTTCGACTATAATCCACATAACGAACAATACGAACTTGGCTGTCAAATCCTCGAAAGGGAAAAGTAGCTGAAAATAAAAGTTCCGAGGATTTTACACGGAGAAAGAGAAGTAGAAGAGAAGCTGTTACCCCGAGCCGGAATGGACCCGCCAAGAAAAGAGAGAAGCAGGAGAAGAAAGATTATTGGAGGATTATATGCGTAGAATCGGCCCAGAATCCTCCAAAGGCAAATGAAAAGCGGAGCTCAAGCAAGGAACAGGGGAGAAGAATAGTGGATCATCCGATGCACAACCGGAGAAATGTCGACGCAGATATTGGACCGACTGGCGAACGAGGACCTCGACGGAACCACGAAAAGCTTCAGCGGAATTCCATAAACTGTAAGGCTAATGATAAGACTTATGATTGCTGTGTTTTCTGAAGCTAAAGTGAACGACGCCCCTGCCGAGGCCAGAAGCAATTCTCAACGAGGACAGAGGATAGGCACAAAACAAGGCCGACCAAGCCGAAGGTGTGCCGCCATTAGCCGTCAACGAGGTGTCCCTCATCGCCCCGAGAATAGTAGCCACAGCCGGCACATCGTCGAGGATCGCCTTGGCAAGGTCCCTGCGAAACATAGATTCGACAAGTTAAGCTCTCCGACAAAAAGTAAGCAAGAACTTTCGATAATAAATATGTCGAAATCAAAGACGAACATTATTAGCGAAAAGTGTGATAGTTCTCGGAGTTCCACTCTCCTACAATTAGTTCCTTCAGCATTGGTGCTTCGAGAGGACGAAGTTTTGGTGCCGGCCTCAAACGACGACGTGCCCCACGAGACCCCATCCGGATACCCAGGCGTTACTACAGGTTCCAAAGGGTCAACTCGTTCAGCCGTTGCATTTTCCGAGCCCAGGGGCGAGTTTTTGGACATGAGATCGCGGTTTAATAAGCATCGCTCATACGTCAAAATTGCGTAATATCAAAGCCTTCCAATAGTAATTGCTCTGATCTTACGAAATTTTGACGTATGAGCGATGCTTACTAAACCCAATCTCAAGTCCAAAAACTCGACCCTGGACTACTGCTGCCCACCTCCCACGACCCACGACACCGCTTTCGCTCTCCCGTGGAAGGTCGAGACACTCGAGGAGACTGTCCCGCTTGCTGATGTAGCCGGTATTCGCGCTGGGCGCCCTCGCGAATGTCCGCTCTTGGACACGGGACCATCCTTGATTGGTATCAGTAGTATTGTTAAGAAGTAGTGCTCTTATCTCTAAGTGATACAATATTAATATCTGGTTCTATTCTGAACAGTTGTTCCTCCACGGTCGACTTACCTGAAAAGGTTGCCGCCTTCCGATTGTGTGGTACCGAAAACTTGGACTACTTCAACTTACCTGTTGGACGTTCCTCTATTGGTCACGGATTCGCTTTCTTCTACTCCATCCCCGTACTCAGCTCGTCTTGGATGTAAAGAAGTGGTTAACCAGGAACCTACCTTACCAGCTGAAGAATCAGTACTTGATCTGGACTAATGATCATTTGTAAACCACTATTAATTCATTTATACTGGTCTTATTCGCAAAAAACGCTTATAAGAATTTGCCAAGTTTATTAAAATTCATTCTTTGAATTTCACCCCCCGTTTGCTCTGTTCATTTTTCACAAAAATCCCTGACATTGGCTCAACCCTACTGTAACTGACACATATTACTTGCTTGTCGACGGGCTGTCGGTGGGGCGCTCTCTGCTGATGCAAACATAAACTACACCCCTTCTCCAATCTTTTGGTCTGTATCAACACTCCAGGACATTATACTGAGGCGTAAGTAAACAAAGAATGACGCCCCCCCCCCTTGCCAAGGAAAATAATGGAGATCATGCTGGTGAAGAATGTACCTGTGTACCTGGATATTATTGGAGATATGTGTTGTTGACGATGGCGCATTATCTTATTGAAACTAGGCGTTGTAGATAGCAAATATATGGCAACCATATTGTTGCAGCACTAAAAATTCTGCTGTCAATGTGCTCAGTAGGCTATACGTTGAACTACTGTGATAGTTTGTGGATCCTTAGTGAATCTATCGAAAGATTCCAGATCAACACGCATACCTATAGAGCTGCATAACGCTTATGGGTGACAACAGTTATCAACTCGATGAATGTATCGTCCATTATCGGCCCTCAGAGAAAAAAATAACTCTTTGAATTATATGACGCTTCTACATTATTCTCGTCAGACGCGATTGTGCCAATATCTAACTTTGCAGTGTAAGTGCAAACCTCTCAAATATAAAGATGCCAGTTTATCTCGTCGAATGAGTCCGATGTCTTTTCTGAGGCTGCTATGGCGGGCATCAGATTCGCAAACGACGAGCCCTAATATTAGCCTGACTGCAGCAACGTTACTTCGACAACGTAACAAGTGCTCGAGAAGTGTCACGCGAGTTCTCTCTCCCTTGATCTACGGTACGCAAGGTTCTGTGATGCATTTTAAAGTTGTATCCAGACAAGATCCATGTGTGCAAAAGCTGCTGCCTCAATACCCGGATCATCGCATTGATTTTGCTTGCCGGTTTTTGGTCAGAATAGCCGTTGACAATTTATGGCCTTGAAACATTGTGGTCAGACGAGGCACATTTTTATCCCAGATGGAGCAGTGAATACTCGTAACTATGGCATCTGGGGTATTGCAAGTCTTAATGTTGTGCATGAACAGCCTCTGCATTCTGATTTCATTCTGTATGCTATGGTTTTACTGCTGGTTTCATTCTTTGTCTATTTTTCTTTGAGGAGAACATACCTCAAGGCCTTAAAAATTTTTCCATCACGTGTCATTCCTGCCTTACAAGAATGAGAATATTTAGAACTTGTCATTCCTGGCCTCGTTCTCCGAACTTTAATCCCTGTAGTTTCTGGCTGTGGGGTCCTGAAAGGTCGTATCTATGGAGGGAGCATTAAGACTCTGCCTGAATTGGAGACAAGCATAACACGCCATTTTACTGCAATTCCTCAAGAAACCGTTCGCGCTGCTGTTGATTTGAACATGTGATTAGACAAATGGAATGTACATTGAACAAAAGCTGTGAATAAATAATTTTTTGTGCTTCCAATTTGTGTTTCTTGTTTCTTTATGCGCCACTTTTTCACCTAGTGGTCAAATTTGATCTAAATTTTTATTGCAAAAATCTCTTCCCCATAGTCTATATAACGTATATTCCAAGTTTCATCAAAATCCGATCAGCAGAATTTCTCTCGGGGGATTTCATTGGCTGCGTGTTTCCATTGTCCATTGACAAAAACTAGAGAGATAAAGTCTAAAACAAAAACATTTTGTCATCGATCTCGCTAAGAAATTCCAGAAAAGCGATGTCGCTCAGGTCGATGTCTAGAGGAGCCTGAATATTATAACTTAAATTATAATACCCTGTACTTTCAATGAACCTAAACAAAACAACACACAATGGCAAACAATAAAACACTGAAACAAGTATAGCGCCGACATGAAACACATTAATTAATAAAAAAAAATTGACGGAGGCTCTGGTGACTGCCAAAGCCGCGGGTTTTTAAGGCGTAGAACTACTACTGTATGTTATTATTGGTTACCGTTAGTGTATTTTTGGCGAAAAAAAGAACAAAATTAAAAAAATTTAGTATATAAAGTAAAGTAAATTAAATGAAAACAAAAGGGGGGGGGGGGGGGGGGGGCTATAATAATACGGAGATGGAATGAAGAGTGAGAAAACTGTGTAATTAGTCCACATTCTAGCCAGGTTTCAATAGAATGTCGTTAGTTGTTTGTACGGTTCTTATCCATTCGTGCTGCCTCATGCCTGTGTAAAATGCCAGAGCATGTGGTTTTATATTTATATTTCATTCTTCCATTTATTTATTAATTAATTAATTTATTTATCTATCTAGATATCTGTTTGTTGTTTTATATTTTATTTATCTGTATGTATTTTTGCTTATAAGTTTTATTTTGTTGTTCATTAATAAGCGTGGGTGACAAGGATCATTACACGATGTTTGAACCAATTTGAGTATTTTCCTACGACTCCCCCCCCTCCCCCGCCATTCCTCTACAGGGATCTGCTTCCAAATGTTAAAACACTAGATAATACCTAGTGCTTTACCAAATGTGAGCTGGTTTCTCCCCCTACTTGCTGGCAATGTGTTACTTTTAAAACTCCC
>JAHWFO010044290.1:758076-773280 GCA_023313115.1 Rhysida immarginata | reverse complement strand
GATATCACAAAAACATTCTCGTATGACAATAATTTCTATTGTTCATACTGTTCAATGAGATCGTTATTGGTCACCCCTATTTCCTCATAGGCATGGTTGCTTTTTAAACCATCGACATCTCAGCTCTGCCTGGTTGCAAAATTTGGTTGTAATCGGCTAAATGGGTCTAAAGTTGGAAAGGAATTAGAAAATCTTCGGTATATACCGGGTAATCCAAAAGTGTTTACATTTTTTTTTACATTGTTAACGACATTTTCAGTGTTTGCTTTCCAGCAATTCAATGCTTTCATAAGAATCACGAGGCACGCGCAAACACTGAAAATGTCGTTAACAATGTAAAAAAATGTAATACACTTTTGGTTCACCCGGTATAGTATAGCGCTCCTCTCCGCTCAATATATTACCTTTTTAAGTAATCAAAGCGTTAAGCGTTTGCTTCATCATTATACATAGCTACCTTAAGTAATCAGTTTAAATCTTTTAAAGAAATGAAAAAATAAGCATATGTTTGACAGATTTATTTTAGAGCTAACACTTTATATTCGTTAAAATTGTCTTCGTTAATGCAAATTTTAAATATTAAATATAATGCAAGCAATCTAAAGCGCTCTTTTATTTAAATCAAGAGATAACTTCTTTGTTAATCTATTTAAATTACAGAAATTTACATTTATTGGTAGACTGTTCATTGTTATTTTGATTTTTTGCTTCATAATGAAACACTCTGAAAGAAAAAATCTGCCGCTATACGGAGGAAACCTTTAATAATATGCTATGAAGGAAATACAGGCGGTCCTTGACTTACGACGATAAGACTTAGGATTTTTCGGTGTTACGATCTTCCACTGGATTAACGATATTAAATTCTTAAAAATTATTCTTAATTTTTCTGAAATGTGTGTGTTTTCAATTCATGACACCATGATTTCTTCTGAAACCTTTTTATTCATAATTTCCCAAGTAAACTATGAGAAATTTGACAAATGACTAATGGAAAACAGGGATTCTACTCCATGTATTATTATTATTAATATTGTTATTATGAATATTATTATTAGAAATTTAATAATTTTTGAGTTACGATTAATTTCGATTTTCAATGGGATCGTCGGAACAATTCGATGAAAAACAATAAGAAGGATTATTAGCAACATCACCATAACGAGCCTTAAATATAATTCCCGTGGCTAATAAGGCGATTATCCCAGATACTCGATCCTCGTACGTAATAGATAGTTCGTTCCTCTCCTTCCTGGACTTCTACATCCGTATTAAATCTACGACTTCGCAGATGCTTCTTCATGCTCCCGTAAATGTGAAAGCAATTAGGGCAAAAAGCCGGATGCAAGAATGTTTCCCAGTAGAATTTCAAATGGCAATTCTTGATATATTTCGCTATGTGGGGGAGGGCGATATCGTGAACAAGAAAGACCATTCCGGTGAGCAGCACAATCACGTGGGCTTGATTGATGTTGAAAGATTTGAAAGTTTCTGCATACAGGACAGCGTTTATAGTGTTTCTATGAACGAGAATTTGATCACCGTTTGGTCATTGTTTTATCGGAAAAGAAGGCCAACATGATCTTCCGTGCACTTGGCAACATTCCTTTGACTTAGAAGGCGGAGGCGGCATGTGATGCCTCTGGCTGCTTTCGTCTTTTGCTTTCTGGCTTCATTATCAAGCTTTAACTTTTGAATTGGCATTGTAATATGTTTAAAATTTTGTAATTGATATTCGTCTTTAGCCAAAATTTGGCTGATGCGACGACGTCATTTGTACTCTATGCATATCCTACGAAAAAGACAGGCTCTTGCGCGGAAAAGTCACCTGACCATGGTAGGCTGATCAACAATCCAACCTTCATTGTTTTCAACAAACGAAAAAATACTGATTCTTAAAATCCAAGATGGAAACAATGATGATTACATTGTTATTCAGCCTAGGATGATTAGGTGACTTTTCCGCGCCGTGGCCTGTCTTTTTCGTCGGCTACGTACTCTATGCCAAAATGGGAAATTTCGTCCAAGTTTTTACTCCGACATTTCATCATATTTTCGTCGTTGGATTCATGATGAAAACATGTTTAATGGAAATGTTTTTTTCAAGTCGTTGCTCGACGTCGTCGTCACACTGTCATAACTAGGGTCCGTACTTTCATGCTCTAAAAAAGTTAAAAATATGCATGCAAATATGCAATCAAAATGTCAAAAACATGCACTGAAAATGTCAAAATATGCTCTGAAAATCCCAAATAGTAAACTCCAAAATATGCAGACAAATTTGTAATTGGTGTATTTTTATTAGAACATTTTTGCATTTGCATATACAACAAAATATTGAGAAAGATTTTCATTTGTAAATTTTTGTTTGTTGTCACGTATGACAGCTTTGTAGTGTGAGAATGAGCGCTCCACATCACAAGACTGGATTGGAGCATACTTAAAGGATGCAGTTTCAAGGGAAGAGTAATCTAGAGAACCAAGTATCTCTCCGTTTGTGAACACATTTGAGAAAGACTTCAGTTCCCCAAATCCCTCACTTTTTGCATCACTTTTTGTGATTTTTCTTTTACTTTTTCCCCAATTTTTCCATTCACATTATATAGCTTAATTTCTATGTTATCTATCACTGCAGTTGCAGTTGGAAGATCAACTTTTGCGTCTCAAATTCTGTGATTGCATCCCTTAAGCATGTGAAATTAGAGTGCACATAAGCCTAGTATACAAGTAAGTTCAGACTCTTCTAACAAAACTCATGCAGTTTTGATGGATATAGCATCTTTTGGATTCAGAGCATTAACGACCGCAGTTATCTCGGGTAGATGCTGTGCATAAAAGAAAGCTGCAGTTAACCAAATACTCTATAAGTTCTGGTGGCAAAGGCAGATTTGGATACATTTGTTTGAACAGTTGAATCCTCGTGGGAGATTTTAAGAAAATTTTCTTGACTGTAGAAATTAAAAGATCAATCTGTGTATTTAATTTGCGCACTTACTCGATGAATTCCATGGTCCAGACATGTCATATAGACCATCTTGGTGAATAGCAACTGTAAACCCTGAAATGCCTTTTTCATGTACGGTGCTGTATCCATAACACCAACAGAGGTCTATTGAATTTGGAACAAAAATGCATTTTTATTCTCTAAACCCGAAAATATGTATTATATGCTCTTATTGTTGAAATATGCATACTGCATATAAATGCATGAACAAACGGACTCTAGTCATAACTATGAAATTTAGTTAAGTCATTTGAAGCTATTTTAAATTGCGGTATTGGATTATATATTTTGGTTAACATGTAAATATTATTTTAATTAAAAGAATTTTCAGTTTATTTTTTCAAATTTTACTCTGTTGGGCTAATAATATTTCTTTCTGGGAATTAATGTAAATTTAAAAAGATTTCTGCTTCACCCCACCAGCTTCTTTGGGGAGGGTAAACAGGAATGAAGGAATGAAACTCCCGCCGCTTGTGAGATTAGACCTGTAATTCGATTTCTGCAAGCAAAGAATATTAAACCAACCTATATTCATTGACAGATCTGTAAGGTTTATGGTGATAATGTTATGAATGTTTCAATGGCCAGGAGATGGGTCAGGCAGTTCAATGAAGGACGTGATGGCGTGCACAATTTTTACAGGACTTTGGCTCCCCATACAGCCCTGATCTCGCATCTAGCGACTTTCATCTTTTATTTTCACCTGAACTCGTCTCTTTATGTCCAAAAGTTCAAAAACGATGACGGGGTAAAAGAAGCCGTCTCTCCTGGTTGACATCACAGATGGCAAGTTTTTATGAACAGGCCATGCAAAAACTCCTGCCCCTCAATAATAAGTGCCTTCAAAATGGGAGCTGTGTAGAAAAATAGTTCAAGGTATGGAGATTCTTTTTTTTTTTTTTTTTTTTGTTTTTTTTTTATACTACGAAACGGAACTTGCTTTCCAGACCTACTTTGTAAAACAAAATTCTTAATGCAAATATGTCCATCATGGTTTGTATGGCAACATGTAACTCACAAGGAAACTACACTCACATAATCACATCAAATTGAAATATGTACTCATCTAAAGCTACTATTGATGCTTGCAAGATAAGAAAATGCTTAATTTTGTTTCTTTCAAAATAAACCGATGAAAATGAAAAAATTTGAGCACATATGGCCATACAAAGACTCCAGTGTTAAAGTGGTGTGTTTATGTATTATTGCGCTTTCAGCTTCTTTCCTCCACTACTCAACAATACGCACGAATCCACTTCACCTGAAAGTAACGCTAACGCTTCCAAGGTATACTTACGCGCAAAATAAAAGGCGTGGTTGTTTGTGAAAGCAGAGACAACGAACTTGAAAAGCTATACGGAAATTTAATAAGTGCCAACGCATTTCAGCGCACTCAACATCATCACGGGCAAATGCTTAAAGCATTAGTTCATGAGTGACGAACTAAGGTAATTTACAACCTCAGGAAAACAAATAATTAAACAAAGAAATCTAAATAATAGACTGACGTATTACAAAAATTCTGTCAACGTTATCGCAGTTTTCAGCTTCATTGCCTTGTCCACAGGAAATTCTTGAAAAATACTTACTTTTATTTTTTCATTAGACTGTGAAGTGCAAATTTGTCCTAAAAATTTAACCCATTGAGGTTAAAATTCCATAGGAAAATTCTTGTATTTAAGTTTTGTAATAATTTATCGGCATTGAAATTAAGTAAGATTTTACAAATTTTACTTTTTATTAAGTAATGTGTTGGATCTCGCACCGATCGCGCTACACTTGTTTCAGTGTTTTGACTGTTTAGCATTGTCTATTGTTTATAGGTTTGTCTGTTTGCTATTGTCTGTTGTCTGAAGACCTTTGTGTATGCCACACATGTAGATCATGTCGATGTTCTTCTTCCACGGATTGCTGACGCCTGTAATACCATACGTACTACATCGGGCATTTTTGAACGGGTGCGGCAGCCAATGATTCGGCGATGCCAGTGTTGTGTACAAGAAAGGGGGCGTCACTTCGAAGCACTTCTGTAATGCACACGTTATCAAACGTCATTGTTTGTTGTTTTTTAGTGAAAGCTCAGTCATCAGAGAGTCAAGCCACTGGCCCTTACATGAATGGTTGTTGCAACTGAAGCAAGTGTAGCGTCACGCTGCTGCTAAATAGGACTTAAATTGCTTAATAAAAACTGTCAGTCTACCACATGCTTCTGTAATGTACGTTCTGAATTAAGCTGTATAGCTGAATGTATATTTACTATTCCATTAGTTCCTTATGTTGCTAATTTTTGGGACGCCCTCCTGGAGTATTTTAAGTTCACTTTGACAATCTGATTTCTCTGTATTTTTTTAATTTTGTCTGAGAATATGGTGAGTGGACCGTAACGCGTCGGCACGTATTAAATTACCATGTCTCTGCTTTTAAAATGTTTAAGTTCTCCAATATAGGCAGGATTCTTCTACAGATACGTTTTTCTTCTTGTCTGAAGATGGCCGCGGTTTGTATTTATATTGCAAATATATACTTACAAAAAAATAAATTTAATCTTCTGCTAGTCTATACACAAGAAACTTGAATTGCATCGGTCCTGTAAAGTTTGCAATTTCTTGAAGACACAAAAAGAAAGTTTTCATAAGAGCGAAATTCCGACGCACCTTATTTCTTGTCCTTACACACAGCGATTTTTAAACAACGTTTATAACATGGAGTTTTTTCATTCTTTGCCTGCAATTCAGTGTAAAGATTATGGCTACTGTATCATTTAGAAATAGTCCAAATAATGAGTGTCTTATTTTGCTTCCTTACAGGGCAGAAATTCTATTATTGTCACGCTAAAAAATGTCAATTCATAACAGTTAAGAGTTGAATTATTTCTACACAGAGCAACAATTTAACAGTTCATAATATAAGACGAAAGTCATCACCGCCTTAAGTGGTAACATTTTTATTTTCTACATTTTATTTTAATTAGCCTACAACTGAATTCTATAAATATAGTGGTTCGAATTTTTATGTCAGTTTATGTGCTTCTACAGATTTTCAAGAACCAAAGCTTAGTCTACCCAGATTTTTAAAAGAACAAAACATTTAATACAATCTTGACGACAAGTATCATTTAATCCACATTCCTTAAACGAGCGTGTTCTCTGTTCATACATAATTTAATTGTATTAATCTGCTTAGTGCCAAGTTATATGTGTTTGTCTGTTAAATAAACAGAACAGAAGAGCAACTGCAAACACTTTTACGGTAAACAGTTTGAGTAAGCACTCTTACATTTAAAGAATTTTAATTAAATTAAACAGAGGCATTGAAATATCTAGGTACTGGTATATCTAGAAAGTCGATCTAAAAAGTTAGGACCTATGAATCGGGTATCATGCCGATCTATTTCCATTTTAATGTCTCTTTCCACTCGGGGGTCACCTTTGTTGTTTATTTTTAATATGCTTTCCAAAATGGAGTTATTTAAATAAGAATACAAACTTCTCGCTTCGCTACATCATTGAGTTTGCGGACTCCCAATGACTTCCCAATTCAGAGCGGTTGGGGAACATCTATTCTAAATGGTAATTCATCAAGATTATGACCACCGATGCCGGTTGCCGTGGCGACGAGGAGGTGGGGGATCGAATGGATTTTCTTCCGGAACTCTTTTAAAGTTTACCTCTGGATTTAGTTCCTCGTTGAAGCGATGGTGGCGCTCTCCATAACAGGCCATTATTGTGAAGCTGCCTCTGTACACGGCTGAATCCGCACACTAGAAAAAAATATCGATATATCTTGGATAAGGTCAAGGGGCGAGTTCTCGTTCCTGAAAAATAGAAAACAGAGAAAAGAAGTTATTGTATGAAGACTTCACCCAATAGAATGGGCAATAACATGTGATGTCTTTCAGTCGTTAACTCTAAGTTGCAGAAAATAAACCGCTCATGAATTAGCAAACACGTTTTTTTAACCATCAATGTTGTAAATGCCAAACTATTGTCTGTAAATTTTCTATATTTTTATATATGATTCATTCACCAATTTTCATGTTTTAATATCTATGTTTTAATAACCAATTTTCATGGTTAAGGAAATACCTCACGATTGAGCCGAAATAAAACTTTTGTAAGCTTACCTAAAAACTGATTTTCGGTCTGAAAAAACAAGATGAAATGGAAAAAGAAGAGATTTTCTTGGAGGAACAAGCAATATCTTCGGTCTTATGTGCAACTTTATAGTAGTGAATCTTCTTTTCGAAATAAATAAAATATGTCTTCATTAACTATTGTATAAGCCTGTAATATAAAGCTTTTTTATCATTAACTTTGAAGGTTAGTTAAATGATTATAAGTGTGATAAGTAGATGGAAGATTATGACCTTATTCTACTGAGGATGGTAAATTTGATAAGAATACCAGGGTAAGCAAGTAACTCTTCATCATTCAATACAGAAAAAGCCGGCCAGGCGGCCGAGAGGGCTAGGGCGTAGGCTTTCTAGTTCTCGAGTCCACCTGGTCGTGGGTTCGAATCCCGCCGTGGGCATGGATGTTTGTGTTTGTCCCGGGCTGCGTACAGATGTAACTTGTGTAAAAGGCTGCAAAATGACCTTAGTAGTCGACGCCAAAAATTCTAATAAACCAATAGGGAGCTTCCCTGTAAAGCAACTGTTTTAAGCACTTGCTATGATTCTTGCTTTACAGCCCAGTGGTACGATTGAATAGCTTGACAAAAATTGATGGCATTCGCGTAAAATCTAAATCACCAAAATTTTTTTTCAAATTCTAAATCGTTAATAAATACAGATTCAATGTGTTTTTTCAAAATTGTTGAAATCGATTGAGAACATTAAAAAATATACATTTTTTTAAACTAAAAATTTATTTTTTTTTTACACAAAATTTTTTTTTATCATTCTTTTATGTTTTGTTATGAAATATATACGTTTTATTTGTTATCTTTAAAATTTCAAAGAGATTTGATAAAATTAGCTTGAGATAAGACTTTTTAAACAAAAAGTACCAAAAAAATGTATTTGTTTATAATTTTTTAACAAATGGAAATTTTTCAAAAATATTTTGGGAATTTTAATACTCCATTAGGTATTACCAAATTATAATAAAAGTTTTAAATTTCACGATATGTTTGTTTTTGAGGGGCCCAGTGTTCGGTGAGATGTAACGCTTCTCGTGGAATAAAAATTGACATCATATAGTAGTGAGTGAGGCCAAAAAAGGGCTTTGTAATAGGGATAAGTTACGATTGCTTTTTTATCCTTTATAAATACACTGGCTAATGAATTAGAAAACCCTGTTTAATATTTTATGGAATCCCCATTGGCCTTAATTACATCATGTATGCGGTTGGCAAAGAGACTGTATGCGGTTGGCAAAGTGTGGGGTTGAATTACAGCACCTCACACTTTGTTTACAAACAAACGTTAAAATGACCTCACATTTCCAGTGTGCGCGCTCACGTATGTAAGCAAAAGGATGGTCGCGATTGCTGTTTTTTGTGTTTTGAGTGTCTCACTTTGATTGCTCGACAAAAAAAATTACAAGAAGCTTTGTGTAAAATTGGTTTGTTTTAATTTATTTATAATTTTTTCAAGCTGCTGTGCAGTTGGATGTGCAACTAGAAAAAATTATATATTAGAGTGGCTTTTTATAACATTCCCAAAAGCCACTCATTAAAAGACTCGAAGAATATTATGATTGCAAGCTATCGATAAGAAGGATAGAACTTACTTGCAAGCAATCATTGAACCGTAGAAATTATTGAAAATATAACGAATTAAATTTTCTAACTGAGGCCGGAAATCAAAACAGCCAGATCATCTCGCTTATTTTAACCATCAGTGTTCGGACACTAAAATAAAAACAGTGCATCAGATCAGCAGTGCATTGATCGTTATGAATGCTTTCAAATATATTTGCATAAACATACTAGGCGTTTCGATGAGAGCTGTAGATATCGAGCCATACCACCCCCGGTCAATATACAGGATTGTTTTCCCAGCAATTTTCCTCAATTATACGGATCAAAAAAACTGTCTCCTTTATTCAGAGTGAGTTTATGAATATAGGCTTGTTTTTCTTAGTCCAGCAAACTAAACTATAAAAATGGTTCCGATGCGATGGTGTGTTTTTAGTTGTTACCTAAGGTCTTCTCTTTACGTTTTTTTTAATTTTTAAAATTTTTACTCATATCAGCTTCTTTTTATATTGACATCATTACTTCATTCAAGCAAAAGACGATGACCTAAAGGACTGACTTCATAGCAGAACTAATCAGAATATGGCACAGGGACAAAAAAAGCTCTCATGAAAAACTTTCCAAACCGTTTGGCTGAATTAAAATAATAATAAAGAACAAAGGAGATGAAATTGAATATAAGGTGGTTTCAAAATGATATGGCCAAGTGTCATTTCCCCCAAAAAACAGCAAAAAGTAAAGTTTTGTTTCTTAACATTTTTTATTGAAGACAATAGGTAAAACATTGTACCTCACCCAAAATTAACTTAATAAAGTTGCCTAACAAAAAACGAAAAAAAAAACAAATAGGCCAATAAATCCTCCTTTCTTTAACAAAACGTCACAAATCCTTTTGTTCATGCTGAAGATAAGATTTTGCAGCACTGACAAGTCGATTTCTTCTCAGGCTGTGATGATGGCATGTTTCAGATCATTGACATTGCTTTATTGCTTTGCATTGCAATAAACTGATTGAACCAAGATACCCCACAGATTTTCCATTGGATTCAAGTCTGGAGAATTAGCTGACCACTCTATTACTGGCACGCCATTAGACAAGAACCATTCCCACATCGAATTTGCGGTGTGAATGGTGGCGTTGTCTTGCTGGAACATCCAGCACGGTCCACCCACAAGCTCTCCAAACGGGAGTAGGTTAGTCTCTAGCAACTCCTGGTAGGGAATTGCGTTCATTAGTCCAATTGGGGATGCCAGAGTGGTCTTGCCATGGAATCCGATTGCGCCCCAGACCATAATGAAGCCTCCAACTTGCTGCCTTTTTGAGAAAAACTATTCCTATTTGCGGAGATCGTGCTGGTAGTAAGCATTCCCGTGTGGTCCGTCAAGATTAAACTTCTTCTCGTCGCTGAATAAGATGCAATGCCATTCTTTCTTCCAGGAACAGTATCGTCTAGCGCTCTGTAATCTTTTCTGCTTATGAGATTCTGTCATCCTCGGCTGCTTTTTCATTTTTTTGTACACCAATCGTTTACTGCGTCGAGCAATTCTTGACAGCGTTGGCTTACTGACATTAATGCTAGGATCACGAGAAAGCTAAGACAAACTTGTCCCACCAGCAGAAAGTTTTCGGACTACCATTCGTTCCTGTCTTTTCGTCAGTTTTCGTGGTTTCCCAGTCGCCTTCCTTGTACCATATCGGTGTCCCAGTTTAAGAATATTGTCCACAACTCCATGAGATCGTCCGATTTTCTTTGCAATTTGTCTGCTAGACACACCGTCATTCTTATATGCAGTAATCTGCCCTTTTTCAAATTCAGAAAGTGGTTTTCCTCGACCCATACTTGAGTGTGAATGGGGATGAGATCAGGACCAACACACACCTTGATTTTGTTTGTACACAAAAGAAAAGTCAGTGTAATTTCAAACTGAGTTTTTCTACACTTGGGAGCATCCCATTCCTTTGTCTCCAGGTAAAAAGTAAGGATTTCTCCACTTTTAAAGAGGGTAATCATATCTCTTTGAAACAGCTCTTTTTTGTATAAAAACGTTAAATATTTTTAGCCGTATTTTTAAACATCAGGCAGATCACAACCTAAACTGACATTAAACTTGTTACCTATTGTCTTAAATAAAAAATGTTAAGGAAACAAAAATTTATTTTCTGTTGTTTTTTGGATGGAAATGCAGTTGGCCATATCATTTTGAAACCCACCTTAGAAGTTATAAAATTATGTCAATAAACGAGTTTTATAGAACACTTTTTATATAAGATAGAAATTCTGAAAGAAATTTCTCCATTTTCATTATTCACTGTATTATAACTCACAAAGGAAATACGGTAATGAAGGAAGGAATTTAAGCTATATGAAGCGCGAAAGAAAGGTGTCCTTCAGGTTACGACAGCAGCAAGTTTTTTTCTACGCCAAAGGAATCGAGAAACTTTCACAAGTATAGCAGCTCTGCTTAAACGCACACGGAGAATACTTTGGAAAAATGAAAGTCTGGTGCTTTTCAGTTTCCTCTGCAGTTCCATATTTGAACTCGAATCTTATCACAAGCACTCATGACAAATTTATCAAGGAAGTCGCTTGCTTGCCGAAAAATAGGCAGACAAACAATAAAAGCTTGGCTAGTCATTTTCATCATTTCCAGCAGCTTTAGTATCTACGCTGGCTTCTACATGCATAACACCGGGCAAGAGTGAAATTGCTTCTTAGTTGAAAGTGCCCAGTCCTGAATGAATTTAACGTGTTGAACGCGAATATCACAATGAAAAAAAGTTGATTGGCTCTCGTTACAGAGATATTGGCATATTGTCCTTTGTTAAAGGGGATTAACTACAGAAAGTATGGCTGGCAGATCTGTGCTGACTTGAAGGTATGTCCTGTTAATGGATTCGCAGCAGGGATATACCAAGTATTGCTGGGTTTTTTTTCGATGGGGTAGCAGAGCAATCGGTTTGCATTACATCAAGAAAGACTGTGTGCCGAGAGCATCTTTTAACCTTGGAGAAACGAATGTACAGCACCCAGTATTAGTAGAGCCACACAAAATCATCCCTCCTTTACACATTAAGCTCGGCCTTGTAAAATCTTTTTAAAGCCATGGATAAGAATGCACCAGAATGCAAGTACACATTACTAGTCATCGACTTTTTCTTAGTCATATTTATGTTCAGTACATTGAATTGATTAAGAAATGACTTTCTTAATCTCGAAAGCATGAACTTTTTGAAATTTGTTGCCCCATGTAATCTGTCCGATGTGGAAAATAAACTGGGCTGAGCGAGAGTGAAAATTCTATTTCACTTGTTAGAGATTTGCTTGTTTAATAACAAATTTTTAATACTTTAAGAAAATTTACTTGTACTGATCTAGTTTTTTTTAAATTTTTGAACAGAACAACAACATAGAGATCTGGAGAGGCTTATTATTTGCCTTGAAACGAATTGAATGAGCTATCTGTATTGCTGGAAAAAGTTGACGCAACGTTTGCTTTATATCTACAGTCTAGTAATTTTCAATAATTTTTCAAAAGTAATTGCATACTTGTCTGGAAGAAATAGCAGACATAATAGGGCACCAACAAAAGCATAATCGACGAGAAAACCCGTGTAATTATTATTTTTCAAGAAATATATTCTGCTCATAAATAATGTTACAAAATGCACATTATTAATACATGTACTTAAATACTTAATGTATTCAAAAGCGATTATCGAGACGGCTCAACTGCCATGCAGGAGGATTTTTTTTTAAGAGACGATCTATATCCACAAATAACATATAAAAAACCAATATTCTAAACCAGAAAAATAGAAAATCACAATTCTTAGTTTGTGGTTAGTAAATGTAATTGCAAAAATAAAAAAAAAATCGGTCGCGTCTAATGGATTTTATATATCAGAATGAAATTTTTTCGTCGGGTACTAGACTACAATCTGAGTTCTTTCTTCTTTGTCATTTTTTTTGCTTATTTTTCTTTCGATATTACCTAAGAAATAATTCTTCCATCCCCTCCCAATCTTCATCTCAGAATTTTAGTAAAATAAAGGACAGTGACGCAACCGAATACATTATCCCTTTCTTTTCTTTTGTTTACCTCCCATAAAGGTGGGAAGTAGGAGTGAAATTTTCAAAATTCTTTGCTTTTTCATTTAATTTTTATTAGAGCTTAGAGCTATTAGAGCTTCAACAACATTCTTGAGTTTTTTTATTTATTAATGCCCCTCCCCCGTTTCCTGCTAGATGTTCTGAAACAAGATTGAAATCGGGAAAGCAGATATTTAGTTTCAGACTTGTTTACCCACATCTGTTATATTTGGAAGATCAGACTTTTAAATCGTGTCCGCATCTCTAAAGTAATCCTAGTCCGGCGGCTAAAAACGCTTGAGTGTATGCTTTCAGCTGTGGGCATTCCTACTGTAAGCATGAATGTTTGTTTACTTATCGGACATGTTTAAAGATAATGGTCGAAGTGTAAGAGTATAAATATTATAATACTTGGCGTGCCTAAACTCCATAATAAATGAATCAGCTCGAACTAATGTAAAACGAGGTTATCAAAACTATTCAAGCCACTGATCTAAGCGCTTTCCTTTCTATTCAGCATACGAATTCACTACGGAAAATTCAAAACAAAATATTATAGTTCCAGCAAGTTATTGAGAAAATTTTTTTATTTCTCTTTGTGCTTTTCATGTTGTACGATTTTACGTCATAGAACACTCCCCTCCCTGTTTTCGACCATGTATTTCATGTTCTCAAAATAGCCCTATAATTTATTAAAAAAAAATTGTTCTAAATTTCCTGGTATACGATAGAGATATGGAGTGAGAAAGAGTGATAGAGTAGAGGTGAAAAAAGAGCACATAAAATGAATTGAAGAGAGGGAAGGAGAGGAAGAGAGTAGGGGCTTATTGAGTGCTCAATCAAATCACTTGGCCATGAGCGTATTTGCTTTCCTTTCATCGGTGAGTTCATAATAAAGTCTCATGACTGAGGAGAAGCGTTTACACGACACTGGCTGACGATTGTGTTTGCTCCGTTCCGAACCGATGGCCAAGAAACGGTGCGAATCGCTCCCGTTGTATAGCACCAACACCCCGGTCGCTTTTAAGTGAGTCGAGTGCAACTAAGTTGTGTGTGTGTGTGTGTGTGCGTGTGTGTGTGTGTGTGTGTGTGTGTGTGTAGCTGCTGTTTCTGCTATTGCAAAGGAAAAAGAGACGTTTCCTTATACGTAGTACAGACGTTTCGAGCAGTTTAAGTGAACCGTGAATTCCACGCTGATAAGCATCATACAAGCTTTCAGTTAAAAATACTGCATTACCCTGAAAAGTAAGGTTGCATTTCATTTCTTTTGTGCTTTGGCGGTTTTGGTCGAGAAACCACTGTTTAATTAACCTCTTAGTGAGTACTCAAGCAGATCTCATGAAAAACGAGGGTTATGCAACAGTTTTTCCCTTTATTCTAAGAAAACTTAACATGCTCATGAAATTATGTACTTTCTGCGTTGAGAATACTTAAATTTAAAAATAGTTTCAATGAGTACTAACATCTGTGCATCTAAAAATTTCAGATAATGATTTAAATTCAGATTTTACAGTTTTGTCTAATTGCATTATTTATTTTGTTACAATTTGCTAGTTATCAGTATGAAACGATACGAGTGTTAGTAATTTCGTAAAAATTTTAAACATAAAATTGTTAAAAAGACTTTAAAACAAAGGCGATAAAAAACTCTTAAATTATGACAATATATTCGACTCTTTTAAATTTTTATTATTCTCAATATTCTTTTTAAAATTCTATATACTCCAAAGGGGTCCGATTAACGACTGGGGGACATCGTTCGTGCATGATAAATAAAGAAACGCTCTTTGGTTTCGTGTTTCATTGGTTGGCTACCTGGGCGGAGATGCTCACGCAGCGTGGAGGCTTAATGAACCGGCATTTGAAGGGGTTTTCGAGCGCCTGACCGATCCCTTACAATCCTCCAACGGCCGGATCTATTATCAAAGCAACATTGGGTCTACGACGAAACCAGGACCCATTACCACCAGCGTATGAAAGCGATGATATGTGTGCAGCAGTCGAGAAAGTGAAAAAGAGCATGACGATCAGCTGCAACGGAGCATTCGTGTTTAAGAACTGGCCTAAGCCGAACGCTTTTATTTGGACCAAGAAGGGTTTGTCAGTGATTGAAGACTTTATAACCAAACGACAATTCCTTCGGACGCTTAGTGGAAGAGATCTCCCCCGTCACGCGTTTATTATGTCCTTGCCTTTATTAGATTCAATAGCCGTGGTCACAACATTCTGTACGCATAGTTTAAAGAAGTTTTAAAAGCAGTTTGCCTCTCGTAATAGCCAATAAACTATAATTTTTGATTTATTGTGAATCAATATTACCTAGGTTAAAGAAAATTAAAAGCATTCATAATAAGCTACAAATTCCTTAGTGTATTTTAGAAATTTCATGAAATGCATTATGAAAAACTG
>JAHWFO010044290.1:692847-758066 GCA_023313115.1 Rhysida immarginata | reverse complement strand
AAATCGACTCTGGGGCTAATACTGAAGATAACCAAAGAACTATTCAAAATGTGCTAATAGGTTTGCAATATTGCTTGCAATACAGAAATAGCGTAGAAATAAGATGTTACCACCGACATAGAAACGGTGCAGTGTTTTGATGTGTGAATGTAACTGTAGTATAACTTCCATAATCTCACCCTTCTTAAATCAATACCCTGAACTAGATGAGAAGCCTGATATACCAGGTTATCCAAACTATGAAAGAAGAAAAATACCTACTCTTGTGAAGGGTAATTTGATTGCCGATTGTCAGAGCTAGAAACATACCACTAATAAGGTGTTTCAAAATGAAATGGCCATACTAGATGTCGTTAAAAAAAGAATAACAAATAGAAACAGTGATTATTGTAATTTTTATTTGACAGGATAGGCTAAAACATATGGCTAGCAAGGGATATGACGCAAATCTCATATTGAAATTTTTGGAAAACAAAAGCATTCATAGGAGATGCAAAATTTGCGTTTCAAAATGATATAGCCACCCTAATTTAACCCCCAATAAATCCTCCTTTCTTCACCCAATCCTTGAAACTCCTGTCGTGCATGTTGAGAACTAACGTTTGAAGCACTGACAAATCAATTTTTCCCAAGCTGAAATTATGGCATCCTCTTGTATTAGTTCCCTGACGCTCTTGTAATGTTTCCCATTAGCGTAAACTGCCCTAATTAAATATCACAAAGATTTTCTATGGGGTTGAGATCCGGAGATACAGCAGACCACTTCATGACATGCACGCCGTTCGCTCAGAAATCATTCATAAGTTGACTTAGCAGAGTGTATACCAGAGACCATTAATAAAGAGACATGTCATTTACTTAATTTGCATGTAATACGGACTCTTGGGAGTTTCATTGGAGAAATTCAGATGGCGCTGTAACGATGACGTCACCGTTTCGATTCTAAGTTTGGCTAGAAGTTCAATGTTTTGCAACGAGCAAATCGACAAGCAAAAATTATCATAGAACTTGTCAAATTAGTTTTCTATAAGCATATCTGATCAGATGTGTGGTGCACAATTCGGTGCCCAAAGTCGTGGTGTAAAGCACCTTTCGTTCTTTATGTTTCCAACAGATACTGAGAGGTACGTTTATTTACAGTAAATATCTTATTATAAAATGCTAATTTCCATAGGCCTAACAACAATCCAATCTTCAGTTTTTCCAAGAAACGCATACATACTGATTGCTAAAATCCGATATATTGTTAAAATCTATCTATGTAATTCTTATTTTTTTTAAATTTTAATTAATAAAGTTAATAAAATCCAAATAAAAACTTTGAAATTGATTAACGAAACTTTTCAAAAAGAAAACACTAAGTATTTTTAATTTTATGATATTCATTACATATGCATAATTATACTTTTTCAGTTTATTGCAGTCGTTGACTTACAGTTTATATATTTTTGACATTGTTAGATGCAAAATATGATTAACGGCCTATGGAAGAAGCGATCTGCTTACTGAAAATTTTGAAAAAATCAGTAAAAATTGCATACTGTGTGCAGCACATTTCACAAATGAACAGTTTTGTAACGCCAGCAAGCGAAGCCATTTATTTAAAATCAGCAATTCCGACCATTTTCCCAAGAACATGGAAAAAATCAAATCATAGTGCACCATTCAGTATATTACAGCACCAATAACTTTCTTTAGAATCTGATATGGGAGTTATAAAATACACTGTAAGAATTATGTGGACATTTTTGGATGATAAATGCACATAAGCTAATATTTATAAAATTTATTTAGCAATTTAAGTTTTACTAAGAATAGATGAGATTGTACTTTTGTGAAAATAAAATTGTTTAAAATTTAAAATGTCCTTTGCAGTTTCCATTTAAATATAAGATTTCCAGAAAGTAATTTTAAAAATAAAAATATAAGTTAAAAAAAAAGAAAATGTTAAACTGAAAATAATCTTATACTCCGTACAACGAAATTTTGACTGCAACAATGTCTAACAATTAAAATCGGAAATTTAATTGAACACGCCCAGTCAAAATTTCGTAGAACACTTTACTGTGACGTCAATAACGCCTTGCCTCGTTGTTACTGCTTGCGTCATTCCTGCATGACCCTGAGTGCTATTAGTCACGGAAAGAGTGAGCCTATTAACAACATATTACATCTTTTCTACGGGAAAAGTATGAAATGACATGTCGCTCTATTGAAAGTCTCTGGTGTATATTGGCGTTGTCTTGCTGGAAGGTGCGCCTACAGCCAACACCTCCTAGGCAGAAGGCCTGATAACGGAAACGTCATATATTGTTACATCATCATTAGTCGACCAAATTTAGGGCTTATTATTGGTAGAAATAAGATTAACAATGGTCGACTAATGATGATGTAACAATGTATGACGTTTCCGTTATCAGGCCTTCTATTTTAGTGGTGTTGCTACAGCCTCAACAAATGGCATTAGATGTGTGTCCAGGAGCTCTTGGTAGTCAGCTCCCTTCATTCGACCGTTGGGGAACGCGAGGTTGACTGCGCCATTATATCCAAAAGCGCCCAGGACCATCAGTGATCCTCCACCCTGCGGTCGTTTAGAGAAATGCTTTTCTTCTTTGCGTATGTCGTGCCAGTAGTAAGCCAGTAGTGAAACCAGCTGCGATAGACTTGTTTCACCCCCAGAAATTTTCCTTATCACTGCTCTTTTCTTTTTGTAAGCTTTCTTGGTCTCCCATTCGACTTTTTCGTACCATGCAATGGTCCAAGCTTTAAAAAATTATCTATTGCTCCATGTGATCTACCCAATTTTTTTGCAATTTGTCGGGAAGACAGTTCTTGTGCTTTATAGGCTGTAATTTGACATTTCTCGAAATCTGTCAACGCTTTCCTTTTACCCATTCTTTGACACTTAAAAATTCACTCCTCGCGTTTCCGATTTCATGATAACAAAATTCTGTCAGCCCTGCAAGCATTTATTCCTACTGGAACTTCTTCCGGAATCTTCTACAACCATCGGAGATGAAAGTGATATTTACATATGATTTGCATATTGGTCTAAATTATTGTGGTCATATATTTTTGAAACATTTATTCTGCGTCCATCAAATACATGTACACTCATATCTGGCCACTAACGTAAGCTATACCCGACATTAATCACTTGTTTGACCATATTCTGTCAAATAATAATAAAACAATTCAATTATTGCTTTCTTCAGTATGTTTTTTTTCTCAAGAAAACCGTTCGGCCATATCATTTTGAAACACACCTTAACAGTTAAATACACGAAAATCTACTAATCTAGTAATCTGTTAATATTACATTATCAATATCATCTAGATTGACATCAGGAATGTCTTGGACACGGTAACTTTTACTGTGCAAGGAATAAGATGATAATTGTAAAAAAAAAAAAAATTATATGTAATTTCACATAAATTTAAAAGAGAAGAATTAGATGCAATCATAATTAAAAGATGACTTCATATTTAATAATAATGATGATACAATATTACCGACCACCGAACTGGGCTCATTTCGAATTTTAGCTGACAATTTATTAAATTTGGTAATTTATTAAATTTGGCAATTGAATTTAGTAATTTATTCGGAAATATTTTGTGTATGATTTGTGTTAAAAGCATTTTACATTTTTCCAGCGCATATTTATCTGCCTACAGAAGCCAAAACACTGACGCTATTTGATATTATCAAGTAGTTCACACTGCACAAAGAAAGCGGCAAAGAGGAAAAGGGCAGTTCACTTGATGAAGCACACAGATTTCTTTTAAAAGGCGCTGCGAATTTTTCGAAGGCTAAGTTTTAACACCTGATGGCTGACCTTCACTGAATCACAGTCGAGAATGAGCCAATAGAAAGTAGGCTAACGTATAAAAAAAATAGTAAGTGATATCCTTTAATGCAGTAGGGAAAATGGAAAACGTTTGCTACGCCATGAAGCAATCCATGAACGCTCACTAAATTTTATTGTGATCTTCGTCGTGATGCTAAAATTTGTTCAGGTAAATTTAAAAAAGAATTTCCATCGGACAGAATTGCAGACAAAGTCGACTTTTTTGCTCGCCATCAGAACTGGGCTCTTTTCGAATTTTAGCTGATTGTTTATACATGTAAATCATGCATGCATGATAAAAACCAAGTTTAGTATGATTCGTGACCGCCACTAGCACAAATATTTCTGGCATTCTCGATGATATTGAAGTAAAATTCTCGACAGTCATCTCTCAATACCTTAAGCACATGATGTGTCAGTTCTTGAATATATCTAGCTGGAGACTGGTATGATTACAGATGTCTTCCGTATGTCATCTTAAACATGTTTTATGGGAATAATTTTTCGATTGAAAAATGGAAGGAAAAATTCTGCGACCTGGATTCGAACCAGGAACCTCGACTGTCATGGTCGACGCCTCTACCAATTGGGCTATCGCAGACACGCGGACAACCATGCTGTCACAAAGTGTCTTAACCCTTTCACTACATAATTAAATTGCATTTTCATTCCTGAGAAGATGGAATTGTCCACTTTTAGCAGCATAACAAGAAATTTTTTAAGCCCTGTGGGATGAATCAAATTTCTACAGGTAAAAGTAATGTTATTTTGTGTGGATATATCCGCTTTACGCAGCAAAAGGGTTAAAGGCAACCAAGTTGTCACGGTTGAAAGCCCAACGGGAGGCGGGCACCTGGCTCACAGATCGAGAATTTCTTCTATCCAAACCATCAGAAAGTTTGAAGAACTCACAGATAGATAATAATAGGCCTAATCATAAACCGGAGATAACTCCAAACACAGGTAATAATTTTTCGATTTTTTTTTGATTGGGCTATCGCAATTGGTAGAGGCGTTGACCATGACAGTCGAGATTCCTGGTTCGAATCCAGGTCGCAGAATTTTTCTTTCCATTTTTCAATCGAAAAATTATTACCTGTGATTTGGAGTTATCTCCAGCTTATGATTATTATTATTTTTATATATAAATAAATTATTATTTATTATAATTATTATTTATGGGAAACAAATCAGGAGAACATGCCTTAAGTCTAATATCTATATGTCACCCAAGGCTAAGGTTATTTAGGTTAAGTTATTTGAAGTATATATGCATGTTGCCCTCCATTTTAACATCTACGAAGGATATTGTTCTATGATCATTGGTATGGTTTTGTGGAGAAATGTGTTCCAGACAACATAAGAAATGGAATGGTCATTTTTCGAGTTGATGAGAAGCTCATAAACTTGGCGTACAATAAGGGCGTTTGTTTTCTAATGTTTCTCGCCGTATGCGCCAACGTCCATCCGTCCGATATAGCAAACACGTGTGCAATAGTTTCCAATAGTTCCCTAAAATATGTGTCGGAGAGTCATCACCAATGTTTAGGCGTGACTTCAAGCAATTGTACGGCAAAAACGGCGACATATGGAAGATGTTATCCATTAGAGAAGTATTTACATGGTGTAGCAATTACTTTGATATGAATTCTGTATCAATCTTGTCCAAAGTAAATTTGTAATTCATAAAACAAATCGGGTGCGCCACCTTGTATTTCAAAGAGAACTTTTACCTTATACCTTAGACCGATATGATTAACCCCAAGTCTGCAAGAAGGAATGCGTTAATGCCTCAAAGCATTATATGGACTAAAGTAGCGGTAGAATAAGTAGATTGGTTCACAGTGGGTAGCGTTTGTTGAACTATGGCATGTATGCTTTTAAATGCACAAGGAATGAAACAGCTAAATGCCAATGTATATCGTTAAAGCTTATAACAAAGCGTATGTATAGCATCACTTTGAGTATTACTAAATTTGAGTCAAGAAATTTAATATTCATAGGTTTACTATAAACGCTTATTTTACTTGAGCTTGATTCACTTCTTAAAACAAGACTAACCTGGTGTGGAAGGAATTCTCTGAAACAGGGTGTCCTCCACTTTTCTCAGTTTCTTGTTGACTAGTGACGTGGCATATAGTCGTTAAACAAAAAGAAATCGTCTTTTCCCCTTATGTTGATTCGGAGTAGAAGTGGCATTGAAATTAACTCCGTCTAGAAAGGAAAATAATAATGAAATAGGCGGAATAAAGTTCGTCTCACCGCACAACGAAATATTCAGTTCGCTGTATTCAATTGCGAGTTTAACTCCACATTTTCTTTATCCTCATCCGAGAAAGTTTCTTTTCCTATGTATACCTTAGAATACTCCTTAGCGCTTTCTACTATTAGCCCTTGAACCAATCTTTCTCGTTGTACGCCACTCTCTAACTAATTTGTCTCCCCCATCCTCCAGGGCTCATTCTATAACGACGCTAACATTCGTCTACTTATTGAAATGCTTTATACGACGCTTTAGCCGGAAACAGATCATGTCTTCTCTGTGACCCTTTAATCTTGCTCTCACTGGATCGACACTCGCAATGTTTAATAACGTAAGAGATGCTGTCACCAGTTTCACTTCGTAGCACACGCATTTAACACAAATACTGTGGTGGAAAAAAGTTGAGACCACCACATTTCAAAAGATAGGCAAATTGAATTACAAAATGTTTGATGAATTATAATGATACTGTCACGTGCTGAATTCTAATTAACCCTTAACTTTAATTGGGTTAATATCTTACTATCCAGAGGATCTCAGCCGTGGCAGGGAATGAGGAGAGGCGACACAAAAATAGATTAATCATGAATTTCTTTAATCTGACAAGAATGTAGAATTACAACTGATGAAAATTTCAAATTTAAAATTCCATTATATAAAAGTCATTTTTACGACAAAAATGTATAATTTGTAAACTTGAAATGCAGAGTTGCTAATCAATGGATATTTCTTCACCATCGGCGATGTGGTGGCTGAGAGAACTGGCGACCGTCGAACGAGAAAACGGCAACCCAATACGGTAAGTGGACAAGGGGAGCGAAGATGCTTAAATGAAAAGAGAAAGGATTGCTCATCTGTCTCAGTCTTACAATGTGAGACAATAAACCTAGATAATTTTAATCTACTACAGTCTTAAGTCCACTACGAATTATCACTAATTAGAGGTGGTATATAATTACAGTACCCAACGGGAGTGAGTTGGAATCCAAGTGCGGTCCGCCGCGTGAGATCTCACTTGTTAGGTGCGCGCTTGCTAAGTCGACGACCTCCTCACTGTCCCGGTCGGGCACCCCTTGGACGAAAGGATTAGAGTTTAGTAGCTTGGTGGGCGTCGTGTCCGTCGACTCCTCGGACGGGCTTGAAGGAATTGAGATGTAGGTAGAGACGTCAGGGTCCGCCTCAATAATTTCGGGAGCCCTTTTAAAGTCCCGTTCGGAATTTCCGGCGTGGAGGAGAATAGGTGAGGGTGGAGAGCAGCTGTTTTCGGCTTGGCTAGGGGACTGCTGATGCTCGCTCCTTGCGATCACTTGGTTATCATAAGGAGAAAAACAAAAGTTCGAATTAATGATTAATTTAGGTCTCGCCTTATTCCTCTTTGGCACAGCCGGAGCTGAAGGGCCTCGCTCCGCTTTCCTTGCCTCTGACGAGTTCGCTCCTTCTATGTCTATTCCACCGGTCGGCTGGGCATGGGCGCACTTCTTCGCCTTCGGCTTCTTTAACCAGTTAACGCCATCACTCCTATTGCTCGGGCGCCGGTAGTTTGTTGAAGAGAGTTTTCCTGAGAAAGAGCCGACTGAACAATCAAATACGGAATTTCTTATTTCACAGGACTCACTTCTAGAACCTACTTTCCGTCGAGCTCGATTTCCATCAGACTTCGAATTTTTCGGCTCAATCGGTCCAGGTCCTGTTGTCCTCTTTATTCCACATCGGTCGGCTGGTAAAACTCTCTCTAAAGCTGCTTTTTTCGCTCGTATTTATTCGAGCCTTTAATTAACCGATTGGCGATGCAATTATGCAACACCAATCGGTTAACGGCTCGTGGCTTCGCTGCCTCTTGGGAGATTCTACTTTGTAAAGGAGGTCGGAGCTTCTCCGACGCTGTTTTTGCTCGCGTGCTCCGACTCCCCCTTCTCGCTTTGATTGACATATCGCCAGGTTTTTTTTTTCCTTTCGCTCTGGCGATATGACAGATACATATGTTTATTTTCACATTCAACTTGATCTATTTCAAAAAATCTAAAAATAATTGCAAAATAAAATAAACGACACATTTTGCTGTATGAAGATCGGAAAAAGTTTGAGACCAGAAAGGATTTTCCTTGAGAGTCATTAAAACTTTGTGGATCAGTATATTCTCCTCTTACTTCAATAATATGAATGAGTGTCTTCGGCATGGATTTTACAAAAGCTTGAAGTGTTTGTGAAGTTATTTGATCCCACGCGGTCTGTCTAACTTTTTTCAGATCGGAGACGCTGTTATACTGTTTTCCATGAGCATAAACCACTCGAACCAAATAACTCCACAATATTTCAATCAGATTAAGGTCGGGACTGCAGGCAGGCCAATTCATTGATGCGATATTGTGTGATTTTAACCATTCCAAAGATGCTGCTTTGTGTATTGGCGGATTGCCCTGCTGGAAAAATGAATTCTGGGTCATTTAATTGATCTGGAAGAGGAAGGAGGAAATTGCCCAAGATGACCTAGTAGTCGGTTGCCTTCAATCGTGGAGAAACAAATGCCACTTGGGACTTCTCTCGCTTGGTGAAAGAAGCCTATATCATCAATGCAGATGCCCTGGATACGTCGTGAAAGATATGCTGGTTGTCGACGCAAAGACCGTCTGGGCCGTCCAATCGCTTTGCAAAGTTCAGTCTGGCTTCTTTATGCTGGGAAGAAAATTTTGGTTTGGACTTCATCTTTATGTACGCATGATACTCTGAAGCTGACAACACATTTCGGACTGTTCTCTGGTAAACCGGCGGCTGCAGTGGTCTGTAATTTAATTGGATGAAGCACCTGTAGCATTGGCCAATCTAAAGATTTGTCTTTCAGCTGTTGTATTGAGCCTTTTCGGCCGTCATGATCGCTGTTTTTTCCATACATTTGTGGGTTAGCAAAATAAGTCTTTGATTTATCAATAAGAGCGTCAATTACACGTTCTGATTTTCCACATTTTCGATATGCATCAATTTGACCTTTTGATGATCTGTTAGTTGTCCACAGAACCCATTGTAAACAAATGCAGTTGTGAATGCTTTTAAATAGTCTATGTTATATGACATTCATTAAAACAGTTGGTATTCATTTCCATGGACTTTTCCATCATGGTCTAAACCTTTTCTCACGACCGTCCTATAGCAAAATGTATCGTTCGATTCATTTTTCAATTATTTTTTTGTTTCTTTTTTGGAAATAGATGAAGTTGAATATGACAATAAACATGTGTATCACTATAATGTATCAAAATTCTTCTCAACTTAATTTGCTTATTTTCTGAATTGAGATGGTCTCAAACTTTTTTCTACAACTGTATTTCTCTACTGTCTGTGATTCGCATATGTCAGAGGTACATACGCCATGTGAACTTCAAGCACCAATTCCCAGTGTTTCGTAATGACACACAGTCTGTAACTGTGGCTCGGATTTTAGTTGGCTTTCGTCAATTGCCCCGTTCTGACGATCTGGAGAGATTTGAATCTTGTCTTCTTGCAAAATAGTTCATTAGTTCATCTTTAGTTGTCATTCTGTGCCTTCATAGTCATTACAATACAGCTAATTCTCGAGAGAAATATGGCTATATAATGCTTGCGTTTCCCTCATTTTTAATTATGCGGCATTTCACAAAGTTAGACAGTTGTACGAGATTGCCCACGGTCCTTGAAACATTACAGTAACGTTGATAGTAAACAATTAACATTACTTATGACATCTAAAGCATATCAAACAGAGTCTGTTCTGATGACTACAAACTTTTAATTGAACCTATACGCTATTATAACTTTCGATCTGTGATCTCTTAAGGTATCTTTTAAAATGTAATTAAAATTTAAAAAAAAAATCATATAATCAGATGAATCGGTGGAAATACGTTAGGAAAAAATTGAAAATAACTAGTGTCAAGTAAAATATGAAGAAGAAAAGGTATGATTTGTAAAAAAAACGATTATATTTAACGACAATTACAAAAAGATGATCTTCTGTAACCTCCTTAATATTTGAAGTTATATAGTCCCTGAAACTAAGTCGTCGTTACAGGGTCACTGCGAAAAAATTCTTCATAATTAATGATGAGCGTCGAATACGGATTAAAAACTGTGTTAACCCCTAAAGGAAGATGTCGATTAATATATCCTTTACCAATAAACCTAATCTACTCCAACGACAGGAACGTTTAACGATGTGGGCTTTTTGAAAATTCTTGACCGTTCAATGAAGGCTATCATAGGTATGAACATGATCTATTTCTCCCAAACTGCGGTTGATGCTGAAGTTGAAGCATTTGTTTGGCCTGCACAAAACTCTAATCTCAATCTCATTGAACATATTTAAGGTAAAATAGAACGCTGACTGTAAGTCGACACAAAATGGAAAACGTGATTGTTAGAGCTAATGAATTTTGTTATGAAAGAACTGACATCAATTACCACGGTTGGATATACCCAAGCTTCGCATTTAACTTGGAAGGAACTGTACAAGTGTTTACTCCACTATAAAGACCATAAAAATTCCTGGCGAAGAATGTGCCAAAGCGTTCGTATTTTTGGCGCAACAGCACTTGAGAAACAAATACACATGAGCACTTGAGAAACATATATACATCAACTCTGCTTTTGGAACGTAAGGCACATGAGCATTTTGATTACTGCTTGTGTCCAAGCATAAACTTGATACTCCTTTAATGGAAAAAAGTATATTTTTGGTAATATACATGTATATTTTTGGTAGTAAAAAGTATTGTTGGTATGCATATTAAGACATGTCTTTGATAGTAACAGGACTTTTTTCATCAATATTTCCAATGTCTGCCACAAAAAAATAGTTAATTCCGCCTGCCTGGATAATTGTAACGATGAAAGGTAAATCCATGCATTAATTCCTCTCATTACCCCACCTCGGAGAGTTCTCATCCTGGATTTCTCAAATAATCCTTTTTCTAATCATCTTTGGCGGCACTTATTGGAGAATTTTTTTCTTGGTTGTAAATATCAAGTATATGCAGAACAGGCATCCTGCTTGTGTAACTTAATGCTTTAATGTATGAGGTTTGTTGCGTTGCGAAACGAAACTAATCCATCCTTTTTTCGATCTCTATGTTTGCAAAAGTTGGTGGTTTTATTAGTACAATGAAGCAGTTACAGCGCAGTTTTTCGTAGAGGTATTTTCCACATTCTGCTAATGCTCATGGTCCTACATTAGTGCAATTATAACACATCCATGATCTATTACTGATTAGTCCATGAATGACTTAACTTATCTACGGTCGTATATAAATAATATTTAAAGGTTCGAATCCAGAAAAACGTTTGTTATATGTAAAGGGGTATGATTTAAGGGACGAATAGATTGGTATCTACATTCAGTGGTCGTCAACATATGATCGATGTTCGTGTTGAGCGAAGCCTTGTTGATTGGTAAGGCAAAGAGCGTGAAAAACTTTGTGTGAAAAAAACTTTGCTCTGCACTGTTATTCTTCCCGATATTCTTTTGCGCTAAGATGATGCTCTTCCACGTTCAGAGGCAGCTGCTATTGAAACAATAATGAATTTATCCTATTTACTCAGTACTAACATGAACCTTGCTTTATTGGACATTTTCTGTTGGACAATAATTGTTATCCCCGTATAGATATGTATACTAAGGTGTGTCTCATAAACACACTATCAAAATGCCAATTTCCAGGACAACTAGTGGTTACTTTTACATTAAATTAAACTGTAAATATCATTAAGCAGAACGAAATCATTTTAAACAATCCTGAGGTTTTTAGTGAATAATGTATAGAAAAACCAAGCAAAATTCACTGTTTCATTATTTATAAAAATTTGATTTAATAATCAATAAATTTTCCCTGTTTTGCAATAACTTTGTAAATACGCTCAGAGCGTGTGTTTATTAATGATTGAAGATGTGTTTGCTAAATATTTTCCCAGTTGGAAATGATTGCAGCTTGCAATGTAGATATAGAATTGTACTGCTTTCAACCATCATACCCAGCACGTGCTAACATAGCCCAGATATTCTCCATTGGATTCAAATCTGGTGAAAGGGCAATCCATCACTTGAACACAATTGTCCATAAACCACTGCCAAGTCGTTTTGGCATTGTGAATTGCTGCATTGTTCTGTTGAATAAAAGAATGAGCCCGCTATCACCTCTGTAAAAGGTACCAAATTGTCTTCGAGTAAATTTTGATAGGCATTCAGTCTACTTTTGGGAAAGGCTAAAATTGTTTTTCCCTTGTGTGAAAATGCACCCCACATCATTAAAGAACGAACCAACTTCCTGTCGTTTGGAAAAGATATTTTCATCAGTCCTGATATCATCCAGTAGTGTGCCCAACCATCTGGACCATCCAAATTGAACTTCATCACTAAAGATGACTGTCTGCCATTGATGGACCCAGTGCATATGCTCTTTAGCCCGCTGCAGTCGCTTCAGTTTGTGGCACTCTTTCAATGGTAGTTGGTGTTTCTTTTTCAGTACTTTAGTGTTTTCAAATTTTTAACAACACGATGAACAGTATCTTTTGAGAATCCAATATCTTGGTGACTTGCTCGCAGTGATGAATACCCTTGTTTTAACATACGGGAAATGATTCTTTTGGCCTTGGAATAAGCTTTTCCGGTCGCCTAGGTAGTTTATTGTACCATACTGTGGTCCTAACTTAAGACAATTTATCACGACACTGATAGAGTGATTAAAAACTTTAGCAATAGCCCTTACTGACTGTCCAGTGTTCTTCATTGTGGAAATTTATCATTTTTTATAATCAGTCTTGTACCTCTTAGCATTATGTTGTTTTTTTTTACTTTGAATGATTTTAACACTAGTTAATTGTAGCTGCCATAAATAATTATTAATGACAACATAAGCAATTATGTTGTCATTGTTGCCATATGTATTTCTTTTGGCCATAGTTTTGATTAGATTTGCAAAAATTTAGCACAACATGATGGGACCTATTAATTTTCACATACACTTAACAATGTCGTCCAAAGCGCTTGATCTCCTTGCGAGGTGCTTTCAAAGGCCAAAAGGCTCCGCCATCTCGCGTCTTGTGATTTCTTTCACCAGGGGTGCCTAAAGACCCAAGTGTACAAACGAAAGTCGGGAACACTATAAGAACTGAAAGCTGCCTTCTGCCAAAAAAATTGCAGCAATAGCACCGGAAATGACCGGGTAATGCAGAAATTCAGGGAGAAATGCATACAAAATGAAAGTCGGCATTTGGACGATATTGTTTTCAAAACTAATTGATAATATGAAGTAAATGGTAAACACTATTCTTCCAAACTGTGAAATAAAATTTTGAATTCTATTATTGCTTTGTTATTTGCATTTAAAATCTGGGAAAAATAGTTACTTTGAAATAGATGAACAAAATAATTACTTTGAAATAGATATATTTCTACAAATAAAATGAAATATACTGAAATATCATGAAATATTGATAAATGGTGAAGGGGAGGGGAGAGTATGTGCGTTTTAGTGAGGGCGCATTTGGAATGTGTCTGGGGCGTCGCGTTGCCGACCATTCTCAACCATTCTTCTGTTGGGGAGTTTATGAGTTTAGTTCCTTGTGGATGGGAACTGTACTGGTGGTATTTTAAGGGGCATTTCGGAATTTTGTAGAAATTATTTTGGTTGAACGATACTGATTGTTTCACAGGTTGTTTCGTATTGCAGCTAGCCGTCGTGTGAAAAATTCAAATCAGGTGCTAGAATGATTCTGCAGGCATCTAAAAACAACCAGACTACATTGCATACCGATATTGGTTTGGGATCTTTGATGGAGAATCCATTCGTCTGAGGCATTGGTAGAAGTAATTCCATAGATTTTGAATTGGGTACAGGCCTGGAAATTTTGGAGTAGTAATTTAAAATCTTCGTCTGCTTCGTGAACCTCTCACGGATAACTCTGGCGGTCTTGCATGTCGCGTTGTCTTGAAGATAAGTGCCATCTATTATCCCCAGGGAACAGAGTCAACATTATGGATGTGCCAGATCGGCTACGTTCGAAAGGTAATCATTTACCTTGATATTGCCTTCCAAAGAGGATCCAACCATGCCATAAAAAATATTCTATAATGTCGCTACTACTCTGTATCCAGGTGCTTGTTTACTGAGGTTTGACGCCAAATACAATCCGACCGTCCACTCGGTGAAGCAAAAAATCGTGACTCATTGGAGAATGCTACCTGTTGCCCATAACCTGAAATCGGGCTTCAAATTCTCTCCGGGGGTATTTTAAATAGAATTGAAGTTATCTCCCAAACTTCAAATTACTCCCTCTCCAAATTAAATTTTAATTAGAATTTAGAAAGATACCGTATAATATACAACAGCAATGGTAGTCTATAACTGGGAGCAAATCAAAAATAAACACCCAGAAAGGACGAAAATTGCTAGATTGCTGAAATTTTATTCAGAATTCTGCTAATAAAAACAATACTATGATCATATTCTCTAACAACCACGTATAACCATGTTTATTGGAGATACAGTGTACAATATTTTCTTGCTGCAATACAAGCCTGAATTCGATTACAGAGATGACGAATATCATCTTGAGGAATATCATGATCGTTCCGCACGTAGGCGTAACTGTGCAAGAGTCGTAGCGGTTGATAGGTAGGGCAGACAGGGGCAGGTCGTTACAGTTTTGGCTTTTTTCAGTCTAAATTTTTTATGTAATGATTAATGTAATATTTTTGACAAAAGCGCAAATGTAACCTCATCAATGGGAAAGGTTATTACATTCACTTTTGTCCACTAAATAAACTATACACACTGGTAAATCAAAAAATTAGTTTTAATATTTTTACATCTCAATACCAAATACTACACATCATTGAACTAATAATAAGGATCTCCATTCGTGCATGCAAAATGTGCCTATTTCTTGCACTGCATACACTATATCCAATTGTCATGAGGTGTTGATTCAGGATACGTCTTTCAACACACTACGCAGAATGTTTCTTCTTCCGAATCTGAGTCATGATTATTGCTTTTCTTTGCCCCGTCGGAAAAAAATGTAAAGTTGATACAACTTGTAACAACTTGTTCCAAACCATGCTTTTGAACAAAGTTCACGAACAGCGAAAACGAAAGCACATTTTTCCAGAAACTTCCTCGTGACATTATGACTTGATAACTGAGCTTACTCAGAACCACGATAGCCCGAACTATTTTACAATATCCACTAAGTTATTTAACATAGTGTAAGTGAGAGAAAAATCACGAAGAGGTACAAAAAAACGAAAAATTGTTCTTAATTGCACGCCAATGGTTCGAAGAGGGAGAGAGTGCTTCAGATCTGGTATAGCTTGAATCCTATGTACGTGTTTGACTGCTGGTGTTATAATTTTAAGATATTCTTAAATTGTAACAACGTACTTGGCTATGTCTCTCCTACTGATGACAGGTCGTCCAATTCAGTCCTGTAAAGGCTCGATTGCAGACATGCTGTAGATCAAATTGAATTACACGAAGTGCATTTGTACGGGAGTTGCCTTACTGGAATAGCACATGTAGGATGCAGCACTTAATATCTCCTTCACAAACACCGGACATGAACGACTGTTGATTGACACAGCACCTCACAGGATTACTCCAGAGATAAACACGATGTGTCGATAATTGAATGTGCCCCTCACCTTCTCTTCGATGAATGTCAATCATGCCCAAGCGGAAACGACTTTCATCACTGAATACCATCGAACTCCATTCATTCTTCCAAACAGGCCGTTCTTGGCACCATCGGAGGCGTTTCTGGTGTAAGTGGCAATCTTGCCAAAGGAACCCAAGACCGAGTTCTGCCTTCAGGAGACGAGTGCGGACAGTCCGAGCTGAGCTGGCAGATGTGATGTGATTGTGTCTCTGACTTGAGTGGGCATGAATGAATCTTCAGTCTGCTAGAGCAGCCTTGTGAATGCGCCAAACCTCATGTTCATCCGAACGTCTGCGCTGTTAAGAACCTCATCTGTGGTTGAATAACCCGTCGTCTTTCCACCATCTCCAACAGTCATGAACGGCGAACACATCTCGTCTAATCTCTGCGCAGTTTGGCGGAAGGACCATCCTGCCTCCTGAAGGCCCACACTGCGACCCCACTCAAACTCCGTTAGCTGGACAAGTAGTGAACGATCAGAACTTTCAGACATGTTCCACGAAGTCTAGCAGTACTGAATAGCCTAAAAAAACGCTGTTATTTGGTTCATAATGGCCTGGATCCTTTATGCACATGATACGAAGAAACTTTGGTAACGCCTGCAATGAAAATGGGTTACTCCACAATCTTGAAAATTAGATTTGTGTAAAATCAGAAGTGTCGCAACACTTCTTCGGGATGTTCAGTTTTCAATTTCCACCAGAGTATACACGAGGGGAGATCAAAAAGTAAGTTGCACTTCCACGGTATGGCCATTTATTACACCACCTATATAAAAGCAACACGGCTATAGCAGCATACAATGTAGGTTCACTTTTCCACATAGTCCCCAAGAGACCCTAAACATTTATCCGAACGATCAACCAACTTTTCGATTCCGGATGCATAGAAATCTCCTCCACACGGTGAATGACAGCAGCTTTCACCTCCTCATCGTTTCGAAATCGTTGTCCACCGAGTTCCGTTTTGAGCTTACCGAAAAGATGAAAGTCGCATGGCGCTAAGTCGGGACTGTATGGAGACCAAACCTCCCACTTGAATCACTGCAGCAGTTCGCACGTTTGGCGGGCCTTGTGAGGTGTTGCGTTATCGTGCAACAAAATCACACCGGCGCTCAATTTCCATATACAGCAGTGATTTCACGATGAATGTCCGTGGCAATTCACCCGTTTGGCCCATAGAAATCGGATTGGAGCTCGCACCTCAAGTTTGGAGTGGACATCCAGTTGACGCGCCATTGCTTTTAGCCCGCTAGTCACACAAAACACGACAGGAAACCACAACAACCGTCCTATCCGACGTCTGCGCAGTTAATGTCCTTTTCTCCGCTTTGCCCAAGATTGCAACACACAGCGCGCTCCTGCGGCGAGTTAGTGCAACTTACTTTTTGATCTCCCCTCGTATATTGTAAAAGTTTTGTCTGTCATCTGTAACTGATAAAGTATATTTTTGTCTTCATTTGTAATGCAGAGAACCGATGATGAAGTGATTTAGAAACGCATTAGTTACTTAAATTAAACTTTAGTATTGCTTTACCGGTTAGCGCTTTGTTTATTTATTTATTCTTACATCAATACAAGGTAATTATCTATTATGGATAATTTCAATCAATTATTGAAGATCTTCTTTTTCAGATATTAATTAGAAACGGTTCTGTGTTTGCAGTCAAATAAATACCGAGGAATGTTCAATAAAATACAAAATAATGGTTTAATCATCCAAATTTATTCAATGAAAACAATCCTGTCCAATAATTCAAATTTAAAATTTGAAAAAAAACAACACACAACGGAACATAAAAAATCAAAAATGGAAAAATATTCAGATTAAATTATCACTGTCCCTCCCTTCCCTATGATACAATAATATGATTGAGCCAACATGAAGTAAAAATTATTTGACCAACTAATTTTTTTTCAAATTTTAAAATTAAAAGATTTTTAAATTTGAATTGTTGGAGAGGATTGTTTTCATTGAATGAATATTGTGCCCAACGTTATTTATAAGTTTGTAAATCATCCAAACTTTGTCCTCATCAAAATATGCCTCATTAGATACGATACACTGATGCCAACGAAGTATCTAGTCGTCGAAACACTTCTTATAGGCAGTTACCAGTATGGCCTTTGCCATCTTCTGGGAATTTTGTGTTATAGAATCAAAATGTCTTCCAAAAAGAGATATTTGAGTTTGGAAACAGAAAAAAGTAACACTGGCCAAATCTGGGGAACACGGTGCTTGGTCGATTACATTCGTTGAGCCTTTGATCAAACATTCGCGTTCATAGGTTTTGTATGGGACGACGCATTATCGTGGTGTTTCACAAATCTGGTCTTTTCCAACTCCTCAGCACAAGAAATTTTACTGGGAACACAAAATTTAAACGAAACTCTTTGTTCTATACTTTTATCCATTTAAAAAAGTCGCAGAACTTACTTTTGATCAATTAACAAAAGCAACAGCCATTCTCATTAATTTTCCAAACAGCCCTACTGTTTTCTAATAAGTATGGTTTTTGTTCACATCGGCTAGCCATACCTTTCACTTTACCCACTCGATAAAGGGGGCAGCATGAGATTTTTTCACTGGGTTTTTTGCTAAACGCAGATTTTACATGATGCTCTACAACTTTCTAAATAACACATGGGGTCTAACCCCTACCCCTACAAAATTAAAATTTTCAAAATTTACCCCTTCACCCCCAGGGACGCGAAATGTTTTTATTCTGAATTAGGGGACATTAAAACCAAATAATCAATATTCATTTTCCCCCCACCTGTCCCCCTTGAACCGTTATTTGGACCTAAAGACGGGACACCAATTATGAAACACCCTCTATATAGATTACCATTGTTGTTCTTTGTTGTGCTGTTCTCTTTCTAAATAAAAAAACAAATCATTTTTGGGGTTACTATGAAGATAGAGGGAAGGGTAATTTCATTTGAAATTATTACTCTGTTGTGGCCGCACGGACCTGGGGCGTTTTTTTCGACAACATGACTACTGGCACTAAGAGGTTTTTCTGAATCTGTTGCGCACTTCACTGGACTGCCTTTTTGGAGACCTTTCTGTTGGCCCCATGGATTATTTCAACAGTCAGTTGTCCAACAAAAGCGCACCGATTTCTCTGGAATCAATGGAACGTGGGACTTTATACAGGGTGATTCAGTCAATTTCTGACCATTTCACTCGAATGACGTGCATTAGGGATAAACAATTGAAATAATATGAGCGCCATATCGAATTTCTAAATAGTTGGAGTTTGCATTGTTGCAACGGCGCTGCATGAAAATCGTATTGTTGAAAAATGGCGCCCGCTTTATCAACAGAGCAGAAATGCAAGGTTGTCGAATGGTATTTCGAGATAAAATCATCTGTAACCGTGCAAAGAAAGTTCCGGAAGGAGTATAAGTGTCGAGACGCACCAGGAGGCGTATACCGCTTCGACATCAATGGTTTCAACAGGATGGGGCTAGGCCTCACACTACTAATGAAGTGCTAGACTTTCTCAATCAGAAATTCGGAAATCGTGTCATTTCAAACAGGTTTCCAGATCGATTCGGGGGTGGCTTTCTTTGGCCCCCTACGAGTCCTGACCTAAACCCATGTGATTTTTATCTCCGGGGGTTACTTAAAGACAGTGTGTTTACTACAGCACTAAGAACCCTAGACCAGCTGCGACAAAGCATCGTCGACTGCTGCACCCTTGTGGATGCAGAAATCCTGGATAGAGTTATGAACAACTTCTCCATTCGGCTGCGAGCAGTTCAAAACGTTCGTGGTGGCCACATTGAGCATATCATCAAGACTTTTCCACGGGAATAAAAACTCCGAACTGCCTAAAATATCATACTGAAATGCTAAGTTTGTAAACATTAATGGATCAATAAATCATAGTACTGAAATGGTCAGAAATTGACTGAATCACCCTGTAATTGGTTACGTCGAATTCGTCACACTTATCCCATTTGTATAATCTTAATACACTTTCAAACTGCAGCGTGGGAACATTTCACAAAATTCTGTTTCCGAGATGTTTCCACCCTTGACGTGATAGCCGATAATCATATCCTTTTCCAAGTCGCATGCTAAATATTCATTTAACCAACAAGCTCAATTTATTTTTTGTGTGATATCTTTCCACATCCTCTGTATAGGGTGTTCTACGTTTGGGAGATGGTCTAAGAAACGTGACTAGACCTTGTATATTAGATTAAACATTCACAGACTGATGGAGCGAGCGAGAGAGAGAGAGAGTGAAGTATGACTGATGTACTGATGTATTAAAATGTAATCTAGAAATATGAAAAAAATTAAATACAGAAGCCTTATGACATATTGATAAACGATATCGTTATTTATTAATGATTCTTTAAAAATGGAAATTTATCGACCTCAGTCTGTTCATAAAGTTCACACAGATAATTTATTGCTCATTGACAGTGCGGATAATTCGCTGTAAGAGGCAGCTGACAATCATATAGGTTAACCAATGATTTTATGTGGTCTTCAGAATTCATTTAGATTACTTCCACAATCTCCCCAACACTCACGTTCAAAAGTATATCATTGCATCTTTCTAAATTGCCTGTTTGCACAAATCATTAAGGGAAGAAAGAACTCGTTAACTTAATACAGGATCCTCTTGTATAAATTGCAATTAAGTTTTCTATTGAAGTTGATCCATCCATAAAGTTAATCTCTAGTTTAATGAAAAAATTTAAAGCGACTCTGTGTGGTTATTTCGCAATATTCATTTCATTCTCCTTTGTGTTTCACGTATAGCACCTAATTCAATTCGAATCTCACTTTTAAAGATACCCGAAGAAATTCTCCACCATTTGTCTACTTGGTTCCTTAATCTTTTTCAGTGAGAAAGAGTTCCCGTCCACTGATAATATCCCTAGTATCTAAAGGGTTATCTTTTTATCGTTTGGAAGGAAAGTGTTAGGCAAGGGGTGTAATGGAGGGAGGAGGTAGAGACGAGGTGATTATCGGTGGTGGATGGTCCCGTTGCTAACGACACAACAATGCTAATGATGACCGTGCAGCTGCTCTTCCTGATGGCCATTTGCTTCCACTCCAATGCATCATGGTCTAGCGAAAACGATCTTCAGCACCACTTAACGACAGAAAAGAGAGTGAAAGAAAAAAATTAGGTTTATTAAAGCTGGGGGGAGAGAAAAAACTAAGTGCTGAGTGAATGTTGAAGAATTGGAAATTTATGATTGACATTTAGAGTGAACTTTATTCATTAGGTTAGAAAGAAATGTATAAATCAATCCGTTCATTAATTTCATGTTTTTAATTTATTTAAACATGAAGATAAGGGCTTCTCGTTTGTCTATAATGTTTTTCGAATTAGAATAACGACGATTTACCCCATACATCTATTAAGAATAAAACGCCTGTAAGAATACACCATTTAACTCGACTCAGCTTTGCTTCACTTGTGCACACGTTTTGACTAAAAACTGTAAAATTTCAAAATTATTTGGCTTATTATTTTCTATCTAAGAAAACTTAGAAATGAAAAATACTAAGGTACATGAAAGGCATCTTCTTATTAACGAAAATAGTAATCGAAGATAAAATTCACTACGTTGTATTTAAACAGTGCTTGAAATTGTGTATCTTCTGACTATATTCATTAATTACTAACAATGTAGAAATTTTCATTTCCCTGTGAATATTAGAGTTTCATTTAATCCTATTTCATCGTTGACCATGATACCATAAATGGTTTCTTAAGTTCGTCTGATAAAAGAAAATTCGAGTTATATTCAAAAATTTAGAAAGTACGCCTTCACGGTCGTCGAGCGCGACTTTCCTTATTCTCTGACATGCGAAGATGATTTAAAAACTTTCAAGTAGGTATATTTCGACAGATGTTAGAAAACCCAATGAAAACGTAGCGTATATTCGACTTTTTTCTTTCCGGGCGTATGACTTATTAAAATTAATTACGACCGTACGATTAATATTCGAATAAATAAGTTGTATCGAATACTTTTCGTGCATTTTATAATTTGGGAGCTATGGCAAACAGAACATCATTTCCTTTGAAAGAAATAGTTATCTCTTCATCAAAACTGCAGCGCGGAAAATGCAAGCGGCCACGCATTATAAATTTACTATAGAAGAAGTTCATTATTTTTAATGGGAAAAAATATTTTTTGACAGGTTCAAAATCGATTTTTAGATGGATTTTCAATAGAATTGTCCTTACTGCTGTATAGAATCGGCTACTTTAGTCAACGAATAGCGCTTCTCATTCAAGTACTAAACAAGTTTGATTTAGTAATATTTGAACCTTATTTTGAGAAGGATACGGGGCGTTTAAATTCAAAATAATATTAATAAATAGTTTAAATAAAACTTCATTTGCATTCATTCCTCAAACTTGACACTGGAAATTGAAATCACTAAATTGTATAATAAAACTAGAAGCGAACCCACCCGATTGTATAATCGGGAAATAACCCATTGTTAGATAACCCATTGTTAGATTTTTGCTTTGTTGTGACAAAGTTCACCGTCGCTGATTTTATATAAATGAAGAAAATGGAAAAATTAGTTGAATACGTAGACCCGCATTATAGACGCGTATTAATGAGAAAAAAATTGTCATTTGGCAGGTTCAGAATCTGTTTATACTTTAATTTCAGCGGAATTATCTCTACTGCGGATGCATACAAACGCCAAATTTAGCAAACGATTAGGGCTTCTCATCCTTCTAACCAAGTTTGATGTATTTAAATCAAATTTTGAGATTCATATATAGCGCTTGAATTTAGTTATCAAATATTTTAAATTAAAGTTACTTTTAACTCGTGTTTGATGCATAGAAACGTGTTCATTATGAAAAGAAACTGCTAAATGGTAAAAGCAAAAAATGTGACAGAAGAGACCTCAGGTGGAGACTAGAAGAATTAATTGAAGCAACACGGAAATTTTTAGACATACAGACATTTTTATAAGAAAACTTAGTAAAGAAGAGAGAATCTTTTTTTTTACATACTGCAAATTTTTCTAATACAGCATAAAGTAATCCAAATGTATTAATATTAAGTAATATTTCATCTGATTGGCACGAATAACATTATCAGTTACAGAGGATAGACAAAATAATATAAACACTTTTGATTTTAGACGCTTTATCGGATATCTACAAAAATAAAAAAAAAATATAAATTCAGAAAGATATTGCCGATAGAATGAGTTGAATTTCAGTTGCTCTCAAAAATAAACAAAACGATGGGGGGTTTTCTCCAAATTTTTATTTTTGGACCAGACACTAGTATCAACTTCTGAATTTTCACGAAATTTGCTTGGGCTATACATTTGGCTAATAAATTATGCAAAGACATTTTGGTAACATTTGCGCATCTGCAGTTAAACATTATTTAGTAAAAATGCTCACATTTCATCAAATATTTAATATTTTTATATTCTGATTGCAGGATGTTGTCTACATTGTAGGTTGTCAAGTTTCCTGAAAATGGCATTGCATTCATTGGGTTGTTATAACCCTGCATGTTATAAAGAAAAAACTTACGAAAAAAGTTAGATTTTTTTTAAGGAATCCTTTATATATGTGCTACTCTCATACAAATAAATATAGATAAGTAAAAGAAGCCTCGTAATCATTGCTACAGCTACAACGTATTTCAAGCATTATTTTTTACAGGGTGATCCCAAACATTAGTTTTTTGTTCACTTTGTTGTTGGTCCCCTATTTGCCTTCGAGACAAAACCTTCGCTGTAATTCATGAGATGTAACATGCTCTTTATACCCCTCAAGTTTCAGGATAATTCGTCAAGTACTTTTCTAGATATTCGACAAAAAAGTCTAAAATCAAAGGTGTTCATATTATTTTTGACAACCGAAGTATATTGGATGAATAAAATTTCTGCTCTTTGAACATTCTATTGGATGTTCTTTTCAGGATTTTTTTACACGCCACACCTCAGAAGTTTAAATATATAAACCTAACCCAACTAAATCTATTTCAGCTGGTCTTCTTTGATTCATCTTAGCGATCATAGAAATTTAAAAACGATGTCTTTTTACCAATTCATATATTAAAAACTTTCAGTTTGGCATATAAAAAGACAATTTGAAATATTTTCCTTTTTCAGTGAAAAACATTATTTTCTCATTTTAACTACTCATTATTTACAAAGAGTAGAGTTATTATTTTTTTTCTGATACAAACATTACTCGTAGATTGGTTATTTTCTGCTTCTTTTTTTTTCTTCTTATTAATATTTTCTTCTTTTCGATATTACTCTTTTATAGTTTAATATCCAGTCCTCGTTTTCAATGTTATGGTTTCCTTCTTCGCATCCTTTCAATTTTCTTCCTTCCTGCTCTCCTTAACACGATAGACACACATTCTCTCTCTTTCCCTCTCTCGTACTCTTGTCTCTTTTCTCTGTATTCGAGGGAGAGGAAAACAGCTCCCATCCTTACGGCGTCTTAATGAACCTTAACCTCGCCAATAACAATCAAAAGTGCATGCTTAGGCGCGTCTCCAGGCGAAACAATCAGAGCGCACGTTCCGGGGCCGCGCTCGGCGAGCACCGAATTGGCAGCCGGGAAAGAGGAGCGGATCGGGCCCGCCCTCTGCATCAGCACGAAATTAATGGCAGCGGGGACCTGCGACGAGATGTTTGGCTCGAGTCTCACTTTGCACGAGGCGCACGTCATCGCCAAGAGTGCTTTTACAAGTTTCATTGCCGGCATAGTGCGCGCTACCCATCGTAATCTGGCGCTCTCTATCCCTACACTCTGCCTACACTCACCCCCACCCGTACCCCTCTTCTGACAACATCGGTCCAATATATTCAACGTTTGCAGTCTCTCTCTTTCTCTTTTCTATGTTCTGTCTGACTCCCTCTCACCCTTTTCCAGTCTCGTTCCATCCAAGTCAGCCGAAGCAATCAAATCAGAGGCAGAGGAAATTTTATTTTGCTCTCATCCAGCCATTTTGGCAAATCAACTCTTTAGTGTGCAAGAGCTGCGTGCGGTTGGCCTTTAGTGAAGTTGGCCGTTGAAGATTTAACAAGAAGAGTAAAGGAGGGGAAAGAAAGGGGTAGATGGGAAAAAAAGAATCGAGTATCTGCTCTTAACAAAAGAGGATAGATGGATTGGCAAGAGCCGCAGAAAATATGATAAACCTAGGGGGGAAACTTCTTCATAGCAACAGAAATTTATATTTGACCCGAGAAGCGAATGCGATTATTTTTGCATTAATTCCCCTCTCTTCGTTCTTAAGCAAATAATTTGAAATCTTTTTAAGATTACCAAGATCCTTAAATCTTATTATTTTATTATTATTGCTATTCTTTTCATTTGCGATATCAAAGAGTTGATCCTTATCGGAAGATTAAATAGAGACTTATTTGTTTTTACATTTTGTCTCCGCTTCCCTAGAAGCAGGAAAGAGATACCAAGTTGACAAATTTAATATAAACGTCAATAAAATTTATTTGACGAGTATTAAAACAAACAATAAGGAAAAATATGAAAATTAAAGTAAGGCAAATATTTGATCGCTTATTTTCTTACGAAACAACGAAAATAAATAAAACACCGATCATCTCTTTTACTACATTCGAAAGATTTTAATATTGGAACATCAAGAGATAAAAGAGAAAAATAAAACAAAACAAAAAAAAACAAAAAAACAACGAAGATACGGATTTCAATCAATTTATGAGACGCAACGTCATAACATCGATGAATGCATTACGTTCGGTTTGTTATTGTGCTCCATAAGCGAATGAGTCATCAGTCTCTCTTTCGGTGGAGCCCATAGTTCGAATGTATCTCTGGGGCGATGAAACATCTTAGTGATGATAGCGTCACCTGTTGTTGTAGCGAGGTTCAATTGCTTCTCGTCATAATAGAAGCAGTGTGGGTGGCAGGAATTGGGGGATAGGGGTCGCTAGACGTTGGGTCCAACGAAAGAGAAGAGAGAGTGTAGAAATGAAAGAAATGAAGACCCGTCTTCTTATAGATTGGCTCCATTTATTCCCGTTGCAATCGTCTATAATAATATACAATGTAAGGGCGGGGGTCGGAAGGGGGGAGGGGGAGAGAGTAGGGAATAAAAGAAATGATTTCTATATATATATATGACGGGAAATGAGTGGTCACCGAGAACGGTCAGTTGCTAGGTTACGTAGGGTCATCCACGAGCCATTTGGCGCCAACTGGGAGTCTCCCTTGCTTTATCAGTGGACAATAAAAGGCATCTTCTTCTGCTGCTGCTTCCTCGTTGCCGTGCTTCTTCACTCAGCTGGTGCCACAAACTCCCACTATTTCGTCTTCCTTCATTCCCTTCTATGTCCTACCCCTCCCCAAACACATTCTCCTCTCTATCCTTTCCACGTCTAAATCTATTTCTCAACAACCATCCTCCCTGTACCCGTTTATTTCACCTTAATTTTAACCCCCTTTCTTCTGTTTGGAATTTGCTTCAGGTGTATTGTCCACTTTTTATATGCAAAATCCAAATATCACTTTTCCACGCTTAAGTTTGAATAGAAATTTTTCTCCTATAAAGGAACATATAGGAATCTGTACGGCTTCTGAATGCTGCTAATCTTCCTTTTCGATAGGCTATTTACTCTTAAGGCGCTTATGTTAATTCTATACATCTTACATAAACAATTTTTTTTTTTCATTTTTATACGTAAAAGAATAAACCAATTGGAATAGTCAATTGGAATTTTTTTTACTCTTATTGCGTTAAAAATTTTCAGCTCATAATTAAAATTTGATATACATTAAATTCGTGTTTGTAACTGTATATTATTTATGCCACTAGTATGTATAACTGGATATGCCTATATGTGGGTATTTAATGTAGTAATGAAAATTTATCATTCTTACGAATCTGTCCCAGTTTCACAGCAAAGATTCATTAAGTAAGGTCAAATGCATTTATATGATCTCCACAAAACGTAATATGAATTTAGTTAGTAGTTAGTTTTTCTTACAATTCGCAAGTTAAAAGAGGATAAATTTGTTAAGTTCATATATTGTTCGTTACAGTTTGTAGAATTTCTAGAATGCTAATCACAAAAAAAAATTAATTATGTTAGCTGAAGTTTCTGTTTCCTCAACTTTTAAAGGTTTTCGCTCTTTTACACTGCCAAAACATGAAAAAAAAAATTTTTAGCATTCAGCTCCATATATTAAAAATAGATGACAGGAAGTGGGCCTATATCTTGTGCCGTAAAGATTATACAGGGTGATTCTAAAGTCCTCCGATCTATGTTTGTTTTATCTCTTGAACAAAGAAAAAAAATCAGCACAAAACTGTCGTACATATACAGGATGGCCCCAAAAATACTTACCTACATTGAGAGCTGATAAGGGTTTTATAAACAGAAGATTTATGAACAGATTATAATGATTTTTTAATATGTTCATATTGGCATAAGGCAGAAAATGTGGAAAATATGGGATTTACATTTTTCATTGGATAACCGGCTGGATTTGGCTACCTTTCTCTTCTGCCACCAAATTTAAGCGGTTAACGATATTGAAAACTGCAGATTGCAACATTGGCTGTGAGATTTAAACTATTTCTCTTCTGATAGAGTCTTTCAGGTCACAGAGAGTAGTTGGTCTGGTAAGATAAACCTTGCTATTTAGAAATCCCCATAACCAATAGTTATGGGGATTAAGATCTGGGGAACGAGGAGGCCATTCCATTGGAACATTTCGTCCAATCAATCTGTCTTTAGTAAAAACAGAAAGAAAGAAATATTTTACAGGGAAAGTTATGCATGGCGGCGCGCCACCATGTTGGAATAACCCAATTTGCCTCGTCGCCCGATGTAAGGAATAACATGATCCTGTTATTGTCACTGCTACAAAAACACCGTCGTTCTATTCTTCGAAGAAAATCGGTTCAGTGCGTACGGATCAAAGTTGCAACCATTTCTGTGCTTAGTTACACATTCTAGCGGCCAAAAAACATATTTAAAATAATTTGCATAGTTTATGATTGGAAAGATTTCCGCATTATGCCAATATGAACATGCTAAAATATTATAATCTGTTCATTAATAAAACCGTTATGAGTAAGTTTTTTTTCGTATTTTATTGTATACATTACAACGTGATTTGCAGTAAATGTTAAACTGAGAACTATTCTTTGCTAAGCACAACTCTACTCAACGACAGGTATTTCTAACGCTATCTGTTAGGATAGATGCAATGATGTTACGGTGTTGATGCGTTTGATGGTCTTTGGATCGTTTCCGTATACACGTTCTTTGAGATAAGATCAGAAAAAGAAATCAAGTAGCGTTAGATCAGATGGCCATAGATCATATCAGATGATTATCCGATCATCAAATACTGATTCCATTATTGAACTAAACGGTGTAATGTTGACGTATTCGTCTGACTCGGATGCAAACTGTTTACGAAATGCCGTGTAAATACTTTTGAAGGAAGTAGTCTTCAATTAAGCTCCACAATGAGCACCTTTTATTGCATGCTAAACTCCATTTGAATTGTGTCATATGATTATGTCCTACAAACAAATCCATCCATCATAAATAAAATGGTATTTTTATTGCGAGAATTTGAAAATGGTATATACGTATATGGAAGATATAACGGGAAATGAAGATCAGGCTTTCGAAGCATGGAAATTTCTGCAGCACCAACAATTCCACATCTTCTTGACGGTCATTCGAAAACAATTTTTTTTCCCCAAGACATTTTGCAAATACCTTTCCTCCATAGATTCATAGGAATTACAGAAGCCCAATTTACATAATAATAATAATAATAATAATAATAATAATAATAATAATAATAATAATAATAGCGGAAATAACGGAGCCAGTTACGACTGTTACGATTCGACGTGGTCTTATAGTGAATGGCGAGGGTTCGTTCAGTTCGGTTGGTAGAGGGAGAATGAAAGAGAGAAATGTAACGTGAAGAGAAGGCTCTTCTGCGCAATGAGCTTCCTCTACGTGAAAAGGGCCTAATTAATAACGGCTTTATAGATTAAGTTCTCTGGAATAATTTCCTCGGTGAATTCCATTTATGGCCGTTATTAATGTCTCTGTTGCCCGGGAGATTCCAGAGGAAAAGGGAACCGGTGGATTGCCAGCACGTGGCTAGACACAGAGAGAGAGAAAGAGAGAACGGGAAATGGGGATTAATGCTGGTTGTTAATGAAGACCGTTGGCCACCGAATATACACTAGATAGGTTCCCCTCCGCCCTTCTTCATTCAATAGTAATGTCGTCATTTCTACATAGCCCGTAACCACTTCGTCCTCAACTATAAAACACCCCATTTAAATAAAAGAGTGCGGCGTTGGTAGGCGAAAGCCTCGACTTAAAGTATCCTTTGACGAGGCTATAAAAAGTGGGAGTGTCGGTTTAATTGGCAAAATTTAAACAACAGATTCCTTATTGGGAAACAATGGATTACTTTATTTTCTTTAATGCAATACGGAGGAATGAGAAGCTAATGGTTTTTTGGACAATTCCGTCTTTATCTACGAAAATATTGAGGTTATTTCGAATAAACGTCCTGAATTTAAAGATATGTATGGCAATTTATTTTTTTCAAAAGCCAGATAATTCTTAAACCAGACATTCAATATGGGCTTCAAATTTGACGAACAGAGTTATTTTAATTATTAAGCCTTCTAATTCATGTCTTATTGTAACCTAATTATTCATCAAGTTTCTATAATTTCTTTGAATAATAAACCTTTTAGGAAATTTAATTTCATGTTTATAAGAATGAAGATTTCGTGCAATGGCAAAAGCTATATGACTAAAACGAAAGTTCAAGTGATATCTCTTCTTTTCATTTTTTTTAATGATACTGTTTGTGAATAATAACGATTAAGAAAATTAATCGTTAATTTTAACCTTTTTTAATTATTCTCGTTTTCTATGGCTAAATTCATAAATAGGCCCACACACTTGATATTGTTAAAATGAATTATTGAAGTATTGTTGATAGTCGTGAATAATAGGAAGCGTCACCAATTCAACGTTTATGAGCACAGTATACAAAAGTCAGCGCTTAAATAAAATCAACAAACGACCATTTTATGTTTTATTAAAAGCTTTATTTTAATATTGGTTTTGCATATACGTATAAAAAAACTTCAAGATAATCTTTGTCTTTTCATTTTCTATTTACATCAAATTTCATTATCATAATAAATCAACATGAGCAATCTTTGCTAGTGACTCGAAAGCTTTCATTGATCTACGCTGTTGTTAAGAAAACATGTAAACATTACGGCGGTTCACAATACAGAGCAATAGTCATGCTCTAAAGAATTTTACATGTCCAGAAATTTCACACCAGAGGCCTCTTCTGCCATTTCTACTTTTTACCATTTAGCGGTTTTTGTTCGAAATGAACAAATTTCTCAAGTATAGGTTCCATAATTTTTTGACCAAAAAGCGGGACATTCTTCAATTTTACATTATAAAAGTAGGACATTTTGTAAATAATTGGGACATAGTGAAGATTAATAAAATCACTATTATAAAGACTTAAAAGAGCAGGACCCTCAGAATTTAGGCGAATTTATTAAAAAAAATCGGGACAAATGGTGTAGCATTCTAAATTGATACACACCCTATTTTTCTGAAAATACAGGCTGTAAATAAAAGTTCAATAGCTTGGCAACCGTTGATCTCGCAGGTCCATGAACCGCACACCATATGAAAGAGGGGAACGTCAAGTTTTTGTTCAATGCCGGTAGAGGTCTCTAAGATGAATCTGGAAGACGTAGGGAGGTGCCATCAGTTACTGTCAAGATGGTGAACACACGACTCAAACAAATCTTTTTGTGGACACCTCGATCCGCAGGCGTCACTGTTTGTGATTTCTTTTTGTGAGGATACGTAAAAGACCGTGTTTTTGTGCCCCCTTTCCGGCAAATCTGGAGGAGCTAAAAACTCGAATAACAGCCGCCATTCGTGGAGGAATTTCATTATCGGCTAGATGTGTGCCAAGCAACAGGAGTAGGACACTTTGAACACTTATAAACAAAATTTAAGATTATTGCAAGCATTTCAATAAGTCGCCCATCTCCGTATTTTCATTTTTTTAAAATATATAGATTTTTGAAATGTGATGAACCTTTCTGTTACACCCTGTATAATTTAAGGACATCAGAGTTGGTACGTGAATAAGGCGTCTAATCGTTTGCCAACGCAGCCGTTGCAACACCACCTAGACAGAAGGCCTGCGCACAGAAACGTCATACATTGTTACATCACACTAAAACGGCTATTGTTAATCGTATTTCTACCAATAATAAGCTCTAAATTTGGCCGTTTGATGATGATGTAGCATTTTATTTTATACAGTACATAAACCTGTTATTTATTCATCAATGTCCATCGGTTATACTGAATAAGGGCTTATGATAATTGAAGTATGAAATGTAAGCACGAGTATCGAGTCCCTCGATATGTCGAGTAAACATAGAGCCTGTGCTTAAGGTGCATCTCCTTACTCGCCTCTGTACTCACAAATGAATGTGGTTCCACAAACGGCACGTGCAAGCTTTTCGCTGTATCTAAAATAACGAAACGAATTATTTTGTATGACGCAAAATTAAAATAATTGCATCATTAATAACGCTTTTTTGCGTCGGAACATAACTCTTAACTATAGAGCGGAAGGAATCTGTAGAAATAAATTAATAAAAAAAATTAAAAAGCATCAAGAGATCTAAATGAACATTTAATTGATTCTTCAGTGTTTCAAACTAATAACTTACGAATTAAATTGTGAGTAATAAAATATATTTATTGTAATGGAAAAGAGTTTATTCCAATACACTAGAAACAGTAGTCTTCATTCAAAACACTGAAAGCAAAAACACTGAAGTAGTTAGGCCATTACACGTATTTGCTATAAAGGTAAGACAGCGAAGAATATTGGTGCTATCTGTTACCACACTTTCAATTTATTTTATAATATCTCTATAGTAAGGATTTAAATAAAAATTGTTGCGCAGACTACACTGGTTCAGTGCCGTGGCGTGCTTGAAGCCGGCGCCAACAATGTTTAAACGTGCAACAATAATGCAAAACTGTTTCCGTAAAGCTTTTTTTGGGAGGGGCGCCTTGTGCATCATGCTTTTAGTAGAAAGATGTCAAGCCTTAAAACATTATCATGTTAAAATATTAGACACCACTTATAAGTTCGAAGTTTAATCGTACGGATTTGTAATCTATACTACTGGAAATATGACAGCCCAGTGCTGCTATGTATCCATTCAGTTTTCTGATATCTGTCTAGATGCGCCTATTGAATCTTTTAAATTGGTCTTCTCATGCTAAAGAATTGTATACTCAGTCTCGGCAACTACAGAGCTCACTTTCTAATTTTCTGATATGATAAAAGTATTATCTTATAAGGGAATTATCAACAAATTATAAGTTACTCGTGTTGCTATGGGAAGTAGCATAGGGTACTTACATGGTACGAGACAAAAATTTGGACTCTTTATTATTGGTTTGCTTGTATTTGGTTCATGTTAATCATTTATGTTAATTTCAAAAATTTAGCCACTTGAATCCGATGAATGATTTAGGATACATATTCATTGACAGCACAATTTAAGAACTAAGATTTACAGACTAGAAAGATGGTGACAAGAAATATAAGAATATTTTGCATTCATATGTAAATTGAATCAATGAACGATATAGGTGAACAGTTCTCGCTCATAGGCCGCCTAAAAGCGGGACTCCAAGGAAACGTATACAAAAGGAATTAGCAGTGCATCAAGTTTTTGTGCTCATTGTTGTACTATAAAACGGGTTTTAACATAGAAGTTTGAATGGCCCCTATAGTCATGCATTCGTATGTGTGATTTGTCACAGCTTTATTGGCAAGGCTACCGTATTCTTCTTTCTCCTTGAGGCAATGTCAAGTAGTTTGAGCGATTTACCAGCTCTCTCTATTCCAGTTTATCGAGGGACCTCTTGGATGCAAATTTACAACATTTCAACGAATTTTAATTAATATAAATTATTGAATTCATTTATATAGAATTCAATATTTTTTTCATGATTATATTAAACGTATCACTTTAATTATGTAATAATGACTAGTCTAGTTATCATTGTTGTCTACATGAAAAATAAAAATTCAAATAGGTTTCAAATAAGGATAATTGATAAAAATTTTTTATACATTTCCTGAGCAGTAATATTTATTATTGTCATTTGTGAATCAAAATTGAATCAGTTTTATTCTAAATTTTAGAAATTTCAAACATTAAAAATTTTTTAATACGTGACATAATTTTACCTATCAAAAACTGTTGATTTCAGTATGGATTCATTTGCTTTATGTTATTAACAGACATAACTGATTATCACAATCGACAATGAAGTAAAAATTAGCAATTAAATAGCTTAAGTATTTCGAAGAGCTCACCGGTATAACTTTATAGCAAAACTCCATAGGTCGAGGGTTCTAATCCCGATGTTTTCTTGTGCTTTCATTAGTTTCATTAATCACCTTTAGAAATCTCAAATTAGCTTAGGCAATTCCAACAGGATGCAAAGTAGGAATAAAGCAAATCATTTTCAGTCGCATGCTAATGCATTCGTAATTATTATTAAGTACTTGACAACAACAATTAATCAAAGGTATATATGTGATTTATTACAATTTCCATTCATTAAAAATTTTATATGTATGAATATTCATTGCAACTTATATTGCCATAATTAATTAACTTTGACTAGTAAAACGTAAAATGATTTTTGTAATTGCAATTTTGTAATTGATGAAATTATTTTATCAGAAAACATTGAAAGTTTTTAACAATAAATTTAAAGCTAAAAAATTAATGATAATAATAATAATAATAATAATAATAATAATTAATTGATATTTTATTATAAATTTAACAGTATTGCTAATCACAAAAATGCTAAAAGAGCTTTGAAATAGTACACTAATAATGAGAGAAATGATTGTTTGAAAAAGAGAGAATTACGGTTTTCGTATTGTCCTTGGCACAGTGTCAATTATTATTCCTTGGGGGAATAGTTGCTGACATTGTGGCGCTCTGCTCCTCACTCTCCACAATAAAAACCATTGCTTTTCCCCGTTGCGGTTTCTGCGGCCTCGTGGAAGAGTGCACGTGGGAATTCGTTAGGATGGACTAAACACCGGAAACACGCGCTCATATTTTCGTCCTCGTTTTTTCCCCTTTAGAAACGACGATTGAGGTTGGTATGTGAGCTGAGAGAGAGAGAGAGAGAGAGAGAGAGAGAGAGACAGAGAGAGAGAGAGAGAGAAGAGGAGAGAGAAAGATAGGTGACGTTCGGAAGTGGAATCGGAAGTGGAATGAGAAAAAGAAAGTTTTTTTGCCGTTCTTGTAATACGAGGCGTTTTTAGACGAGTCGAGGAGACCCGAGCGCCCGTGGGATGACAGACAGTGGCCCATGGGAGGGGCGAACGAGGGGCAGGCGCACAACGCTACGACCAATCAGAGAGGAGCGAGCGCAACAGGTGGCGCCCCCTGGCCTATCAAAGTGCGATCAATTGCCCGCCGACAAGTGACGAATGAGCGCCAATGCTATTCATCAGGCTCTGTCCCTCTGTCTGTTTTCCACCCCCTAAGCGGCCTAGCGTCGACACTTTTAACCGCCGTTTGTCGCTAATAGGACTCCAGTTTATTCACTGGCTGACAGTTCACATGCCTGTCCTCGACGACAATCTCTCGTAGAGTACACAAGGTTGTTCGCGGGCTCGGTGCGCAGTACTCGTATCGTAACCAACTTCCCTTTCCGGACACTTTTTTGTAATCTGAAGTGTTAAAAATCATAGAAAACTGGGGGAAAAGACTCGACTCCCGACTGCTCTGAACTGTTGTCCATAAGCAGTGTTTCTCCTTGGATCGGGCCACGGTGACACGAGTCACGCCGTCGCTGCCACTCCGGCCAGAGGCGCTGAGGAGCGCCCAGGCTCCCCCTGCACACTCGAGGCTGTCTTCGCCGTCGTCATCACCGCCGTCGCCGTGGGATCTCGCTCCGAGTGCCGCCGAAAGCCTCGGCGGTCGTGGGCGCCTCCCTCGCCGCTGCCCAGCGCTCCCCGCGCCTGCCCCGTCCGCGTCGGCCATGCTCGAGTTCAACACGCCCGTGACGACGGCGGCCAGTGCCAGCTCCATGCTGTCCATGCTCAACATGAACATGGACCCGTCGAGACAGAGCGCCTTCGTTCTCAGCAATCCACCCTTGGCCGCTCTGCATACAATGACTGAAATGAAGTCGGCGATGCTTCACTCTTACCCCAACGCTCAGGCCCTCAAACCCGGCAGCACGATGGGACTAGCGGCGGCGGCGGCGGCAGCGGCTGCGGCGGCCGCAGCGGGTACTCCACATGGGATCAATGACATTCTGAGTCGTCCGTCGGGGACACTCGCCAGCATGGGATCTCTGCCTAGGTTCAATCTCAACATGAGCACGAGCATGTATTTTAATCCGGCGGCGGCCGGCTTCAACAAGCCTGGATCCCTCGCCGAATTGACTGCAAGGCCATCGCTCTACTGGCCTACGATGATGCAGAATCATGCTGCTTGGAGAGATCGACTACCATGTACGTCAGGTAATTTCAAATGCATCATCCCCGCACGTTTTCCATTCCTTCGCGGTACACGAAACACGATCTGTTCCTAGCATTTTTTTTCACACACAAACATTAGCTCCTCTAAACTTTGTTTCGTTCGTATGGTAATCATTCTATTTGTCTTAAAATTATTTAACTTTGGTTGTGTAAAGGAAATTCATATGTGGAAATTTTCTCGTTAAAGTGTATTGGCAAAACTAATCGGCTTACTGCGTACTTTACGTATGCATTATTATGCCATGTCCTTAAGTTGATAAAATTTTCGTACTAAGGAGCAATGAAAAAGTGTCGATTTATTAATTTAAAAGCAATTTATCAACTATATCACGGTTGTTGTATGAAAAACGGATTTCCAACATTACCACAATGTCCACAAATGGGACAGAATAGATGGTTTCCAATGTTTTAAGTAATTGGCAAGCTCTTCTACAGAGCACACACAGAAAAGAAAAATCCACCAATTAGAATTATGGTTATTATTTAAGATTAGCATGAATGTAATACTTATACTAAGTTTTTAACCATATTTATTATAGCTTTCTCAACTAAGCCTTCTGAAGACATTGTTGTAAAGCATTGTTGTAAACTAGGTTTGCATCTGAATAATGCAATGAGTCTATATTTGCAAAAACACTTGAAAGAGGCAGTCGCGATATGACCAAAACCTTAGCAACCTTAGGCTGTACTGCTCTTATCATTATAAAATAAAATCTCACAAACAAATAAATTTTTAATATTTTATTTAAAAATCAAGCATAAATTTCAGTTGGTTTTAAAATTATACACATTGTCTATTAAACATGACCAATTATTTCTTTAGTTAAACATCCTCTTGTATAGGCTATATTTATAGATAATATATAGGAAGTAAAATGGTTGTTAGATTGCTATATTTGTAAGTGTATCCTTCTTCAAAAAGGGAATACAAGATGGTCCATAGTTTACTTGTCACATTTTGTAAGGTTACAATCCTTAAACAAATTTACTTATTTGAATAAAGTAAGCTACTATTCAAAGCGTAATTAGATAGAAAGTTACTGCGTTTTCATTAAGGACGCTTCATGCAATAATCTTTTCATTATTCCAGTAGAATGATGGAAGAAAGTTTGTCGTCTAGAAAAACGCATACACGATCTATGTTTTTTTTCTCACTAACTAACAACTTATACTTTTAATTAAAATTCTACGCTGCCTGTGTATATCTATCTTTGCGCAATCTCTCTGAGCACGCATTTAAAAGAAAAAAAAAAGACACAACAACAAAACTTAATGTCTGCACTTTAAAAAAAAATCTCTCAACTTAAGCTCGACTCTTGTAAATAAAGTAATAATAGCCCTGTTAATAATAACTAAGTGCATTTAGATAATTTGTTTTTGAAATAAGTCTAGGATTAAAGAATGATAAGAAAACAATAGATGATAAAAGAAAGTAATAATTTAATCCGCGTAAATGATATCATTAGTGGACACTGATTGTTTCTTGATTACCGCAGGTTGCGATTTCTTTTTTGATCTTATTGTTTTCTTTAGTTTGTACGCCTAAGAGTGATTAGGAAAGATTTAACTCTTAATAAAAGAAGTAACTATTTGCTTTGTCGCCAATAAATCCTTTCTTTTTTTTTTTATTGTCGTAATCTTTGGTCGCCCCCGTAAAGTCTACGGTCCCATATATAGACACGTAGAATAATAAGAACAGTAAATAATACACGGAAGACTTAAAAATATTAATTTTTGAAATGAAGTGTTGTGTTGCGAGATTGTAAATGATTAAGTAGATTAAAACTATTGAAAAACAGATATAGGAAAATCTGTGATGCGGAATTTAAATAACGCTTCCGATAAGATGGAGATGTTATTTTGTTGTTGTTGTTTGTTATTTTTTTAAACTAAATAATTTTTAAGAAAACGCGTCATTGTTTCTGTTTAATTAGAGCAAAATAAAATAGTTTCGATGTTTAAAATAAAAATGTCTTTAATAGTTAAGTTTATTTGATTTAATAATGAAAATTAATGCAATAAACTTTTAATTGTGCATAGAGCGATATAATTTATGTATCGTGAACAAAGTATTTACCAGACGTTCTATGTAAAGCAAGTGTTATTTATTCACCCGTATGTAATTCATACAGAAGGAATTATTAAATTATGGAGTATTTACGAGAAAGCAAAATCTGATGTACATTAGATGATACAGAAAAATGCATTCCCCAGCACTGCTTATTATACAAACTCTTCAGTGACAAAAATTTATTCTAATTTCTGGGTTAGAATGAGTTAATTATATGAATTGTAAGCTTTCATTGCCAATATTGGCGCAACAATATAGAAGCGAATTTGCTATGTAGTCAGTGTTCACTTTGTTCAGAAACGTATACTTGGTATCACCACCTGACAGATTGTTATATAATAAGAAAATTAATGCGAATTGTTCAGAGATTATTGATAGGAACGACAATAATGGTAACATTATCAAATCAATTGTTTGATACCCTTAAAAACACAGCCACAAAAAGGTGACTTGATGGCCCTTACCATTGTTGACACACCTATCACAAACCTTTAACAAATCTTTTTAACAACCCAATTACCTAGCAGTCTGTAAATTAATACCATGTGTACTTTAATGAACAAAAACATTGTAAATTGACTCTTGAAGAATGATTTCTGAATAAGGTTTATGCGCGAGATAAGAATTGTAAAATTTTGAGCAGCAGAAGAAATACAAAACATAATTTCAAATTTCATAATTTAAAAATTATATCTTCTCTAGAATGCTTACAATAATTTATACTTGCAACAAAATTTACTTTTTCCATCTTTAATTCTTGATTTTGCGACCATGCGGATCTTTCGGATTATTTATGTTATAATATTGAAGCTGCCTCTATCAGATATGTTCAAATTATTCACACATTTATGGTAACTTTTTTGCTGCTATAATATATGATAATATGTTATGAATTGGATTGTCTATATCAGAGGTCTCCAAAGTATGACCCGCGGGACACAGCCGGCTCGTGATAGGATTTTATCCGCCGCGGAACATTAGTTTGATAAGATTTTAAAAACCAAACAAATAGCTACATCCTTCACATAAATGGTTTTATTAAAATTTGTAATAAAAATAGGAGAATTTTTTTCCTAAACCCGCTGAAAAGTACTGAAGTATCCAACGTGGCCCTCGTGTCGAAAAGTTTGGAGACTTTATCATTCGTAAAAATTAGATTTTAATTCACAACATTTTTCATAATAAATTTAAAAACGCGTTTCGATCATTTGATGCCATTCTGAAGGAAATAAGCAGATATATTATTAAAAAATAAATAACCGAGAAAGATATGGCGGAAACTATTATTCAACATATCCATTTCTATATTTTTATACCATATAATGTAATTAAACCGTTCGCTCAAATTGATGATTGTAATAACCAAAAATCGTTTAAACAACTTTCGATAACTACTGTGAAAATATAAGCAATAAAAAAATAGAAACTATACATCTCGAGAATATATAGAACCTTAGGTCTTATCCACTGATATTTATATAGTAATTTAATTTCTTACGAATTGATCTATTTAAATTCCATCAGAATTGAAGCAAATGAATTTTGAACAATCTCTTTTTGTCATCTGAAAATCGGAGAAAAAAATAAATAAACGAAAAGTACTTTACGTTTTCTGTATATTTTCCAAGCAGATTTCTTAATTCTATTTTTAGGCAATTTATTAATATTTTTCATAAAGTATATTTCATTTACATTGATTTCATGTTAAAAGAATAATTTTTATTTATTAATTTTACAAAAAAAATTTTAATCATTAGCCGTACAACAGATAATTAATGCCTAAGATCATCATATTATCTCGAATCTAAATATAAAAATTTCAATGTCACTCAGCATTCCACAAAAATGCTCCTTTAATAAGATAACATTCGAAACTGACAGCTTCTGAGCTTATTATTCTTAAGATAACATCGCTACTCAATAATTTATGTGCATTATGTGCAGATAGATAATTCTTATTATCCTTCAAACTAAATGTGTAAATGACATGCTAATGAAACATGACAGCTTTAGGGGCGATTAACTATTTTAATTCCTGAGAATAGTAAGAATACTCATCAAGTGTATTGTTGTCATGTTTTTTTGGTCTTAATGTGATTATGATGCATATTGATTGTATTTTTCCGCTGTGGTATATTTCTGATCCTTAGTTGCTGGGGGTAATATATCGTTGGATAAAGATGGCAAGAAGAAGCATACTCGACCTACCTTCTCCGGCCAACAGATCTTTGCCTTGGAGAAGACATTCGAGCAGACCAAGTATCTTGCCGGGCCAGAAAGAGCCAAATTGGCCTATGCCCTGGGCATGAGTGAAAGTCAAGTCAAGGTTAGTCAAATCGACTGTTTAAATAAAACATATCATTACATGTTATTTTTTTAATATAAATATAAATCGAAAGTCATTCAACACAGTTCTCTCTAATTGCATTAATCTCGCTTCTTTTATAGAATTTTAACCTATCATTTGTATAATGTTAATAATAAATTTATTGACGCATTCTTTGCATGTCATAATCTGTGACCATGAATTTTATATTCTACTGAATATATATTAGTACTTTATAGAGCTATTGCATACGTAACAGTGAATAAATCAATGGTTTAGTTAAAGCTATTCTTTAATGATTGGACGAGGTGAATTAGAGGTATATAGAGGTTATAAAACGACCTCATATTTATTCGAAATGTATTGACAGCCATCACTAATTATTTAAACACCTATTAAAATAATCGACTGCATTGATAATCAATTTGCTCGTTTTGAATTAGGCAAAAGTTGGACATCAATCTATATCGAAATGCAATGCTCGCAATGGACCTCTTCCGCACTCTATCGCTCTCTTTAACGGTTTAGTACTTCAAACCATAGAAATCTTCAGGAATGTGCGAAATTAAAAACTGGAGATGAAAGATCATTTTTGTGGAGTTTTATTTTCTTTACCAGTTTTATTAAGTATTAATAAAACAAGAGAACTAAAACTAAATAGATTTGAAATCTCCTCTCCTCTCTTCCATTGATTATTTTTTCTTTGTATTATTCAGATAGTTTTCAAAGAACCTAATCTAAGTTACCACGGGCTTAAGTCATAAATGATTCAGCAAGATTACCAAAAATGTAGACAGAAAATACGAGCTCAATGATTTTTATTTCATCTTATGAAATGGGCCTATTCAACAATGAATGATTTCTAAAACGACTAATTTCGTAAATGTAAATTATAAAATTCAACTATTAAACATGAAATGATCGGATCGAATTTTCGAGCTCGTAATTTTATTGAGATTTATGGATAACATTCACGGGGGATAAGGAAATGAGCGAATTTAGCAACGCAATCATTACGAAATTGGACGAAATGTAACTACTTGTTTCAAAGGTTTCGCAACCTTAAATTTAAAGGTTCTATAATTATTTTTCTTTTCACAATAATAACATGTTTTCTTTTCCCTTTTTCTATAAAAAGAAAATAAGACTATCCGTTACGAATATATCCTGTTAATGTTTATAATCGCTACAAATCAACACGAAAGGGCTTAACAATGTATCAGTATTTTAAGACGTTCGATGCAAAAGAGTTAATGTGAATTTTTTAACATTACAAAGAAACATTAACGCTTTTACTATATAAAATTTAAGCTTCTATGGGCAACAGAGGGAGCCACTGGAGGCTTACCTATGTAAATTTTTATATAATTTTATGAAATTATTATGAATTATGAATAGTATAGGTTTTTTTTGTTTTTTTTTACTATAGTCTACGTCTCTTAATTTTATTCGAATCATCCATTAGTTGTGTAACTATTCATATTTTTCAGATCATTCGTATTTTTCAAATTTTTTTTCTGCAAGTTCCGTCATGATAGAGTTTCCAATAGGTAGTTTATCTAAGAAATATACTTAACAAAAAAATTTGCATGAAGTATAATTTACCGTATAACTTTTTTTTATTTGTATTCTATATCAAGTAAAGCTTTGCCGTTATTCTTTATTCATTATTTCGAACGATAAATCACACATTATGCTTTTCGTCGCAATATTTTCCGGGTACTTCGTTTATAAGGCTTTGCTGCTTTACAAAAATTGTTCGCAACCATCCGAATACAATACTTTCAAAGTGATTAAGCTTGTAAAGAAATACAATGTTAGGCAAATTTGAATGAGATGCATGATGGCTCAATATGGTGAGCAAAACCTGCCCATTCTAGTTGGGATAATGTCGAATAAGAGAAAGAAGGAAGTTGCTACTCAACTAAGCAATTTATCCGGAAGTTGTGTTTAATTGATTCACTTAATTTGCGGTTCTTATTATTATGTTCATGTTATCGGCATTTAAAGATTAATAAATATTCATCTTATGCAGTGTTTCCCAATCATCTAACAACTGCAAACCCTCCTTTTTTTTAAGAATAGGTCACGGGGATTCCATACATTTTTGAGCTTTGTTATCTGTGTAGTAATGCTGTTGAGGTAGGTAGCGAAATTACAAAAGGCTGTACTACATAGAGTATATTATAAACACAGGTATTACAAAAAACGAGTGGATTTTTATGTGAATGATGGCAAGAGCCCCATAAAGTGATTCTGGGAAACCTCAGGGGTGCATAGACCACCTAATGCGAAACGCTGGTTCTCACTCATCATTCACTGATTAATAACTTCAATAAAATCTGATTGCCCTCACATATTAATTCTTTGTTCTCTTCATAGATTACCGTACTTGTACTAGGAAAATAGCGTTTCCGGTATACTGCTCATAGAATATTTTGAAATGGATAGCAGAGCATTTCATGAAGAAACATAGGTTTTGAAAGCACCTTGTATATTTTCATGAAAGTATCAACAATTTTGAAAATATTTTATTTTTTTTAGGAAACGATTGAAAGTAATCGACATTTTTACAGTATTGCAAAAATAATTTATATAGGCATTTTTAATTTCAACTTTGCACAGAGAGAATGTTGAAATCCCGTTAACTTATTGCAATTACAGAAAGTCAATAAACATTTCTTTCTATTTCATAATGAGTAACTTTCAGTTATATACCAAGATTTAATCTTGTGTATCCATTCTCCGAATTCCTATGTCAAATTTGATTCCCTTTCACGTAATATTTCATAGCGTATTTTGTGATCAATTTTAAGTTTTTATACACATCGATTGGGCGACAAGAATGTCTTCCTTCATAATTATTAAATAGAAGCATTTAAGAGTCTTTATACTAGACGCTCAAGTTAATTACTCTCTTCGCACTCGTTCCCATGACAGTGGGGTTATTCGCCTTGGTCGACTTTTCTCCTTGGTTTTGTTGCTAAAGCCGTGTAATTGATACAAAATTGAAAATCTTTTCTCCTCATTATTTGTCACGTTTTCACGTGGACACGGCATTCGAGAGACGTTCGTTGCCCGTGGGTCTCCCTCGTCTGCAAACTCCATCAAACTATCTATAAAACCCCTATTAGAAGTCACACCTGATGGGATTCAAACACGAGAGAAAAAGAAAGAGAGAAGGGAGGTGGAGGGTATTAGGGTGCGCATGGTTTCTCACAGACTTACACGACCAATAACCTCCTCATCTCCACACCGTTTCCTTTTCTTTGCTCTACCTCACCCCCCCGTCTTTCTACTCCCTCTTCCTTTACTCCCCCCCCCCTTTTCCCTGTCTTTCTCTTTTACGTCTTCCATCTTAAAAGGCTCCCCAGTGGAAAATGCACCTGGCTTTTTATAGGGAGCTGTTACCAGGCGATAACAGCCTCGCGACTGTGTTGCGCACGCCGCGCTCCAGGATAGAAGGGAGATGGCGGAGGGGAAAAGCGGATAGGGGGGGGGGGGGAGATGAAAAAGTTGCGCTGGAAAAATGAATCGCGAGCATCGCACAAGAGCCAACCAATAGAAATTAATGACACGTCTCGACCGGCCAATCACGTTCGTCGTTTCGTCATGCTCGGCAGCGTTTTCTTTTGAAAACGGCGAATAAATCGCGGTAATGAAGCGTGCAACTACCGGTAACACGTCACCGGCTGCGTGCATGTCGTACGTCATACAATGAGTATATTTGCACGTTCGATAGAAAAAAAGTTTTCCGTGTCTAGGTTTTTTTAATATTTTTCATCGACGAAGAAAGGAAATTTCTTTCAACTTGTTGTGCGTTATTCTTCCAACTAATGATCACTGATGGATTAGGAGTGGACCGGTAAAGCGACAATGACCGCAAATAAAATAAAAAAAAAAAAAAATTGTTTAGTACTTTTATTAAATTTAAACAGTACTCCGTTTCTTACATAGGACAGCTATGAAAGCGATGATGACATGCACTGTACCGTCTTGAATGACAACACTATAAATTTTTTTATTAAATCTCGACTTATTAGTGAGTTTATGTATAAATAATCTCCAGCTCTTCTCAAGTATACGGACTAATTAGGAACAAATATTAACGGATTGAAATTCAGTTAATGCAAAAATAATTTTAATATGCATAGACCTATTCTTATTTTAGAATGGAAATATTTTCAGTGCTCTTTCTTTAAAAGTATATTTTAAAATGCACCCCATTTATCATTTCTCTGTATCATGCATTAATTCCATAATATTCAGGTTTTATTTTTTTAAAGTATTTTATAACATTCAGTCCTTTTTAAAGTCTTTTGAAGGCATGAACTAACCGTCATAAGAAGGTACATGAATTAATGAACGGAGTGATTTTGATTACACTCTCGAAGATGTTTATGCACAAAGCAAAAAAAAATACGGTTAACAGCATCCATTATTAAGCATTCATATTTTCAGTTTCGTAGAAATATTTTATTTATCTGCATTCCTCTTTGCATTATGTTAATTAAGTTAATAACATATTTAACTCATTGTACGGATTTGTAATTCGTTGATAGCGAAGTAAGTAATAAGGCCTCAGCATACGTCGATGGCAAGGAATTGAAGTCAAAGGTGTACAGAAATAGGGCGGAAAATAGCTAAGTTTTCCGTCGCGTATGACTACCAGCATCAGCGGTAACCAATAATCATCCACCGTAATAGCCAATTGTCGAAAATTTGTGTCATTAAAACTGTCTGCTCTTTACTAGATGGCCTCTAATCAGGCTTTAGGGCGTCGAAATGTCCATGCGTTTCGATAACGACGACCTGAAACCTGACTCACACTACTACGCATTCCGCGACAGAAAGCGTCGACGGCGGCAAGGAATTGTGGTCGTGTGGCGCGGATTCGGGCAATTAGCAGAATAGACGGCAAGCAACAGCGACAGCCAATCAGAGTGAATTTAGCATTTACGTCATCCCAACATAATGCCCAGTATATGGATTTTTTTTGTTTGTTTGTTTTAAGATGGCTGCTTTATATGTTTTCGATAACGAAGCCCTAATAAATGTTTAAGATTTTAATTATATTTATGGCAGTTAAAGATCACAACAATGTAATTTAGAGCGAATAGAATGAAAGAATTCATGTCCGAGTTTGAATGATCACAGATCAAGCATTCGTTTCACGACAACGTTCACCACGCTTGTGAGAATGATCACGAGAAAATCTGTTTACCTTTGACATTTTGCCGTCGCAGAATCCGTCGTAATGTGAACTAGGTTTTCGGCCTTAGATTTCTTTGACAGATATAAGAAGACATTCTCAATATTCTCAGTGGCTGTTTTAGCATCTTTTTTATGTTATTGGACGCGTCGACTATTCACATAACTAATATCTCAGCACGTGCTTCCGATGGGATTTGGCCCCTCGAATTGACGGACTCGCTGACTAGAAAGCTTAAGTAAAACGCAAATGCTTTTGAGTTATTTAAACCTCAGACACAAAAAATATCTTTACATCCTAGAATATCAGCTTTGAAGAGCCTTCAGACTGAACTTGTGAAGCATTATAGGGTTGTTTTATAATGACGATTCAATCGCATGAGATTGTCTGCTTTGTCTAGAATAACTGGGAAAAAAAACAAGAGCTCTTAATTTATAAAAAAATCTTTGTTAATCTTTTTGTTTTTATTCTAGAATATCCCATTTCCCTTAAGAAATCCCTCGACTGTAAATTCTGCGTAATCATGTAGTTGGCTGTTGTTACAGAGGACACTCATTATTCTGCGCATATAACTTTCGGCTGATAATAATAATAATAAACAAGAGCAAATGCAGCGAATAAACAACGAGTGAAAATTTCGTGTGTAATAGTTGTCACTTCTTAAAAATTACCGCAAAGTGACGAGTGGGTGGGCCAACGACGAATTCATCGGGCAGCGCTGTCAACATCCCCCGGGGGGATTTTCCTCGTCCCTCCACACCCCCTTTCCACGGTCCCACTTTACCTTTTCATAAGGGAGTAAATTTCATTATCATTCGGCAATTTAATAATAATTAGAGAAGGAAAACGTTCCTACTTGCCCGTCAAACCAGAAAAGATAACAAAGTAAACGTGCTTTTAATATAGAGGCGAGCCTCTCGCTTCCGTCTCCCCTTGACCCTTTGCCGCGCTTCGCACAAGCCGAGCCGCCTTTCTCATTCTCAATGAGCGAGCAGACCGTGTGCGCATGCGCCACCACCACGCGAAATTTATCGACGGTTCCAGCGCGGTAAATTCTGAAGGTGGCGTCTGCTCATTGGTCGCGTTTTGCTCGTTCTGCGTAGCCAAGCGGCGACTTCATGCTTAAATCGCATTCGGGAAGCGTGCGAGAGACGTGAAACGAATCGACGCCATGCCTCATCTTAAGTAATCGCGGAAATGAGTTTAGGTATTTCTTCGTAAGAATAATGAATCTTAACCGCCCGTGCGATTACGTGATAACTTAAACAACCTTGGAATCTCTGTTGCTTTCCTTTCATCATTCTTTTTCACACCTATTAGTCTCCATAAACCAGTTGTCGGTAATAACCAAGGACTTTGAACTACTACAACTTTTAGGAAACACTTGGCTCTCAAAACCTTTAATTTATATACAAAAATGTTGTACTCCCAGTTTTATACATCTTAAAAATTATCTAAGTATAAGGGGATTGAAGATACCTCTAATTCCAATTTCAATAAGAGTATAGGCTACTTACAATAATTTGAACGCGCAACTTCGTATAAGATGCAGGAAGAGTCCACCATTTTGCTGGATACAAATTTATCCTATATTACTCTTTCTTGTATCTAAACGTATGTAAAATGTGCGCAATAATACAGTATTGCACAAAAACATCCACTGTTGTTTTCTCTGGAATAGAAACTTCAGAATATTTCTGTTGAAGTAGCTGGAAAGAATTCTTCGCAAAGTTATGTTCCAAATAATCCAACTTTGATCATATGGCAGATTCATGGCGGACTGCGGAGACAAAAATATCGAATCAACTCTCAATAATTAGAGGTAAGGTTTACAATGATGTTGAGAGACTGTTCCACATGTATTAGGGAACCATATATATGAGCGAAGAAAATCTTTCATATATGCTGCTGTATGGTTATCACATGGTAAGACGACTATGTTACTTTATGCTGCTTTGCCCCACAGAATAGTGCAATCTTGTTTCATCTGATCATTCAGCACGTTTCCAATCATCAATAATCCAATAACAGTATCCCTTTGCTTGCAGATATAGTAATGGAGCTGCATATTTGTTCTGACACGTTCCTCTCAACCGAAGCTACAGTGAATGTGACGCTTGGTTGGCTGTTAAAATTCTGGAAAGCCTTCTGAGACCATTTTCAATGACCAACCCTTTTCGCCCAGAGTCTAAAAACTGCGTGTTTTCAATGTTAACGTCATTCATTATACACACGAGGCCTACGAGAGATACAGGCCCATGCACTCAAAAGTCACCTGACCATCGAGGTCCGAGTAACAATCCAACCTTAATTGTTTCCAAAAAACGAAAAAACACTGATTGTTAAAATCCAAGATGAAAATAATGAAAGTTGGATTGTTGCTTGAACCTCCAGGGTCAGGAGACTTTTGAGTGCCAGGGCCTGTTCTCTCGTAGGCCTCGTTTACATCCTATTAACCAATGTACCGGTATGTGAATATTGTAGAATATTGTCGTTTGGGAAATGATTATACTAGCCCTTCGTGCAGGCACAACCTCTTTTAGTTCGAAGTCACTCAAATCACCTCGGCTATATTATTTTTGCACAAAGTGAAGCAAGGATATATTCACTAACACTTCATTTGCTATGCTATATTCACATGGAACGAACCATTGGGAGGTCGCTCGAGAAATCATTGTAGTTTTTATATAAAGTGGTTATAACCATTGCCTGTAGAGGCATCGAGAATATGGAAAAATTAATAAAATTCAAATGTTACCAACCTAATAGATGGACATCGTACATTTGTTTATTCAGTAATAAGTACTGTAGCTCAGTCTTAAATAAAAAAAATTATGTAGAAAGAGTTGAACGTATTATTATTCATATGAGATAATGAATATACAGGGTCAGGCAAAAGACCTGTAATAGAGCATATATCTCGAAAACTATTTGGTGTAAGGTAATGAAGTTAAAAATTTTATTACCAAGGTCGCTGAATTTTTCCTTCCATTTTTTTCGTTAATATCAAGATTCCTTCTATATACGTAACATGACATATCCAGAATTGGAGACAGACCTTTGCGAAAATGACGTCGAAGTCACCTTATAACCACATCTATAAGCTTTATCACCAAGCAGGATAGGGGCTATTTTGGTAGTGACATATTCAAGTTTATGCAAGAGAGTGTTCATGAATTATGGAAACGTATCTTCTAAACTATGATAGATAGAGGCATAGTGTCAATTGCAAAGTTGTAGAGCAGCCTTCAATTACTTTGTATCAAATGTTAAAAGCATTGCTTTATTTGGGAAAAGTTAAAGAAAATATTGCTTGAAGTTGGTAAGATTCTTCACGTCATTGGCTGAGAAACCCATCGCTGGTGTGGACCAAACACTAAATTGACAGCGAGAAGGAGGCATGAATGATAACCAGGTTGAATGCCTACATACTACAGTAAGTCGGAACAAAATCACACCGAATTGACACAAATCTTACAGCAGAACACAGGAACTCACAATCTAACAGCAGAACATCAATGATGGATAGGCTTTTCTGCAAATAAAGTGTTGTGCCTTATCAAATTCAAGCAATTTTTTTTTAATTTTAGCCCAATAAAGCAATAGCTTTAACATTAGATTTAAATTAATTGAAGGGTGCTCTATAACTTTGCAGTTGACACTATGCCTCTATCTGTCATAGTTTAGGAGATAAGTTTCCAAAATACATGAACACTTTCTTGCATAAACTTGAAAATGTCACTACCAAGTAGCTCCTATCCTGCTTAGTAATAATATTTTTAATTTCATTAACCTACACCAAACAGTTTTAAAGTTATAACCGAAATGTGCGGATTTCCACTGGCGTGCACACTTTTTTGCCAAATTTCGCTGTTTTCCACCCCAAAATCACCGAAATGTGCGGATTTCCACTAGCGTTCACACTTTTTGCCATATCTCGGAATGACAAGACTTTTGCCTACCCTGTATGTATTTCTACAGGGTGTTTGCGAACTCTGTGTACAAACTTTTAGAGGTGGTAGAGTACCTTATATTGAATATATTTTGCCAATAAACTGGGGGTCGCGAATGAATCCTTGTTACATAAAAAAATTGTCAAACATCATACATAATATTGTCGCTTTCGTTACTATATTTCCAAAAAACAGGGAAATTATAAAACTTGAAACTGATAATCACAACGTTTATAATAACCCAATACTACATGTTTGTAAAATTAAAAAGGTGTTCAAATTGTTGAACTTGAGCAGCAGTGCATGCCTCACAGCGTCTTATCATTGAATTACTGACACGGCCCAAAAAACCCTGCTGTGTCTTACACGGTCATTTGCAGTCACAGTTCTCCTCTTACGAATCCACTGGAATATCCTACACCACAATCCTCAAATGTACCCAGAAGAAGAAATCTAAAGGATTTAGGTCCGGCAATCGAGGTAACCAATCAACTGGTCCTACTCGACTAATTTTACAAACATGTATATTGTAGTATTTGATTGTAAAAACGTTGTGACCATCATTGTCAAGTTTTCTAATTTCTCTGTATTCTGGAAATACATTAAAGATAGATCGGCCTCGGTGGCTCAGTGGTTGCGTAATCGCCTCTGATGCCCGAGGACGCGGGTTCGGCCCCGGCCGAGGACGACGAGGATTTTTTCAGGGGGAAAATCCTGAGATCACGCACTTCCTTCGGAAGGGAAGTAAAGCCGTTGGTCCTCTGTAGTCGTTTGCCGGCTGCACGTTAAAGAACCCTTGCGAGGCAAAATTTGCGGCCCCTAAAACGCCGTTGTATGTATAATGTTTGACAATTTTTTATGTAACAAAGATTCATTTACGACCCCCTGTTTATTGGGAAATTATATTCAAAATAAGGTCCTCTACCACCCCTAAAAGTTTGTATACAGAATTTGTCAAGATCCTGTATGCTTAATTTTATTTTAAATTTAAAGACAATCTCAAATTTAGGACCATAAGAGTTGAGATATTTGTTAGGCTAATGAAACGATGAAATTTTGGCTTTGATTGGAAGCTATTTTATAAAAAAAAAATGTTGTCTATTTCCTTTAAACATAAGAAAAGATCGTTTAAAAACAATTACCATTAATCATTGTACTTTTATTTGCCCTTAACAATATTCTCCTCGCATTTTTCCGATACGCCTTTTTACAGGAAGCTCCAGTAACTGAATATGAATGAAGATTTTTCCCCTTCCTCCCTCATGCATGGGGTCGAGTGTTTTCTCTCGGATATTAGAAACAATATTCGCGAAATTTTCGGTGTTTTTCACGGTGGTTCGAACACAGCTTTCCTCTCTATCATGGGAGTTTGCCTTTCTTCAACCGACACCCCCTCCACCCCCTCGACGCATACACATAGCAATTGTCGTTATATATGCACATATTAAGCAGCTGAAGAGGTTCTATTTAACCGCCGCCCAATTCAATGCGCCTCCTTACTCGTAGGTATTTAACCCCATCCCTTCCTCAGTATATAAAAGAATTCGAAACGTTGTTGTTTTCCCCCTTTTCTTGTCATTCTGCTTAAACTCTGAATAAAAATTAGAAAGTAAGTAGGAGTCATTTCAGTTAGTATGTGAATAGAATAGGCGCGATTATCATAGAAAGAACACTCTACTTACAAGATGATTCTAAACTTTCACAAGCTTAAATTAAAAATAAATTTCATGGTAACAGAAAATGCTTGATGCAATGAAGTTTCCCAACCATGTCTTCATAAGAAACCTTAGCTATTTTGGAAGGTTGCCAATATTAGGTGTCACCCCTTCTCTTGAAGGAAAAAAAACAACAAAAAAAACGGGACTAATGTATGGAGAACGAAATGTTGACGCATGGCTTGCAGTATTTCTTATTAAGATCCCAATTTTAATACTTGATCATCCGATTATTTTTAAATCGTTGATATTTAAATAATTAATTTGTTTATTTTAATTTAGTCTCAATAGGTTTATTTTCTCTTGTACTGTATGTTGAATTTTGAACACCTTAAATTAGCATTAAAACTTGAGAAGGGATTAATATAGAAAGACTATCTCATGATGGTGAATATTAAAAAGAAAATGTTACGAGATGTTTGCAAATGACCTATTATTAATTAAATTGTAATAGTTTTAATATTGCGATTAATAATTCATTTTCATATCATTAACATTACTAAATACTTATTGTGTTTATTAACAATCCGTGTTAAAGCTCATGTTGAGAATTATTCAACAGTTTTTGTTGAATAATTTTGTTAAGACTCTAAAATAAATTGAATTTTGCCTATTATAAAAACAAATATGCACGAACTGAAGAAGTTCAAATTACAAAGAGTTTTTGTAATACCACAGATTACTTATAAGTGATGATGATGATGATGATGATGATATCATCCATAGGCCCATCGCCCGTTGGAATCACCCAATGTAGGATGAGAATTTGTCGTCGTGGTCCTTTTTACGGATGGCGGTATCTGCACCCCTTCCATCCAACACTCCTATCCGGCTTGTGACCGGCATAGTGGTTGAGGATTTTTTTAACGACTGCTGCAAGGTGATCGCAGCAACCAGGACCGACGGCTTTACGTGCCCTCCGAAGCACGAGGGGGCGAAGATCGTATGTCACTAATAGTCACCCATCCAGTGACTAGCCATGCCTGATGTTGCTTAACTTCACAGAACTGGCGTGTTCAGTGAAAGCCCACCAAGCCACGGCCTCCCCTTATAAATAATCTGTGGTAATACCGGGAGCTCTTGAAAGAATGTGAGCGAAGTTGACTGAGGCTCTTTATGTAGCCCAATGCTGTCATGGTTTTGCGTCGAGTATATCACCAAAACTGACCGATTTTGGCAAGGTTGTACAACAGTCCTTTCCGACGCGAAGTATTCATAATCAGCCATATAAAAATGTCTAAAAGCAAAGGATAAGCATTTGAAAGACAAAAATCACCATTGCAATAATAAAAATAGGAAAAACTTCCAGAAAAAGACCCACGATCGCCTTAGCTGGTGGCGAAATTGAAGCGTCTCATCTAGGAGAAAATCCAAGGACGCTAAGTTCAGTTTTAGACTTGCAGAAATCTCCAAGCCAACAGTGCGCATCATTATCGCTATATATTTCCAATTTCCTGCCATATATCTAAGGGACAGCGAGAATAAGAATGGCTTCATCTGGACAAAGTTTTAAAGTCACGCCCCGAAATAGCGGTCGCTTACGATAAAATAGTGAAACAGGAAACGAACATATAATCAAATTTATCTGAAGATACCCCTTTAAAATCACTCAACGCTTTGTCGGTGGATTTATGCGGCTTTGGATTCTTAATAGATCCGTTAGAAGTAGGATCCCTACGTAAGATGGACAGTGCCTGAAAGCTTATCGAGAGGAGAGGGTGAATATAGTAGAAGAGAGCTGTCGACTTTACTTACCTGGGATGGAAATTGCGATAAGTATGATTGCTGGCAACCATGAAATGCGATATGGCTCCTAGAGTTTTCGTCATGTTTCGACAGTTCGAAATGCATCAGTTGTAACGTACTCAATGCCCACTGTAATAAGCGTAAAATTCTACTGCAACTATCTTCATTTACTTGGTCAACAAAATCCATACTACATGAAACTTCTGCATGAATATACAAACGCAAGCGGGATCAGTGCAATTATTTATTACCACATGTTAACTTATTCCGAACAAAAACTTGATTGCCTCGAGCTCTTTGAAACATATAGATTATATAAATTTTTAGCATATTTTATCCCTAAAAAAACAAAAGCTATACTGCCGTTGATCTACCAATTTATTATTTGTTCGCAACGATAACCAGTAAAATGATTGAAACCAAAAAAGACTTAAATATGGTAACTATGGATAAATAGTGCGATGTATAGTTCTAGAATAATGCTCAAAAATCCCAGTATTGCTCAAAAATACTGTTCCAATAATCTGTTCAAAATATATGAAAATTACTCGCCTTATAAATAAACATTTCCGTCATACATGTCATTTTCCCACATAATCGCGATCAGCTACTACGGCCTTACGCCAGCGCGAAACAAGAGCTTGCATGTAAAACTTATAGCAGCTCTATGTTCTCACTGTATGAATCACGCCCTCGTCGTCTTTAAGTGCATCTTGGACCAAAAAGATAAAAATCAGAAACCCAATTCGGGACTGCATGGGGGATGGAATAACATAGTCTGATCTGATATGGTCATTTCTTCCATTGCTGACTAAAAGGTGTACACAGATCCAGTTCCCAGCTCAATGTATTGAGCCTCATGAACAAACGCATTAGCGGGTCTAACATGGCTGTTGCTGGAGTACGGCCGATCATGCAGATCTCATTCTTTCTAATTCTTAACGCTTTTAATACTTTAATTTTCTGAGCTTTCCGAACAATGGACCAAATTTGTAGCATGCAAAATTTCACTTTTTGTTTTTATGATTGGCTCATATATGTTAACTTTATTTTCCAAATCTTCAGATCGGTTTCAATATTATCAGCATTGATGGATAGAACATGTGACAATTAATGGTCGTAACAAAATAGTTTAATTATAAATGATATCTGCTTGCAAAAAGCAATACGGGGTGAACATAAATTCTTTACCTGAAAAAGAAAATTGATAAAAGAAAACTATGTTAGATAGATACATACGGTTTTTTGTATTATGATCTTTACTTCAAAAACTTTTTCTTCACATCGTTAGTACATTTCAGCGTGTGATCCTTTCGTAGCTCTGAGAACATCTAGATGATATTCAATTTATCGCCTCGTATTCGCCTTCTATTACCGTCAATATCGCATCCGTTATTCTTGCCTTAAACACTTTATCCTTAACATATTCCCAGGAAAAATTCAAGGGTGTAATGTTGGGAGAACGTGGGGGCCATGCTGTAGGTCCATCTCTTCCAAACCTCAGTTGTGAAACGTTGAATCGAGAAATTTACTAACTTATAATGCCAATGTGGCGGGCATTATCTTGTTGATAAATTACCCATGATTGGTACTCAGAACGCATTGAGCTCTCTCTCTCTCTCTCTCTCTCTCTCTCTCTCTCTCTCATAGACGCCATTTTTAATATGACTGATGTTAGCGCCATCTACATCATTTCGGCTCCTACCGTATCAGCAGTTTAAAACTTTTTGAGATGGAGATCATAATACAAAAAAACCGTATATATTTTATTTTTATTTATCTGACATAATTTTTTATTTATCTTGATCCTGTGTAATAAAATACCAAAAGATAATTATCCCATATGGAGATTATTTAAAAAATAATTTACATTATAACCTATACAAGTGTATATACTACAAAACTATTGCCGTTTCCTCTATGAGTTGATAATTAAATTAGTGTTCAAACATTTTTCCATAGTACAATGTGTGCGTCTTAATTTTAAAAATGTTACGACCTTTTTAATAATGGCGTTTCCAGATGATAAAAGAAAAATAAATCTAAGGAATATCGTTATAGCCTATTTTCAATGCGGTAGGGGAGGAATGGGAGAAAATAAGAAAGCGTTGATGGGGGTAAGGTTTGGATGGCTGAGTGGGGGATAACGTGGCGTTCGAGAGTTGTTTCCCTCTCGAGGGACTCTCTATATAAATCTGCGATGCACTTAGCTTGCAGCATTTGTTTGTTGATCATTTAATCGTATTCTCTCGCGAGACCACGCGAGGTTCAGGGCCTTTTAGTGAACTAGTGTTTACCGACCGTCTTAGGAAGCGGAAACCGACCATGAGCAGAAAGAAGCTCCGCGTTATTAAGCTCCCCGTAAGATTATAAAAACAAAAACGGAGAAATAAATCACGACGGAGGAGCTGTTTTTCCTCATCATCTTTGCTACAGACTTAGGTCAGAAGTTTCCACGGATTTTATGGCAATGAAAACAGTTTTTCTCAACAATGATACATTGTGCGTTGTGAAAGGTGTGAAAGCACTATGTCTATATTCATTATAATAAAGCAAGAGAAAAAAACTGTGATTCACATGGGCTCAGTAAAAATGTTTTTTTCTTCCCCTTCTTCTTCTTCTTCTTATTATTATTATTATTATTATTATTATTATTTACTAATAATGTCATCCCTCATGGGATATTTGAAATTTAGAGAATTCATATTCCAACTCCTTCAAAACAATCTATTTTTGCATTATAATACAATTATAATTATAATACTATTCCGAACGAATTCTTGATAAATATTCGTTTCTTTAAGTTGATAAGGGAATTCAAGATTGAAAAGCATTATAGGGAATGGTTTGCAAATGTATTTGGAGAGAATTACGGGCATTTCAATTTGGGATCTTTGGGTAACCTGGTAACGTTTAGAAATCGCTATCCTATTTCGCTACAAACGGAAGTTATAGAAGTGAGGAATATTCCTAGGAAATTGCCGTACGAACAATTTTGTTTTAAGTTTTTCTTATTGCAGCTATTGTGAAAATATATGCCTAATACTATATGTCAGTTTCGTAACCTCTTTATTCTTATTTAAGACTACCAGTTCTCGCATTGATAAATATACCAGTTTTCTATATATGTGACTACCAGTTTTCTAAATATATAAAATATTTTTTTTAACTTGAAAGTTTAAAAGGAAATGAAAATTCTGGTGACGTGCTGCTGGAAATATTTTTTTACATTGTGCTCTTTTGCTAATTGCCCTTTTCTGGTCCTCAGTTTCATGAAACCCATTTGTAGTTTCAGTTACCCTTCCAGGATTTTGACGTCGTTTAGAATAGCAACTTGATCTCTGCCATCTTCGGAGATATCAGTTTTTTTTTTGTTTTTGTTTTTGTTTAATAATTATCGTAAACATACAGCAGCTAAAAAATAAAACGTATTTATTTTGTATACTTGTATTTCTTCGTTTTGTCGATGTATGTGCGTAAAAATTATTCTTAGATACTACGTTTATACAAGCGATGCTCAACCTATGAAGCCCGAAATAACAAGGGGGTGAGCGCCAAGGCATGAAAAATAAAGACAAGCAATTCGGAAAATTAAATATTCGTGCGAAATTTTAGTCTTGTTGCCGCGTATCAGCAGCAAAAGAAAATTAAAACTAAACTGTTCTTATCCTAATATAGCTTTCGTATATTTTAAAAATGAAATACGGAAATGGGCAATATAAAACAAGTGATTGCAATCCGTCAAATTTTGATGAAAATTCTCATAGAGTTTGACGAGCTGGTAATGTTAATAAAATAATAATTTGTTTTATGAGTAATAGCCTTCTGATATTAATATTATTATAGATACCACCTGTAAAGTCATGGAAATTTATAAATAGGCGTCTAGAATTAAAAATTACCAACTATTTATAAGAAAGTGGTGTAAATTTATTTATATTTCTATGAATCTGAAACGACGAAGCTAGTGATGGACGCCTGTAAAAACTATTGAGCAAAACATATTTGGTTGAAGTTCAGAAGGAAAAAGGCGCATATAAATATTTGTTTTATGAATTCCCAGGAAGAAAAGTAAATTCAGAGCATGTAATTTTTCATGGTCTCTTTTCTAGATTTCGCCACGTTTTTTACCATGTACCGATCCCTTCAGATTAGCAAAGAAAAGCTTCAAAAATTTAATAGGTTTGCAAATTTGTATAGTGTTTATGTATGCGTGATTGTGTATACTATTCCTTGATGAAGGCAGTGAAATAAAACAAGGAACATGCTAGATTTCCAACGATAAGGGCAAGAGGGTGACAATGTCAATTTTGGAGCAATAGTTCCAGTTGACTCATCACGGTGGTATGGTGTGTGTGTGTGTGTGTGTGTATGCTGGAGAGGGTAGGAGTGATAGCGGGAGAAAAAAGAAAGGTGGGTAGTTGGGTGAAGGAAGTGACACGGGCTGTGATTGACCGCGTTTGTCATCCTACCGAGGACAAAAGCAGCCAATTAGCGCCGTTTCACGCTTTCGTCCCACAGGAGACGGCGGAGTGGCTCTGGTGCGTCGTCAGCTGCACATTGGCGGGAAAAGTCCGGTCCCGTCGTCAAGGCAACTTTCGCCAAGCATCATGGGAAGGATGAGGCGCTCATCAAGAGCGAAAGCATCCGCAGGTGTCAATAGTGTGCGTTCAATTACACAACAAAACACGAGAAGGCATCGCCGAGTAAATACCCCCTCCTCCAACAGAATTCCACCCACCCATGCACACACAAACACACACACACACCCCTCACACGCGCGTTTAATGGGCTCCATCTCTGTAATAGATGCATTTCTCACACATCGCTTGTTTCCAATTAAATTTGTCATGAACGCGTCCCACTTAGATTTCCCGCCGAAAAAGGCATTTTAATATCGCCCTCCCCATTAGCAATTCATTGGCCTTCGGTCTTAAGGTAAATATCAAGCGCTTCTTAATTAACACAACCACAACCCTACCGCTTTCATTTTTGATAAGCGCGATTAAAAAGAAAATCATTTTCGAACATGTTTTGTATATATTAAAAAATATTAATGAATTAAATCGGGATTGTTTAAATTAATACTGCCAGTACTGTAATCTTGCAGTGCTGAGGTTGATTTTTAACCTAGGAGCAAATTATTTTCTATATTAAGCTACTACATTCCAAAATACATAACTACATAATTGGAAAGACTAAACCGATTTCAAATACACTTTACAATGAACACTTTCAAAACAAAAAGAAACGGCGATTCCCATATTAATTGAGTAAAAACTGGAGAAGAGGGTCCTTATTAATCTGAGATTTTATTGGAGTTGCCCTTTTTCTTACATAACGAAGAATTATTGTGCCTTATTTAATCTCTTGTAGGTGAAAAAAATATTAGCTACAAATTATTGCACTGATAATGAGTCTTTTGGCATTGTCTTATTTTACTTACATTCTTCTCATTGATTTTATTTCTCGTGACTTGATCTTGCTTTCTCCCTTTAATATGCTATTTTTCTTCTTTTTACGTTTCTTTGATTTTGGTTAGTTATTAGTAGTGGGCATTACAGTATGGAGATGATAAGGAGGATTGTCGAATAATCAATATACTTGAACGTTTTCAAGTTCGTTCTGGTTCATTATTATAATTGTGAATATCATCAAGATGGCCATATCATGAATGGTTTCCTCAACTGACTGATTCCTTATCAAGAATAGACTGGCGTTGTAGTAACCAAATCTTCTTTATCTCAACAATATCATGGTGTATTACTAAGGATAGACTCTCTTGAGCAAGTCAGTCGTGATATGGCCATGAATTCTTTTGAGTTAAGAATTTTTTTAAAATAAACAATTGTAATTATTTATAGTGTTTGATGTTTATTGTTAACATTTTCTTATATATTATTGACTAATTAATTATTTGATTTTTTTATTTCAAATAGTTTATTTAATTAATACTTTTTAAATAAATAATTATTATGAGCCTTACATTTTTCTTATACCTGAATATGGATATTTTTCTGCAGTGCTCTAACGCAATAATTGGTTTATTTTTAAAATTCTTTATTTCAAAAAGGTTTTAAATTCATCTTACAGTTCTGTCCAACGAAAGAAAAACTGGGCGTGCCCAATTAAGTTTCCATATTCAAATTCTTACAGTGCCATTTTCTTTATAACAACGTCTAACAGCTCTTTTCAGAAATTTAATTGAACATGCTGCTTTATTTCTTTTGTTGAATAGACTACCGAGTGATCCAGAATGACACATATTTTTTCGAAACTATAGCTTTTAAGCAAATTAAGTTACTTGAAATAAAGTAAGCTGTAATTGCTAGCCTAATAACATAGAAAATGTACGCATTCGTTGACGATGCTTCATCTAACATTTTTTGTTATTTCATCATAACAGCGGAAGAACGTTTGTATTATATAAGGTTATTTTTATTAAAGAGCAGTGTTACAGAGATAAGTCGACGATCGATTGGAATAAATTGAAAATTAACAGTTTATTTTAGTACAATTCTAGATGAAAAATAGCACAATGTCCGTTTAGAAATACCTCTATTAACATGTGAAATGACAAACTAAATGATTAAAACGGAGAAGCAATTTTTTAAAATAAAGTTTATGTGTGAAATTTTATTGTTTTGCTGTCCCAAAATTATAAAGCCAGATCTAATCCCTGACAGCTCACCTATTAAAAATTATCCTAAAATTGCGATTTGGCGTGGAACAAATTAAATTTTGAAGACCAGTTATCGATAATTCTTCCCATTTATCAGGAAGAGTAGCCTGCTTCAGTTCAGCCAGATTTATACTGTATAATATTATATAATACTGCTTCTCCCCATTGGCATAAACTGCTCGAGCTAGCATTCCCCATACTTTTTCAATGGGGTTCAAGTCCGGTGATCGCGCTGGCCAGTCTGTGATGGATACCCCATTGCACAAGAACCATTCATGGGACTGCGTTCCATGTGGATTGGCGCATTATCTTGTTGGAAAACAACGAGTATGGATCCAAAATGTTCTCAGCTTATGGCAGAAAAATAGTTGATATAAGCTCTTGTTACTTAGCTGCATTCATTTGTTCAGAGATAATGGTAATTGGGATGTTACCATTCTATCCAAATGATGCCCAAACTATTATTGAATTTCCGCCCAGCTGTGTTTTTGAAAGAAAGTTCTTTTCTCTACTCAGATCATGTCCATAAGAATTCGAGGAAGAATTCTTGTCATCACTCAAGGCAATTTCTTTCCACGTCTTGGTCTTTGATTTTAATACTTCATGTGTTCCTTGGCGAAAACCAAATTCAGCTGGAGAATTCAGACCTCAAAGACGCAAAACTTCCGTTTCGTTTCTCCTTTCGGGGGATATGTTGTCGATCATTGAAAATGAAATACAGACAAGTAATCTAGATCTAATCTGCTGTTCACTTGCACCCTAAAACTTATTCCTACCGTCGTAGTTTAAAATGGTAATTATATAACACGAAATACTAAGGTTTTGAAGGCATTTTCAAATCGAAACGGACCGGAAGTACCGCCATTAACGCTCGTAAATTTGAGCGAAACGATTCACTATCCGAAGAATAAAGTGGCTATCCGATCTCTAGAGGACCGTATAACTTTATCAGGATATCTTTAGTTTATTCTGGTGTTTATCTGAGGATTTATCTTATCTGAGGATGGTAGAACACCGTTTTGACTTACCTGAGCTTTATTCCAGTACTTATTCTATCTGAGGATTTATCCGAAGTTGGTAGAACCGGCCCTAAATATGTTACTGATTTAACAATCTTCATCATCATATTGCTCTACTCAAGTTACTGTTCAACATCAATAACCAAATATCGTCAAAAAAACTGAAGGGATAAGGCAAGATCAAATCAACGAAAAGCATATATGTAAAACAAGACAGTCACAAAAATCATTACTATTACAATATTTTTAAGTTTTATTATCATTAACGATTATAAACCAGGGTTGGGGCATAAGTCATGGCAACTATTTTCTTTCCTCGGAGCTAAGGGATGATATCACAAGCTATCCAATCGTAGGATGGCTCTGAGATTTCCTATTGTTGCACAGAAAGCAATGGTTAATCAGTTCTTAATCAACCGCCGTGCAAGACCACATAAAAAGAATGTGTAAGGCGGAAGAATTGGAGCACCCCCATACTCTCCAGACCTTTCCCTCTTGTGATTTTGACCTCTTACAGAAGGCAAAGGAACCAATACGTGATAGACGGTTTGGGAAACGAATGGACATTGCAAATGCTATGCAACAGGAGATGACCAGATTCACAAATGGTGGGGGAAATGGTGAAGCAGATTGTATTCGGCGCCTCCCACATCGTCGGCAGTCTGTTGTGAACGTTGCAGGAGACTACTTAGAGGCCCTTTAGAACTAGTATGTGTGTTGCAATAAAAACTGTAATGTTATGTCAACTACTTAATAAACATGAGCAGCAAAATGTTGGCTTATTATTAAATGTCCGTATATTTCGTCGATTCCTTGTCCTTTTATCTGTATATTTCACATTTTTCCATCACGCTCGAATTCTCACAAAAAAATAGTCGCCATAACTTATGCCCCAACCCTCGTACTTTTTTTAAGAGACTGCTTTTCGTTGCTTAGCTTTAATGCATTATCGACAAAAGCACGAATACTGTGCCGTCCCAACACATTCCGACCTCATGTCATTCATTAGAAAAACCTGTCCATATCTGTTATATAGGATAACATTCTACATCAAACAGCTGAAGCCTTATCAGTATTTTATTGAGAAAAGTGTGAAAAATTGGATTCGGTGGGCAGCTCAATGTCAGTACGCTATGTTAAAGAAAATAATTGGATACTGCGGGATTTATTCAAGATTTTTCAAAGTTGCCTCATCAAGTTCTTTCCAGGCCACTGAAATTGCACTTCTAAGTTCATCTACAGACTATACTGATGATTATTTGCATAAATGCGACGTACACATTTTTCGCTGGGCTACAATTCCGCGAAAACTCACTGTCAATACATTGTAGGGCCACTCCTGCAGTAATTATAGCAGCCAACCCTTCTGGGTAAACTATCCACAAGCTCTTGGACTACCGTAAGCGGGATATTTCGCCATTTTGCCTGGAGATATTCTCCAGGTAACGGCCAAACCCATACACGTCCATTCGAACTAAAAAGCGTAAATCGTGATTCGACAGTCCACAACACTTGCCGCTATTCTCCTGTGTCCAAGACTTGTGCTCCTTACATCATCGTAGGTGCTGACTGAATTCTTTCATTCTTTTTATGGTCGGCTGCTCGGCTTCTTTACAAAGAGTCATGATTGAAATCTGCATATTGGTGGTCATAAGGAATTCCTTTGCCACAGACGCATAGGAAGGGTCCTATTTTTTCGCAGCTCCCTGTGCAGCACTCTCCTATCCGTGCCTTGCAGTTTCGTGGGTCTTCCGGGGTGATGTTCATTACTGCAATGTCCCTTCTGCTTCCTCGTGTTGGTTTTGAGACCTGTCGGCTGTCAGCAATGCATCGTCTATTATGCCCTTCTCGATATCGAATAGCTGTCTCCTGCTAGCATTTTACCTAAGAATTAGTTCGGTATGCTCCCATGTCCGTTTTTAAATCTCACAGACCACGTAAGCTCAAATGCTCATAAAGTGGGGGAGGGGCGTCTTGCACTTTCTTCCATGTAATGTATTTGAATCTTATCGAGCATCTTTAAGATGAACTAAATCGTTGGATATGTGCACCTCAAGACCACCCATAAAACTAGAGGAGTATTTCACGAAGACTAAACGTCTCCATAAAATCTGAAGGTTTCGATAGTGCAATTACATCTTAAACTTCAGTTTGTACACTGACTACGTCACAGATTGGTCGGTTGATGTGATTTGAAGGACTTCGAACGAGACATGATTTCCCAAATGGCCATCTTTCAACGATAATGGAGACCGTGATGCTTAAAATCAGACATTGAATACTAAAACAGAAAGAAAAAAGTTGGCCACAGAGTCACAAGAGGCTTTTCAGAATCGTAACAATCAATCGAAGGGCCATGATGAAGCAAATAACAGTAGCATTTAATGATAGCACAGAAAGGAATCCCAGAACGAACAGCATGGCGACACATCACTCGACTTGGCTATGGTTTCAAACAGCTGTTTCGATACCACTATTCTTTGCGACAAACTGAGAGCATTCCTTCTGCGAACCAAGGAATATCGCCATTAGACCTTTGATTATTGGTTGTGGAAGCACTGTGGTGTGAGTGGTACGAGTTAGGAATTGCATATGTCAAATTGTATTTGTGGAAAGTGTTTTCTTTTGATTCTTTTTTATTATTGCCATTGTTGCCATTCAGATAAGAGTTTAGAAAAGACAGATATAACATTAATGAACGTGGAACTGAAGGTATTTGCTGGCCTTGCCGAACTTAAGAAAATAGACAATAGACTGCCTCTAATATGAAATATACCAGTATTCTTTTATTGGATGTACTTTCTTAAAAGAAAGAGTAGTTATCCTCTTATTCAAGCGACACTTTTATTCAAGGATTTTTTTTGCATTTAATTCTAGTTACCTTTACTTTTCGGATCGCAAAATTTTCAATGTAATTTTTTTAATAGCTGGCCCTGTTTATCAAGCGAAGGAATTCTTTCTTAATATGGAATTTTTTCCCTGCCATATTTTTTCGTTCGTTCACGGCCTCACTCTATATGGAAGCTTAAAGCAGCTTTTAATCATGATTCTGAGAATATGAAATTAATCTCTCTCTCTCTCTCTCTCTCTCTCTCGTTCGCTCTCCACACAAGGCGGCAATATTGCGCAGACGGCTCCTCTTGGATCAATACCGCACCCATAATGTCATTTATTATCCTTTATTTTATGGCTGTTTATCAGGCTATAACGATGCTACTCTAATGTAAGGCGGTTTGAGCTTTATTAAATCTGCTCATCTGAATTGTTTAATATTCCCCTTTTTATTATTTTGTTAGGCTTTTCTTCGTCTTTTTTATTAATCAATTCATCCGGGTTGCCCATATACCTTCGTCAAATTTTCAGACAATGACATTCAGGGGTGGGCTTCAACGAGTTGACTCTTGCTCAGTGTACCTTGAATTCATAAGCATAACCCTAAAAATATGCTTACTTTTTAAGATTAAGATTATAACTTACTGAATTTTTTACGTGAAACGGCTGAAACTACTCTAAAGATAAATATTAAAAACGGGCCATTTGAGACTAACTTGATTTTGTTTCCATATTACAACCTGTATAGATAACTATTGTATGAAACCACAACATGGGTTAAGTAACACGAAGTAATTGAATATGATGAGAACTTCAAATTATTAGTTTCATCACAGGATCCTATTCCGGGAATGTTTGCGTACTCGCTTTCCTGCAATAGTTCATGTTGATTTCAAATTTTAATAATATCATCATTTTTGTTATTAATCCAACACTTATTTTTTCATCTTATTATATGAATACCCTAATAATAGAAGAAACATTTGAATAAATTAATGTAATTAAAAATTTAATATATCATCTGCAGAATTCAAACTTTATATATTGAAAAACCATTTATGACTATAACCCATTTATTAAAAGTTTTTCTTAGAATTTCTTCTTTGTTGTTTACCCAAGCTTCAGCCAAAATAAATTATTTATCATATGTATGTCTTTATTATAAATCTAACAGAATGACAGGACAAATACATAAAATAAATAAAATTGACATTTTTACGCTCAGAAATTCAATTCCGCTTTATTCAGGAAAAGTAATCTTAAACAGATGATCTCTCACGTCTCTTCGTTTGTTTTCGTCTTTTAAACTCAGAACACGCTGAATTCATTTTATCTTTTTTTCTATTCTAATCGTGCAATTTCAAACTTTATTTGGAAAAGAAGATCAACATGTTATATTTCCTGATAGTTTCATCGCTTCTCTCTAGTATCTAGTACTCATTTGTAGCTAATGCTATTGAATATTCGTAGATAGGGCTCAAGATTTTCTACCGTACATGTCGTAGTAAAGCCTTTGGGTACATGTACTGTATTTTATAATGTAAATGAAAGTGTTGAAAAATAACTTTTTTGAAGTTTACAGTGGTAATCGTGAATTTCCGGGGCTATGACAAACTCCTCGTAAAATATGTTTCGTTAAATCCATTGAAACCTCTGCAAATAATCTACCGTGCGTCTCTGAAAAAATATGGGCTATAAGAGGCTCTTTCCCAGCGGCTCTTTCACGTGACTATTCGTTGCACTTTTATACCTTACGAATAATTGCCATCACTCATCAATTTCAATTTTCAGCATCTCTAGTTTACTGTTAATCATAGAAAAACTTTCTGATTTAGAATATCATTATAAATTTCTTTATACTAAAATTTTATTACACTAAAATAAATTTTATAATGTGCATGAATAACTCGATATTTTTTAATAAATTAATTTTATTTTAAATTTTCTTTCTAATTTTATCTTCCTATTAATCTCCGTTTATGGGCTATCCTCTGGGAAGTGATCTCAAGGCCTTTCTTCTTGGTTCGTACAGGAATACATTTAGCTGTTAATATTCACAGCTATTTAGTTACAGAAAAATGCAACTTTTTTCCCTGCACTTATTTAATTATTGAAAAGTATTTTTTTGATTACAAATTTAATTGGCTTATAGTTATGCGTGTATTCAGTGAGCCAGGTAAAAACAAAAATGTTTAA
>JAHWFO010044290.1:675396-692447 GCA_023313115.1 Rhysida immarginata | reverse complement strand
TAATTTTATTTTAAATTTTCTTTCTAATTTTATCTTCCTATTAATCTTCGTTTATGGGCTATCCTCTGGGAAATGATCTCAAGGCCTTTCTTCTTGGTTCGTACAGGAATACATTTAGCTGTTAATATTCCTTACAGAAAAATGCAACTTTTTTCCCTGTACTTATTTAATTATTGAAAAGTATTTTTTTGATTACAAATTTAATTGGCTTATAGTTATGCGTGTATTCAGTGAGCCAGGTAAAAACAAAAATGTTTAATACAGATATCAATAGTTATAACACCTTTTTTTAAGTCAAATATTTACTATTCAGACCTAAGATCATGATAATTCAATCGTACATTCTTTTTGAATGAGATTTTAAAAAAAAAACTCTCTTTTTCATTTACTAATAAAAACTTTTACCTCATTAAAATGCATTTCAAAGTCAAAATACTGTTATTCTTATTTTTGTTTTACGGCAATTTGCATCCTTTTAACGTTGCATTATTGGCTTCAGAATAATATTCAAAATTGTAATTAATTAAATATTAATGATCGTTTATTTCATTAACTTAAATATAAAAAAAATATTTTTTTATTATCATAAATTTTGAGGTTGTCCATAGATGCAATTCAAAGTGCATAGAAATAGATCCACTTTCCTTGAATAATTCAGTCCAACAGTAGGAAAAGACAAGGGAGATTGTAAGGGGAGAATAAAGAAAATGGGAGATGATTTAAAAGATCGAGAAAAATATCGGCCGTGGGTCTAACGGTAACGACTCGTTTTGGGGGATGTTTTGAGAGAACCACAGACCATAAACCATTTGGCGTTGGAGCTATCGTTTTTACAACCTTCCCCTGTTCTTCCCAATATAATTCATGAGATCGGAAAGCAAACAAATCTGTCACTCTTTTTCCCCCTGCAAAACCCCTCTGTTGGTTTCTTCTTTCTCTCTCCGTGGATGGAACCGAAAAGTGTGGGTGGCCTCGCCGCCAATTCCTTATTGTTTGCCGATGACAAATAATCATCGCCAACACGACAAATGGTCACAGGAGAAGACAGAGGGTGGAATAAATGGCTCTCGGAGAAAACTTGGCTTCTTTTTATATCTAATAGAAGATAATAGCACTTTTCATAAGAGGATGGAGGTGTTTCAGGGCTGCGGTGGGTTTCAGTGCTTAAGAATATGAATTTGGTAAGTCGTTTTTTTTTTACGAAATTATATAAGATACCCTTCTTGGAATACCCTTATCCCTGCTTAGACAATTGGGTATAGGAATATTAGAGAATTATTCAATTGTATAGTTTTATAAAAAATATTATCGTATTCACAACTATTATTTGCTTCAGACAAATCACAGAACGTGAAATATACCAAAGGAAAGATAATTAATAGTAACTCTCTTCAAACTAGAATTTGGTATATCGGGATCGTGAATGTTTTTAAGTTTATAAGAAACCTCGTAAAGTCCTAATATTCAAAAGAAAAAAGTTTATACAGCAATGCAAACCCCACCGTATCTTTTAATAGAGTATATTAAAATAATTTTAAACATGAATAAAATAATTTATTAGATTCCATACTAAAGCATCCTTGCCACAAACGTTTATGTAACTCTTCAGAAACCAAATAATGATGCAAATGTTTAAGTGTTATTGCTTTGGATCCCTTGAGGTTTTTGTATGCGAAAACAAAGATGATTTATTCGACCAGCAATTAACACCACTGTAGGGGTTGTCTTTTTTTTTAGACTTAATACAAAGGAAGTTGAGCCTGGTTCTAAATCCCTCGTTGTCGGAGGGCGGCCGCGGTGTCGTCGATGCCCCTCCTGACCTCACCCACCGCCGCCGCCGAAAACGGACAGTTGTTTGGCAGGCTCACATATGGCGAGATCATTAAAGCTAAAGTCAACACAAGATGAGGGGGACTCTGACGAGTCAACAATCAGACCATTAAACGTAGCTGAGCAATATGGCAGACGAAACAGTTGCCACGACGGGGACGATGATGGTGTTGGCCGTGATGGTGCCGAGTGGGTGGGTGTAGCCGACGTTGCACTGGGTCGGTTCAGCGCTCGAAACGTGCAAACAGGATTAAAATTGGGGAGGGCTTTATATTCTGTGTATGTGTGTTCGTTTGTACAGATATATGCAGCTTACTATGGGTTTTCTATTGAATCCTCCCTATTCTGTTCCCCTTCTGTAGTTTACACATGAATCATAGCTTACTCCCCAACAAGTTTCGTAATTCTCGCATGCACAGAGGAGATGCAAAGTGTCAATTAGTTTTGAAAAAGTATTGTCGGCGATTTTAATCATTAAATGCATTTAAAGATGAACTCATTAAGAAGGAAGCACTCATGATGTACTCCTCGTTGCCGAATTTCCTCCGCCAGAGATTACATGTAGGGGGAGGGGGAAAGGGAGCTAAAATTTTTAATGATACAGTTCTGAGATGTCCTTTGTTGTTTCAGAATGGAAAGTAACGTTCAGTTTAAGAGTGTTGAATTAATACAAATTCTGAGACTCTTGCACGTATATTAATTCTATAGAGACAGATCGAAAAGTCTCTTAAAGTGTTACGAATACTCTGGAGACTTCATTGTTTATTTACTACTTAATCCGTTGTTTCTTTTATTCCTTACGAATTCCTCGAATGAATAAGATAACGAAATTTTCATTTTTTCTCCGAATAATATTTTCATTCAGGAACTGGATATAAGGACTGATAAGCTTATTCTTTATAACTTATATATAAGCAAATGTAACTGAAAGCCATATGAACACTCTTTTGAATTTATGAGCGATTTTTTGCTGTTAGATATTCTTATAGTGCGATAGAGATAAGAAAAAACTACGAATTATAAAATCTACATTATTCTTTAGCAACGGATTTATGTTGGAGATAATAACAGATGCAATATGAGACACTCGTGGTTTTAACTTAATTTAGCAATTTTTTTCATGTTTGACGTCTGGCCTTAACAGAAATCATTATTTTATGATGTTTATATGATGTTCATGATAAGACAAGAGTCTTTAGATTTATAGAGAGCAACCTATATCCATGACACAAAGTCAACAGTAGTGGAAAATATATACATCTATATATAACAAGTAATCCAATTCACCCTTGAAAGCTGAGATTCTTCATAAAAAAGGGAACGTATTAATTATTTTCCTCCCTCTTTCCGCTTGATAAGTGATCTTAAAACAGGCAACATAGATAATCATTTTTCTTACAAAATGACATCTTCTATAAATCTATTGACTCCGAATATGACTCTTATCATATTCATTTTCCACTTTGATAAACATGCGCCAACAACAATCTTCGGTTGTGAAGGAGAAAACATTTTCGTGTAATGCGGCATATGCCATCTGCAAGGAAAAATATAAAAAAAAATACATTTACGATTACCTTTCCATGCAGATTTAAACAAACTCTTGTTTTTTTTATTTACGATGCTAGCAACATAAGCACAATAGCTATTTAATCATCTAGCTGTATTTACTCTTCCATTTTATGTCGTTTGGAAGTTGATGGAATAGTTTGGAAACTAGACACTGTAGAATAGACCAGCATCTACATGCTTTAATAAATAAGGCTAAGCCATAAAGATTTCAATTATCTTGGCCCAAGAAGTTGACAGGTTATGGAGAATAGTTTTTAAAAAATATTAATCTTAGAATGCCTATCTCCTATGTACTTTCATTAAAGGCCCACTCGATAGTTTTTTTACATAACAACGTGCTCAGTAAACAAATCAATTGTAACTGAGGTGGTTATCTTAGCACATAATATTAATTTTTTTTTGAAATCTAGACCAATAAATATTTTAAATAATTCTAAACATTAGACACATCGTATTCTATTTTGAGTTACACATCTATTCTGAATTTTAAAAATTTTAAAACTTGTGCGCATGAAATTAAATTATATGTAAGAAATAATTTTTTATTGATAAAAACAGGCATCTGAGATATGGCGTGTATTAAATCTCTCACAGACCATTCAACAGTTATATTCTTTAATAATCTTTTAATCTCCTGAGAACCAAGTCGTAACAAGAAAGATACTGGAATAAAATGACGTAATTTTCTTGAAAAATACAATGAATAAACATTCTGTCGAAGAAAAAAATATGACCACGATGTTAATAGCATATACAACGTGAGTCTAAAATAGGGGTACAAACTAAAAGGGCTGGTTTCGGAATACCAAAAAAGAAGTAAAAAGTTCATATAAGCCATGTTCAAATGTAAGTGATTCGTGTTGTAGCGCGCGAGCACGTGGATGCGCAGATACGAGGGAAACGGGTGATTGTTGACGTATCGTCTGCTTGTTCTGATAAGCACTGCTGTAGGAAGTTACGTTAGGCTTATGCTCGTATTTCGTTTGTGTTACAATGGACCCTCTTATTAAATTTCCGTCCAAAACTGATCAACGAGCGGTGATAATGTTTCTGACAGCTGAGGACATTCCACCCGTTGACATTCATGCTCGGATGTTGAATGTTTATAGAGAAGCATGTGTCTCGAAAGCAACCGTGGTGCGTTGGGCCAAACTGTTCCAGCAGATAAACCACGTCCGGGCCAAGCAAACGTGGTCATCACCGAACAATTGAAGACAGACATGGATAAGTCAATCCATGACGACAGGCGGATCAGCATACGGTCACTTGCGAAGGATCACAACGTCAGTATTGTTTCCGCATAAGCTGTAGAGAAAAGCCTGAGATATGGAAAGGTCTGCTGTCAGTGGATACCCCGAATGCTCACGGAAGAGCACAAAGGGCTGCGTTTCGGCTCCTGTTTGGATCATCTGGAACGTTACAGTCGTGAGGGGGAAGCGTTTTTGAAGAAGATTATCGCGGTAGATGAGACCTGGTGCTGTTATTGGGAACCCTCCGAGAAGGTATCCACAATGCAGTAGAAGCATCCATCGTCACCACGGCCCAACAAATTCAAGTCACAAAGTTCGGCCGGGTAGGTTATGCTTACGTGTTTCTTTGGTTCCGACGGTCGTCTGCTTTTGGAGTTTATGGAACCCAAAACCCGTATTAATGCTATCGCATACACCAAGACACTGCAGAACTTGCGTCAAGCTGTGAAAAACAAGCGTCCTGGTAAGCTCAGTGATGGGGTGATACTCTCCAGGACAATGCTATGCCACATGTTGCGAGACTGGTGCACCAAAATGCAGTGGCAAGTTCTGCCACACCCTCCTTTTAGCTCGGACCTCTCACCATGCGATTTTCATGTGTTTGGTCCTTTAAAGAAGGCACTGAAAGGTCGACGATTCGCCAGTGATGAGAAGGTTAAAGGACGCTGTTCGGGCATGGTTCAGAGAGCAGCAGAAAACAGATTTTTTTGCGGAAGGTATTAGCCGATTGATGCCCCAGTGGGAATCCTGTATTGCGGCAGGTGGAATTTTTTTAGGACTACGCGTCTATAATAGTGACTATAAGATGTTCTTCTTTCATATAAACAAAGGTAAATATTAATACTTTCATTTAATCTGTCTCAGTACCCTTTGAATCACTTTCATTTGAACATGCCTTATATAAGCAAACTAGCTGATATACCCGGCGTTGCTCAGGCTCTTTTTTGATGAAAGTTTGCAATATCTGAATGTGAATATACAGTAAAAATTAACACATTAAAACAGTAAAAATTCATATAGAAAAACCGAAAACAAAAAATCTATTAAAATGTTCCTAATGGATGGCCCTCTAACAGTCCTCCCCGGTTCGTGTTGAAATGTTGTATATAGCTGAGCGAGTTTATCATAGTGCCGAAGAAACAATGTGTGGAATAATGTGTATGGCTACGAAAGTGGGAGGAAATGGAATGAAAATGAAACAATAGTTTGATCTGACGTTTTTTCAGCCCTGGCTATGGCTGTAGTTCTTCTATTTTATGTGACCTGACCTTTAAAAATTCATTTGTTTATCTAAAAATTCAACAATACCAAAATTCTCTTCTTGGATGGCGATGGATGTACATGATCGTTTGTGTCTGTGTACTATGCAATTCCAATAATTGATAAACTGTTAGGAAATAAATAAATTAAACTGAAGCAAACTCCAAGCATGAGGTAAATGATATTAATTAGAAAAATGGATGGAAAATTTCTGCGACTTGGATTCGAACCAGGAACCGCGACTTTCATGGTCGACACCTCTACTAATTGGGCTATCGCAGACACGTGAACAGCCATGCTGTCACTAAGTGTCTTAAAGACAACCAAGTAATCTTTACTGGTGTTTGCTCCAGTTTAATTTCTTTATTTCTTATTGTGTGTTCATCAAACTTTCTGATGGTTTGGATAGGAAAAATTCACGAAATTTAATGTAGACAGTGACCTTCTTCTTGCTTTGAAGATCAAATTTGCAAATTTCATCAAGATTGGAATTAAACTAAAGATTTATATAAGAAAGAAACACACATGGACCTATCTGTTCGCGTATGCATTTCAAAATGGCTAGACCAATCTTGATGAAATTTTTCATGGTAATTCCGATGGACCCTGGGAAGGTTTTAGGTAAGTCATGGTGGAGATATCGCGCTTCATGGATAGCACACTCTACAATTCGTTACCTCTCTCCCTAAAAGAGGTTAATATGGTTAATTATGTAGTGCCACACCAGTAAATGTGTTACGTTTGTAATGCAGCACCAGTTAATGTGTTAACAAATTTTCAGTCCCCCTTTCCCCCTCCTTAGGGGTTGGTTTCCCCTATTCTTATTGTTTTTAAACCACCCCTGTATTACTGGAAACAAAACAAAACAAAAAATTATTCAAATCGGTCAAGCCGTTTTTGAGTTTTAGCGAGACTAACGAACAGCAATTGATTTATATATATATATAGATTACCTTCATAGATGAATTCAGAGAATTAAGGAACTCTACAGCCTCATCAACATCTTTCAGCAACATGTAATTGTTTCAATAGAATTGTATTCAGTCAAAGAGCGTGGAATCATGTCCTGAATGTGGTTGTTCATATTGACAGTACCAGTTTAGCAGCAAGGATTGCTCTCTCACACAATCAGTTGAGATCTTTATAATTTTTTAATATTCAGGGTGAATTTTAAGTATACCGACAAACTGCAGGGAACGGTTTCTGACTGTAAATGGAGCTAAAAAAAAGCATATCAACATAAGTCCAGAAATGCGCTGCTGCCACAGTAGAAGGCACGATGGAGCGCATTATTCGCCAACACCTCAACAACATCTTCTCCAGATGTTGGATAGGACGCGGAGGCCCTGTAGAATGCCTCGATTAGCGGACTTAACCCCCCGCCTCTGGATTTTTACTTCTGGGGGCATCTGAAAAGCCATGTCCTATGCACCGGGACGATTTTCACACACACCGTCCATTTCTGGACATTTGCCGCCTTTTTTACTCCATTTCCAGTCAGGAACCCCTCCCTATAGTTTGTCGGTGTACTTAAAATTCACTCTGTATTTAGATAAACATTATCTATAACTTCAATAAAAGAAGTTACTACAAAAAAGGAAATTTTTTACATCTTTCCAAAGGTTTTAATAAAAAAAGAAATAATAATGATTTTTATTTATTTATATATACATTTATTTATTTATTTATTTATTTATTTATTTATTTATTTATTTATTTATTGCATTTTATAATTATCCCCCTTGAATCATTAAGGCAAGCATCGTAGCTGACGAAAACCACCCTGGCAGTGAAAAGTCACCTGATCTTCTTAGTGGAAGCAAAAATGTAACCTTCATTGTTTCTAACAAACAAAAAAATGCTGATTGCTAAATCCAAGATCGAAATGAAGATTACATTGTTGCTTGGCTAAGATGATCAGGTGACTTTTCACTGCCTGGGCCTGTCTTCTTCGTCGTCATGTATTAATTTCATCAACCATTGTTGACGCAACATATAAACACGACCAGCCGATTGTTGAAGCAAACACCACGGGCTGATTGTTCACACATACAAGCAAACAAACATAAATCAAGTCTATTTCATATTTTCAATCCCCCTTTCCCCCCCTTAGGGGTTGGTTTTCCCTATTCTTATTGTTTTTTAACCACCCCTTTATTACAGGAAACAAAACAAAAAAAAATTATTCAAATCGGTCAAGCCGTTTTTGAGTTTTAGCGAGACTAACGAACAGCAATTCATTTTTATATATATAGATGACCATAAGTGCTTGGTTGATGAGTTATTCCATCATAAAGCCAGGCTACAAGAAATGTTAGAAATTTCCTCTGCCTACGTCGACGCACGCTTTCATAGACCTCATGATTGCCACGGATGGCTTCACGGCGTTTACAATTAATGGATGTAGCATCTCCACATGTGCACTGGTCGTTGCATCCACAACGACTTTGAGGTATCACCACAGATAGAAGTCCAGCGGATTGAGATCGGGCGACCGTGCAAACCAACCCTATCTAACCACCGGTCGTGGTAGATATTAGTAAGCGTCTCCCGAACATTAAAATGTGCTAGAACACAATCTTACCGTAACGCTCCGGGGCACATTCTCGAGAAGGGCTGGAAGCATTTTAATGATGAAGGACCTGTACACCTCGCCAGTAAGACGTATTAGTAGAACGTATGATCCGATTAAGCAGTAACCTACAATACTAGGCAGCACAATAATCTTGAATCGTTGCTGGTGTCATGCAAGAATTTTCCGGCCCACAGATTAGCGACTCGTTGTAGTCTGACTTTGTGTTTTTGTATTGAAATAACACATCAACCAAGCACTCCCACTCATATATTTATACTTTTTTAATATGGGGACTACTCCCTGCAGCTTGCCCCCTATTTTATATTCACCCTCAGCAGTATATCGCTCATGGGCTGCAACAATGGCACTTCTCAAAATTAACACTTCTCTGGGTTCCTACTTAAAGCTCATTTGTTATTAAATGCATCACGGGGCCGATATTGTTGCATGGTATACCATAGAATAGGCCAATCCGACTATTATGTATGGGTTAACGCGTTCTTGAAAATTTTTGAGATATGCCACTGTTGTAGTCTATGAGCGATATGTTTATACGTGATCATAAAAATCAAAGAAAATTCGCGGAACATTGGCCACAAGTGAGATAGGCCGCTTTCATAAATTTGCACTATGTATCAAACTAACGATCTTACGTAATATATTGTTACCATTCGTCATTGATATATGTTTTATGAATACAGTGTATGTTTTATTCGTCAGTGGCTATTTTATCAAATCCAAATTATAGCGTCCACCAAAACTTATTACTGCTTGGTTTTTTTTTGCTAGGATCTTGTCTACACAATGAATATGCAGATTAAATGTAGATCATTAAAGGGTTAATAACAGCTCATATTTGCTTTAGTAATCAAATATTGACAGAATAGTTAAACAAATTTTGAACACATTAGAAGCAAAAATATTTTCAGCTGTTTAAACACTATGGAAAAATTCTTCATTTTGCAATAGTTTTATTTTCAACAACATTATATAGTTTTTGAATGGCACGTAATCTTTCTAGATATCTATCTATAGGTCTATTTATCAATTTATTTATTTATTTATTTATTTATTTATTTATAAATTTATACCTATTTCTATTTCGTGTCATAATTTAAGATTGTTTCTTATGGAGACTATGAATCATACCTGTCATATTTGGAAATGAGTTTTAAATTATTATTTTTTATAATGAACATTAAATTCAGATGTAAATTTCTATTTATGTATTATCGCTTAGATATCTGCATATAAAAAATAAAATTGCTTTTTTCTGGGCATGTCTTTCTGTTAGAGTCTATTTGTCAAGGATGAGCTTCCGTAGATCGGTTTATAAATCAATAATTTAGGATAAAGCTAATGTCAGTATATAACTTATTAATTTATCGATTGCCATATCATAAATTCAAAACAAATTTCAACTCTATCTTAATCTTCAGATTTGAAAATATCGATAATAGTGAATAAAACCTGTAAGTTCTCGTTTGTCTGTTTCAGTATTTGCATATGAGTAGGCAACTAAGATCCATAATCGAAATAATGCACACCGTAGATTTAAGATTTCACAAAGAGAGTTCTTAGAATTCCTTGAAAAGAAATTATAGTATTTTTTCCAAAGTGTTTATTCTTTTATTTTCTTAGAAGATTATTAAATTTTCATGCGTATACATTTTTTTTTATCTTAACTCGAAAAAGTTACCAAACTCTAGATTTAGTTTACATCTTAACCGGTATCAAAGAAATCGGCATAATAAATTAATTTTTACAATAAACATAAAATGGAAAATAATATACCATAACAATGCCATGGTTGAAAGAAAACTGGTTATAAATTCCTTTTTTGAATTATCTTAAAAATAAAGGACAACGTTTTCTTTAAAAAAACAAACAACAACTTTTTTTTCTCCTAAGTAACCTTATATAGGAAGCGTGTTTGCCTTAAAGTGTTTCTAGCGTAATAAGTCAACGCGGATCTATGCGGTTGTAATATTCGCTATGCGGCCTGATAAGGGTTCCCCGTACAACGTGTAAATGCTATAATCTCGTCTTTTATCTCGTGCGCTATCATTGTTTTAAAAGCCGACAATCTGTCACTTGAACGGTCCATGTGGCGGAAGATTAATACAATTTGCATTTGTTAAAAATAGCAGAGCAGAGGAAGAGTGGTTGAACAGAGGGTAATGAAGATAACCCTCTTGATTTTCATCTTTTCAAATCCATCTCGTGTATCGATTGTGATTGCACTAAATCACGCTGAATGGCCGCCCAACGCTCGTTGCCATCGACTTCTCTACAACGACCAAAAACTTGGAACCGCCTATTCATTTCGCCCAAAAGAAGATCTCGTAGAGCGTGCTCCTCCTCTCCTCCATATTCGTCGATAACGGATCGACGCTCTCTCTCCTTCCCTCTCTCTCTCTCTTTCACTTTCTCTCTCTCTCGCCAAATAACCCTCTTATTTCTTTCTAGAATTTAAGGCGGGCTCTTACGGTCTGTTTTTATTCCCATTTCGAAAGGGAATTATGCGTTTTGGAAAACCGCCGTTCTGCTATCTGCTCCTGGTCGCCAGGCATCCGGTTAGGAAATCGTGTTTGTAGAAGCGAGGGCGAATACGCTCACTTTATCGGAAGCTCTATAATTCTGCAGCGTCCGAAAGATGAAGCGTGTCGAGCGACGACGATAACAATCGCGCCGAGCACGCGAGCTGAGCGTTCATTCGCTACCCCGCCGCCGCATAGCCCCCTCTCCCTCCACCCCCACCTTCCCCTCCCCATCCCTTCCTCCTTTCCATCATGCATGCAACATAGATAGGAGGGAAGCCCCATTTGGCATTGGGCGAGAGCGAAAACAGAAGGGGCTTATGTCGGTTGTGCGGCCATTGTTTCCTCGCCGCTCCTTTCGGCAAATGCCATATTATGCAAAGACAGCAAGCGGCACCGCCATCCCACCCTCTTCACCCCCGTGACTGATCCCTGGCAATGGGCAACGTCGTCAAAATATCGTTAAATTCCGGATCAGGGATATTGTGCCGCTTCTTCTTTTACGGGATGGGCTAAACACTGGAGGTGAGATAGGGAGGGAAGGAGGGAAGAGGAAGGAAAAAAACTAGTGTTCCATTAGGAAGGATTCTACACGATGGCGATAACGTTGTCATTGGGGGTGGGAAGACGTACAGCCTTCTCCTCCACCATCCCTTGGTATCACGAGTGAGACACAATGCGTCATTTAAACCCCCTCTGTCCTGTTTCACAACTCACCCTCACTCCTAAGGGGTCAACCGACTTTTCCCCAAAAGCTAAGCCAGAACTAATGATGACAACAAATTTTCTCATCAGTGAATCTGTTGAGCTCATCAGGGCCCCCCAGTGGAATCCGGTTAGGCTTAACGGTAAAACAAATGTTACAGTTTCCATTGGCTTATCGTTTATGCAAATTTGCATCCGTGGCCTTCTCATAATATTTACTGAATAAATAGTTTATAAAAAGGGACCCGATGTCATATTAAAACTAAGATGTCATAAAGAAGTCACATCTAAGTCAGATTCTAATATTAATGAAATTCTTCATGATTTGATATTGTTGCTTATTTTTTTCTGCAATGAATAAATAAGTTTGAAATAATAAAGTTATCGTGTTTTATTGCATTTCTGAATATCTCAAAATATACATTGTATTTAGAACAAATCAGAATATACTTAACTGTATCAAAGTATTTGAAATAAACCAGAAGAATTCAGAGTCACAAGTATTTTTAATTCACTAATATAAAAATGATGGTAAAAAACTTTTAACAAATTTTGAATTTTAAAATGGACTGTAGTACTGAAAAGTACAAAGTTAAGAATTACTTAAGAATTAAGAAAACAGAAACTTATTCAAAATAATTTTATACAAAATAATGCATCGATATCTTAGCTGATTTTTGGAATAATTTTATGAATGTTATTATACACTTTAATAGAGATTATAATTTTATCATGCTTACTTATTTGTTAATTGACTGATAAAGAAATAAAGATTATAAACTGGAGCTAATTCTCCAAACATCAAGTAATGATATAATGGAAGGAAAAAACCTGTAGCCCAATTGGTAGAGGCGTTCGAATCCAGGTCGCAGAATTTTTCCTTCCATTTTTTTAAAATGATATACATAGCAATAAATTATATAATTATTCATTTAATCGAGTGAGGCTTTTTAAGGACTTTTCATTCATGATATTTAAGTAAAGGAAGTTAAAATTACTTCTAAGTTGATTATTTGATAATTTCCATTTAGGAGAAATTCAAAATTAAAAGCTAAAATAATTAAAGAACCTCAACAGCAAAGATGAAATAATAACATAAATTTATTATAAAAATACTCATCTTTGGGCACTCTCATAAAATGCAATTAATTTTGATTATTTTATAAATAAATTTGACACGAACCTTATTACAGTAAAAATAAATCGCACATTTAAAACTTAAAATTCAAACATTTACGTTATATTTTATTTTGAATAATTTATCGGCAATAAGCAGAAGATGACAGGACGTCCACTTTTCCACAATTTCATTTTTCATTCTCCACGAATACGTATTTCGATTGCTAAGCAATTTTCATCAGCATGTGCTCGTGAATCAACATGGTGATGAAGATTGCTTAGCAATCGAAATGCGTATTCATGGAGAATAAAAATTGAAATTGTGGAAAAGTGGAGGTCTTTGTACGTCTTCTATTCGTTGCCAATAAATAGTATCCACAGTTATCAAGGACTTTTTTTTATATTTCTACTTTTAAATAATGCATGTTGAAGTTTTTTATTAATTTCTATTAAACATATAGTATTTATGGTTCTAATATTTTCTTTATTAAATTTAAAAGAAAATTTAAAATACAACGTGAATTCTTTCATCGGCGAATTCTATATCCTAAAACTTGGATTACAGCCTGAAAAGAATGTTCTAAGGAAGAGAGCATCGCAACAACTTTTAAACAGTTCTTTATCCGCAGTTTACCTAACTTTGAACTTTGAAGGTATGCCGTGCAGCTTAAAATTCGCAGAGCATGGGTTGTGTTGATAAACACGAATTTGGTGTCATTACCAAATTCGAATACTAAAATGAATTGTTAAAAGATTGTTGACAGGCGTAACAGCAATGATAAAAGTCATCAATTTAGGATACGTCTAGGGGCACAACCATAGGGACACCTTGCAAGGCTTTTGTTTCATCGTTTAGCTAATATTAATTAACGCAACGAATTTCGTAAAACAACTTAAAAAAATTACAAATCACATGATAATAGAATTTAAAGTTCATTTTCAAACGACCACATTACGTAATAATTCATGAACTGATATTAAATGTAGGTTTAGAAAAAAATTCAAATCATTTGGAAATATTTTAATTTCTAATTTAACATAATAAAAGAGAAAAGAGATAGTTTCACCGTGCTTTCACAATTATATTACGTTAATTTTGTTCTTTGCCTGAAATTCTTTTTATGTCTTAAAGCTTTGTAAAATGCCTGGAAGGGAAGAAAATGAGCAGGCTATTTGCTTTTCTCGTTGATGTTGCACCACGAGTTGTTTAATGCTTAAGAAACTAAGTAGAGGGCGCTTTAGCCGCTTTTCCATCCCGTTTATTGAAACTAGGAACAATGATATATGATTGGGTGTTAGGCAAACAAACGCAAAGCTCGTGATAAATGATTGTCACTTATTTGCGGTGAACGGGCTCCCCAAGCCTATTAGCTTAATAAGCTCGAATAGGTTCCCGTTGACAGCGCCGGGAAAATATACGCAAAAGTTTACGGCTCCTCTCTTTTTTTTTTTTCTTCTTCCCGTTTTCGTACTAATATATTTAGTAGGAAATATTTTTTAGACATTAATCAAATAAAATGTAAGCGAAAAGTACTCCTCGTTATCTTAAAGTGTTTCTACAATAAGTGTTTTATCATTTCTACATTAAGTTGATATGAAGCCTATTAAAATCAATCTGTTTTCGGTTGTTTTTCGCAGTGAACTCGGTTTGGCTAACGATTTATCATCTTAATAATGGGCGGCGATGCATTTATTTAAACGTAAACAGCGGATAGATTTTAATGAGATAAATAATTAGGAAAAAAAACATTTAGCACATTTTTTTTATTTTCAGGGAGATAAAATTATTAGGTCTTATTGATTTGAAAAGCAAAGCGGTATTTTAAATTAGCATGTATATTAAAAACAAACCCCTTTATGAAGCTTATAAAAATGCCATTGTTTGTAGAAAATTTATGTTTATTTAACTTAATAAAGGCTGAATTTGATTTTAATTAATTTTTTTTGCAGTGATTAACGTAATATTTAAAAAAAATCTTTGAAAACCAGTAGTATCTCGATTCTGTTTTTGCATTAACTTTCAAAATAGCGATGTCAGAGAATGTAATTTTGCTTTCAAATTAAATTTTTTAATAATTTTTCCTGTATTTATTACAGGATGTTAAAAGACGGCGATGTCAACTAAACATGTAGGCTTATAATATTTTATTTTTTATTGGCAACTGTATAAGAAAAGGACTGACGGTTTTTTCTAAGGATATTTTGCGCTTTTTTTTAGTTTTCTCAATAAATACCAATTCGCTATTGAGAAGGTTCATTTTTCTGGTATTAAAATCTACAAGTGCCACTTTGCAATCGTCCTCTGACGATCGCTTGACTACCTTTGTAACTTTAAAAATCGATTTAACATGTTTAATTAATCTTTATGGATTAATATGGCGTAATAATCCCATCTCTGAATTCTGACTTCAAAGAAAATATTGGTTAATGAAACGTTTCCTGAAAGTTTTAATAATTTTGAAGCTATATAAAAACGTTGCAAGATGTTTTAATTACGTCGTCCTCGCACCAAACTTCCAATCCGAAAAACGTTTAAGAGTGCTCTTGTCGTCAATGAAAAACACGTCCAAAAGAAACAGAAAGTATCAGCAAATAGTTTTAGAGTTGTTGGTTTCTACTGCACCCCGTTTTTAAATCGATAGATAACCTTCCGTTTATATTCTATTGGATGTGTTTTCTCGTTTGAGTTCTCGTTCGGATCTCGTTTTCTCGTTCCTAGGTCCCCATAGAACAGAAAACGATCGAGGCCGTAGTGCTGGTGCATCGGGCGAGCATTCCTATTAATATCCAATGGTCATGATTATTAATTAATAAAACGGGCGTTTTGCGGAGGGCTAAGGTTGGCAAAGTTACTCATTGGAAATTTCTCCTCCAAAAGTGCAATAGTTTGAAGAGCGACCGTTAAATTTAACGGCGACTCCGATCGGGCAAAGTGTGTCCGTCTGTGTGTGTGTGTAAGAGAGTATAGGGGGCCAAGCCACAAACCCTGTAAATGCCGGTAATATTAGCAATGGTAATGAAAAGGGCGCCGAACAGGCTGATTTGTTTTACCAGAATTTGCAATTCATGCACGAAATAGTAGGTGTGTAAATGTCGAGATATTGGAATAAAATCTACTCTGATGACGGCAATACGTTTGATTCTCATTTCCATTTGGCAATTGGCTCCAGCGCAATGGATCCAAATGACTTGATTTCATTGGTTGGTGAAGAGGAGTAGCAGCTTTCACCGCGACGATGACCGTTCAAAAGAGAAATCGGGGAAGGGTGGCGCGCTTAATTTATGAAAGATGTCGCTCCTTCTATGGGATCATATAAACCCTTAATGATTGTCACCACGACCAATAATAATAATAATAATAATAATAATAATAATAATAATAATAATAGATTCATCTCTAACTTCCTTAATACAGAAGCAAAAAAAATAGAGTTTGGTCAGAGAACATTTTACCCAAAAGAAACATTTCTCTTAAATAGATGTAATAATTTATGTAATGCTTTTCAAATCTGGAGCCAATGTGTTTTTACAAATACACTAATTTCGATTTAGGTTTAGGTTTACTTAATAAATATCTCCATGAGTTCTTCAGTTCTTCATTAATTACAGATAATAATTGAACATGATTTTTTTTTCTTTTTTATATGCTGGTTCGTTATTTATTTCTGCTTTACAATAATTAATCTCAATTTCTAAAATCCTTTCAGGTTTAATATAAAATCTACAATGAACATTTTATAGTTTTATTTAAATATATTGTATCCAAATATTGTAGGGACACCATGGTTATTTTTACTCATTTAGACGTTAATCGAACCATTTCTTTATTTGATGCTTAATTTTTAATGTTAACTAAACAGCAAGGCAACGTATTAGACCTTCCTCTTCCTTTCCAAAAAATTCTCTCCACCCTCTTTCTACAAAGCGATTAAGCGTTGACATTCTTTTTGCATCGTTTTTAGTCGCGTAAAACAAAACCGCCTCCACATTTATGAAAAAGACAAAGAAAGAGAAATGGGGATTCATTTCTCAACTCTCTTCTTCCCAATTGTAAATGCCTGTTCCCCGTACCCACCATACACACATATTCCTCTCCCTCATGTCGTTCTTGTCTTCTCTTTTTAATCTCTCTTGGGTTTAATTACAACGACAGCCGCGTCTCTCTCTCTCTCTCTCTCTCTCTCTCTCTCTCTCTCTCTC
>JAHWFO010044290.1:484334-670880 GCA_023313115.1 Rhysida immarginata | reverse complement strand
AATAATAATAATAATAATAATAATAATAATAATAATAATAATAATAATTTATTAATTTAAAATTTATTAATATGCACTTATAAAGATTCTTTACCCGAAACTACATCTTGTGGTCAAAAATGGAACTGTCAACTATCTAACAGCATACATACTCTGGCGGTTTCCGGGAAGGGATAGTATCTTCTAGGTGGTCTTTGTCGCTTTACTCGTAATTTCGGTAATACAGGAATATTTCAAAGTTGTATGATATAGTTGGCCTTCCCGTCTTGAGTTATGCTTCACTGATTTGGATCAGTTTGTGCGCTGACTCTTTTACAAAGTTTTTTCGTGAAGCCTTTATACAATATTTTAAAACCAATTCGAAACAACTTTACTCTTTTTCTGAAATTTCAAAAACAGTTATTCAGAGTTCAGAATATGTCGTGTTCAGAAAGTCTTCGTATATCAAGATATTCTATTTGTTTTTAAACTTGTAAGAGTTTTTACTCAGTTTTTATTTTGATCTTATATTAATTTTAAGGTGCCTTCTTTTCGTCTTCCAAATGACTATTTTTCTCTAATGTATGGATTTTATTATCATTCTTCGTTTTAGCGTTTGATTCGATTTTTCAATATTTTTCTAGATACAATAATATCGTTAATTAATGATTTTGATGTTTTTTTCATTCTTTTTATAATGTCTTGTAAAGAATTTGATTGGCAATGTTTTGTATAATATTCTTTTGATGTAGCCGTGCTCATATTGACCTGGCATCTATGCTGTAATATGCCACGTAAGAATTAAATAAATAATAAAATAATAAATGAGAATATTCCGCGGATGCGCTTTTTCTGTAGTTTTTTTCGATAATAGAATGCTTCCTGAACTCTTTCCTTTTTTTTCCCCACTAATAAGAGCTTATGTTTTTTAAGGGTTTATTTTAATATTCAAAACTTGCAATACAGATTAACTATAAAATACAAAGCATTGGTGTAATAAAAAATATAATATATTAAAAATTGAAGAAAAGGTTTTATTTTATTAGTAATAGTAATTGTAATAAAATTAAATATGTATTTATTGAAATTTTTTATTACCAGTATTATCGGTTATATGAAATCCGTTGACATTGACAACCCTAGTATGGTCGTTCTTACTGGCGACAAGCGACATATTAGAATACACTCCATGTTGCGTTTTTTGGGCGTCAAGACAGAAATTCTGATGAACGCTTCTAGTTGTTTCCAGGACACCTGCCATACAGGTGAACTTGTTGCCATCTGATGCAGTCTATTTCTTTCTCCTAATCGAATGATTGTTCTTTATTATATCGTTAACAAAGATCGAAGTTCCGAAAGCCCATGGTCTGCCGTGACAAAGAAAATGGGTAATGAAACACTATTCAGATGAAAGTGAACTATCTCTCACAAGTTCATTTCCCCTCTATACTTGTTTCAATTATTTTTTTTACTAATTTGTAGTTAAATTATAACCTAACCTAATCTATCTAATCAAAAATAGCACAAGATGCATACTATTGCTGCAGCATGGTTGAGACTGAGGACATTTGAGTTACAAAATAGATTGTTTGCGCAGTCCTTCAGTAGGTATGGCTGATCTTTGTAGGCAAACTACGTATCATAGGAGTCTGTCTAATCCGCATTTGGCACACCTAAAATTACATAACACATACTTAGACAAAATATAAAGCCGAACGTTATTTCCTAAAATTCATGGCAATTTGGGAAATACCTATATAAACTTAGTACTCTAAGTTTACCTCAAAATTACATCAAAAGCAAATTATGCAAATTTACAGTTATCTTCTACTCTCAAAATTTGCTACTATTTAGAAGAAAGCTTTTCCTAATGCCTTTGATTATCGTGTAACGTTGAATTAATGATTACCCTCAAAATTTGATTAAAGGTTAGCTTTAAAATCGGCAATGTTTTCTTCGAAACTAGAATAAAATACTTGTTTCATTTTTACTGCATAAGGAGAAATTTCCCTGAAAATAGGTTTTACGGAGACCGTTCGATCGAAAAGTGCGTGAAATTCTGTCATTGATGATTTACAATATTCTTTTGTTACTTCTGTATCATTATGCCTTAGGTACGAATCTTGATTCTTTTTTAATTGATTAAAAATGTATCAGAAGTTCATATCAGAATTCATACTCGGAAAATCTGGTGTTGTCTAAATTAGTTCTTCAAGTGACCGCCAGACTGCTGAATCTGCTGTTTCTGCTGTTTCTACTTTTACCATATAGCGAGTCTATTTGCAACATACAACGTTGCAATTAATTTTAAGAATGCGTTGAAATTAATTTTAAAATAAATTCTGTACTTGATCTCAAAATCTAATCTAAAATAGGACAGACATTTCCTTTTTCTCAAAATGTAATTTAAATACATAAAACTTAATAACGTAAATATGAAGCATTAATCGCTGGCTTAATAATGGCACAATTGCGCAATCATAGGCCTAAAGTGATTTGAAATTACGATTTTCATACATTCTCTATTACTCGGAACTGACTGCTTTTAGGCATTACGTTTTCGTTGAAGTGAAACAAATCGTTTTCGATGATAATGCAAAGCATTTAGCCAAAGACGACAAAGCTAGCAGCTATCATGTATATGAAAAAAATTCAGACACAATTTATAAATTGGAATGTGATTTTACGGGATCTACAAGATGTATGAAAAATACGTTTACAAACTTTGAGGGCGGTTTCTTCACACGAAAACAAGAAATATAGTCCATATAAATACAGGGTGTAACAAAAAGTTACGGCAAAACTTTCAGGAAACATTCCTCACATGTAAAGGAAGAAAATATGTTATATGGACATGGGTTCCGGAAACGTTAGAACTCCATGTTAGAACTCATTTTCGATAACTATTCATTCAGGATTGATTGGATTAGGTTATGGGAATGGTATCGGACGCGAGGCTGCACGGTTGTATCAAATGACGTTTCCAGACCGAAGGCAAACTACAAGACAACATATAATAACGAACTACTTTCAATAATATCTCAAAATTTAAGGACTTTCGGGCATGTGCTTATATGGACTATGTTTTTTGTCTTTGTGTGAGGAACCCTCCTTCAAATTTTGTAAACGTATTTTTAATACGCCCTGTATAAAATACACCGCTGGAAAAAAGAAACCCCATTTTGCTACGTGTTAATGAACTTGCTGTTATCTATCTTACCAGAGAATTTAAGAGCACAATTCCTAAATTTCTGATCATCTTATCCATCTAGCTGATAATCCCAATGAGAGTGGAAAACTTAAAAAATTGTTTTGGCAAGTTCCGAAAACAAATAATTTTAAGAGTTGTTCAATTTGGAATTGTACACCAATGCCGCTGCATGAAATCTTAGACAAATCTTGAAGCGTACATTCGAAAATAAACACTTTCGTCATGTGCAATGATATTTATTTTGATGGCGTACGTCGTCACCCAGGGTCTAAATATTAAAGAATAAAAACACTATAAAAGGGCTAATCAGGAAAAAAATGAGATATGAATTCCGTTAAATATAACGATGTCTGTGCAGTTATTCATTTTATAAGCATTTTCCTTTGAATAATTTTCTAACAACAATGTCTAACCTTCGATTAGAAATTTCCTTTTTTTTTCAAATAGAGTTACACTTTCATTTTCCAACCTTCGTAAGAATACACAATATTATTTCATACGATCACATCGGTTTATTTAGTCTAATTATAAATTTAGCATTTAACACCCTTCGTAAGCACTGTTTACCAATAAACTTTCACAACAATATAAACCATAATGCTGTTTCTGATACAGAATGCGAAGATGGACAACAAGAAATTAAATTGCAACCAGATCTTTAATCTCTGACCAGCGAATTTTGATGTTATAAACTTCAGTTAATAGCTCTTGTTATCGCAAATTTTTAGAAGATTTATTAACGTCTTAAAGAATGCAATCGACGAAAAGGATAAGGAAACTTATCTCAAGGGCGAATCAATAAAAATTTTATCCAGTTTTCTTGCAAGTCATAATGATCGATTGCTTTGGAAATATTACAGATTTTGGTTCAAAAACCGTCTGAATTTGCATCGCCACGAAATGCTATTGTTTTAATGTAAGCTTATTTCTCATAACACAAAGATTAAGTTTGGCCTTTGATGGCAACATGTGTTTCCTCCTACCCATCCAGGAATCCAATAATATTTAGAGATTATGATGATTAAAAATTATTGCATTAATCTTTTACTTATATTAACGTATTAACTACACAGCCTAACAAAAAATAATTTTTTAAAAACTTTTTTAACCTTAAGAGCTGATTCTTATGCTATTTTTGTGCTGAATCCGTTTCTAACCTCAGTTTTTTTCCTAATACCCACAGAGTTCTTGTTTACAATGAAACATTTCAAATTATTCAGAATTTGGGGCTTGATAAATTTCCTTTTGACGCAAAAATATGAATATTTTAATATTGCAGCCGCTTTTCTTCACACCCATTACTTTAACACTGCAGTCTCTATGTGCATAACTTGGAAACGTGATGTGATAGAAAAAATCTAAAAACAGATTCGGATTTAGCACACTAAAAACCACAAGAACAAGGCAAATTCAATCAAAATGATTGGTCTGTGCTTTCAGTCATAAGTTTCTTTCCAAGAATTTGTTATTAAACTGTCTAAGTCTTGAAGACTGTCTTCAGTTAATTTACAAGATAAGCAAAAACTACATACAAAATCTTACAATGATAACGGCAGATTTGCTTGAAATATGCAAATACTAAAATATCAAGTTTCAAAGAGATTTACGCAGAGATGCTGTTGGCAAAATGGCGTCGGAATTGTTTAAGCGGGAAAAGAGAGAATAAATGTTTACTTTGAAGGCATCTTAATTTTCTCAAAGACTTTTCCACTTCATCCTTTGTCCTCATTCACGGCTGGTTTTCTACTAATTAACACAACATTAAAGAGCGAATAAAGGCTCCTCTCCAATTGGATCTTATCACGAGTGGGGAGAGTCGGAAGGAAAATTAAGAGCTGATTTCCGGTGGCATTGCGGAACCATTACCGCTCGATGTTCGAGAAGAGAGCGCGAGACAAAGAGGAATCCATTGGTGAGCGTTGAATTCGTTTGGTTCGAAGATAATAATCTCCATGTGGAAACTCCCCTTCCACCCACCCCTGGTTCAGAAAGATAAAATTGCTCTCTGCTTTGACGAACACTAATTTAAATGGATGGATGAAAGGGGAGCGCACTGTGCATAATAAAAGGAAAACTAGCGTTGGTAGGTTGCTATAAGCTGGTCGCTCCTCGCATTTGTTTGAATTTATAGGCTTCACTGTAAATGAATTGGACAACTTTAATACATTAGGAAATATCCTAACCAATTTTAACATCTTAAGACATGGAATGCATACAAAGCTACTATAAATATTAAAGCAACGTTAATTAAACGTGCTAAACTATAGTTGCTGGAAAGTACTATTAAGAAATTTAAGTTAGCCGCAAAGGTTTGCATGCTTTATTTCTTTATCGGAAAACATACTGGTAGCGGTTTCCTAATCTATTAGGAAAGCAGGCATGAATTATTCTCGCAAGATAAATTTCCAAAGAAAATCTTTTCGATAACCTCCATTTATATCTCATCGAACAAGACACATTTTAATACCTTTGCAATAACCACAATGGAACCGGAAAAAAATAACGTTCACGTAATATCCAATTTTCTATCCTTTTTTCCAAGCGCCTTTGCCGATCCTCTAAGAACCTGCCATTAACGCCGGGTGAATTCATACATATAAGATGGGGTGAACCAACAAGGGAAAAAAAATCCTTTGCCCTGCATGGGATTCGCCATCTGATTGGAGGTATAACGATCACGAGCGCGGAGTGATTGTATTTGCAAATTACACGATCATTACGTGGCAAACTCCGCCATCAATCTTGACGGCTTCTGGAGGCTCCTCTCGCGCGCTCACGCTCCTCCTCTCGTTTGGAAATCGACGGGCGTCGAAATAGACGGGAAGGGAAAACCCAATTAACGCTATCGGTTCCCCTCATCAGCGGCGAATGGTGTTGGCTCACTTAAGCAGGAGTAAAGGCTTTCATCCAGCCCGCCACTCAATGAATATGGCGAGTGGTTAAATCTCTGGCGCTTTTTCCTACTCTGTTAATCTGAACTTCGTCGGCCAATTATTCTCGAACTCGCGCTACCCAATTATCTCCCTCCAAACCTCGCCTTTTGCAGTGCAGTATGAGGGGTATTATCCCCTCCCCTCCTCTTTCCTAACCCTTCCAACTTCACATGTCTAACCAATTAAATTCGTGATTTCAACAGCTCCTTACTGAACGTCCAGAGAAAAAATAGCGTCGAAATGACACTTACTATCTTAAGCACTTTTAAGTAGCCCAAACATTATAATCCATGAGATGAAGACTGAGTTTACAAGTTCTTGAAGATTTTGAAAGGAGGAGTTGTGTTTTATTTCAATTTTATATCGTAACTGTAGTCCAAGATTGTTGACACCAAACTAGAAATATGCTAGAAGTCCTAATTCGCTAGTGATAATATAAAAATTATCAATAAAATGTTTAAGTAATCCTACTAAGAAAATATCTTAAAAATTTTAAACTGCAAGAGTGGGATAAGGGTATACTATTTCTTGTCTTAATAAATATAAACGCACACCCGTCTAATCGATGCTTAAGAGGGTTGCTGACGTGTATGCTGCAAAAGGAGGCTCTACCATAGTCTAGTAATAAATTCAGGGAGGCCCCAAGTCTAGGGGCTTCTAGGGACTCTGGCCCCAAGAAGTGGTGAATGGAGAATTGCCTCGTGAGATCACACTAAAGTTGACTGCACCAAGAAGCCATATTGCATGGCAAATCATGACCGATAGTGCAGGGATTGCTTGTATTAAAATTCAACATTTGGGTCGTTAACAAATGAAATTGTGTTTTCTAACACCAAAGATACGGCTTAAACATAAAATTATAGCCAAACACAAGCAAACTTAGCATATATCTAATGCCTGTTTCTGAAAATCGTGGACAGAGGATGCGGTATGTGCTGGGGGGAAAAAAATTTTCATGGCATTTGTTTTCATTTATTCACAACTAACTCTCCATAGAAACAAAACATTCACTTCTGGGACAAGTGACGCCAGAGATTCTACAACTCATTTGGAAAGAAATTGGCATTAGGTGGACAAAGTGCCAATTAAATGTAGGAGATAAGCTGCAATAGAGTTAATAAAGAGCGCCCAATACTTCCGGTTTATTAGTGTAATTTGCTTGAATGCTGCGAAAATCCAGGGTGAATACAAAAGTCTGAACCCCCCTTTTATTTTTTGAACCGAAGCAGATATGTCAATTTTGATGAATCCAGTGAATAGGAAGCTGTGGGTGGCTAATCCCATGGTGCACTTTTCATCATCCCAAATATGCAAATTAGGACATTCAAAATTTATCTCAAAAACCGTAAGGGATAGAGGAAAAAACCCAATTGCAAACTTGTTCAGCATAAAAAAACAAACAAAACAAAAAAAATCATCCAAATCGGACCAACCAATCACCCACAATCACGTAACCACAAACAAGTAAGTGAAAACTGGAAATAATGCTCCAAGATAACATAAAGATATTAATGGGTTTAATGCTCCAGTTTTCAGTTATTAATTTCTTACGAGTGTTCATAAGCCTTCTCATGGTTTGGAAAGGAGGAATTCCCGATATGCGAGCCCAGTGCCTGCCTTATTAGTGAGCTTCCACCTTGACTACTTTGAAGTCCTCAGGACACTTGGAGACAGCCTTGCTGTCCCGTGTCCGCGATAGTCCAGTTGGTAGACTCAGTGAATGTCATAGCCATATACCCTGATTCGAATCCAGGTCGCGGAAATTTTCCTTCCAATTATTCTATTAACAATGCCTTGACTTGAATTTCCTATTATCTGATGTAATTCATGAAATAAAAATAGATCATATGTTTTCATTGCAGTACATGAAATATACTCAGGTCCTTTTGAGATGGGAAAGTTATACTATTCTCATAAATGGTTCACAGAAAGATGAAAAAAGTAATATACGAGGGTGGGCTGAAAAGTAATGCCTCCGTGGCTGTAACTTTTTTATTTTTTAACCGATTTTCAAAAATCTTTTTGTATCTGATACTCACATTTCTCCTCTATGTAATGCACTATTCGCTTTTCGACATAGTCCCCATCCCTTTCCACGCATTGTACCAACGCGTGACTAGTCGGGTGAACCCGTCGGAGGGGAATTCCGGGGTTGTTGTCGACACCAAGACCAAACGGCAGGTTTCACCTCGTCGTCAGAATGCAACTCATGCCCCTTAAGGTGCTCTTTCCTCTTTGGGAAGTGGTGAAAGTCGCAAGGTGCAAAGTCTTTCATTTTTGACTGCAGTTTTTCTTCTTTGACCTGTAAGCGCTGCAACCCCCTCTGATGTGTGGCGATCGTGTGTGGACGGGCGTTATCGTGCTGCAGAAAAGGATCCAAAGCTGCCATTCAATCCTCGTATCGACGACAACCCCGGAATTCCTCTCCGACGGGTTCACCCGACTAGTCACGCGTTGGTATAATGCGTGGAAAGGGATAGGGACTATGTCGAAAGTGAATAGTGCATTACATAGAGGAGAAATGTGAGTATCAGATACAAAAAGAATTTTGAAAATCGGTTAAAAAATAAAAAAGTTACAGTCATGGAAGCATTACTTTTCAGCCCACCCTCATAGATCTAGTGAAGAGATATTAAACATTCCTCTTAGACTTTATTTATTTAGGAGAACAAATAACATTACTGATGAGCAGTGAATAACACAGGCCAACGAAAAATAACTTTTTAAAAACCTTTCTAATGTTAAGTGCTGATTCTTATGCATTTTTGTGCTGAATTCGTACCTGGCCTCATTTTTTTTTCTATCACTGAGAGATTTCTTGTTTTTTTTCAATGAAACATTTTAATTATTCAGAGTTTGGGGTCTGATAAATTTCCTGGTGGCCCAAAAATATGGATATTTAACACTCCAGCCGCTTCTCTTCACACCCATTACTTTAACATTGTAGTTTCTATGTGCATAACTTGGAAGCGTGATACGATAGAAAAAATATAAAAGCAGATTCGGATTCAACACACTAAAAACCACAAAAATAAGGCAGTTTCGTTCAAAAAGTATTTTCATCATTCGCCTGTGTACTTAATGCGGTAATTTTCTGTTGCCTTCCGCATGATTAGTAAAGAAAAAGCTCAATCAATCAAGATCTACTTGTGAAACACCTAAATGCTTACAGATTTCTTAGACTTTGGACTTACAGATTGATATGTCGTATGTGATTTTCTATTCTTTATATCAAATTTTTGCTTACGACAAAATTTCTTTTCTACGAGCTGAGTAAGAAGCTGGATAGAAATTCATGGATATTTTTGGAAAGTGAAGCCTCAATGCTGGTGAAGAAATTATAAAGGATATCTATTAAAACTAAAAATTTTTGAAAGAGAGCTCACGTTGGTAGCTGTTCAGAGTGTAAGTTGTACAATTGTGAGGCGTAGCATGACTTAAGTTAGATTGATATGCTGAACTTGATAACCTCCCCGAAATTGTAGATTTAAGTAACAGCCCTTTCGAGAAGACGTGGCAGGTCAGTCAGTACCAGTCGCATACGAATATGCTCAATCCTAATATCTGTATGCCCTGCCTTTGTAATGGATTATCGAATACTCTGTGATGAAGGCTTTCTACTAAGTTTCAAGCAACATGAAATATATTTCTCCATTCTATCTGCAAAACCGTACTGAGTTGAACAGCAGAATTCGGACATGTTGGTATCGATTTCAACCATTTCTTTTTAGTTCGTCCCAAATGCGTTCGTTAAGATTGAGATCAGGAGTTTGGAGAGGCGAAGGCAATCGTTTCATAATAGTTGCAACAGTAAGGCAGGTTGTATTATCATTCTGATAAATAACATTCGCCTATTCATAGAATTGCTACATTCCAGAAAAACGTCTAATTATCCAAAATCACGGACAAGGACTAGCCAGTAATCCAAGTCTGTGCCAGCTGACTGCATCCGATACAAGAACTCCACCTCACTAAACTTTAATGCAAGAATGCACTTTGCGATAGCAGGCTGTCACGTTTATATAGCAGGAGTGCGCTTAAGTGTGACTAAAGAAGCACGGAGACGAAATAAGAATAATAATAGGTTATTTATTCAATATAAACTGTTTTACTTAAAGACATAAATAACACAAAGAATTGAATAAATGTGAAGTTAAATATTAAATTAAATTAACTGACTGAAAATAATTCTCTTTTAAATTACTGATAATATGAAAAAGTAGTCGCATTTGTGGAACACGTGAAGGGCCTTGTCTAGGCTCAAGTTTACGTTGAAATGTCCGCTTCCTCGTCAGTAGTTTAAAAGTAGTTACGGTAGTTTGTGGTCATGCTCACTTGGAGAGGGGATAAACAGCACCATGGATTATTCTGGGCCAAGAGGCTAGCCAAAAATATACTTAAATGGATAACACAGTTAATAGTCAGTATTAGATAAAAGCTTATAATCCTTCCAAAGATATAAAATACTGCCACTAAAACATCAAGAAGAAGACTACTCTTAAATGGTCCTTATAAAAACATGGAGAATCGATAGACAAGAAATTAAACAGTTACGCAATACGCAATTCTCGTAACGATTAATAATAAATTCAATTTAAAACTATTCTTCCGCTAAATTTTAATACTCTCCTATTAAATGCCACACAGTCAGGGAGATCCCATTAAAAACATGTAGCTGCTTTCGGGTAGGTAACTCATGTTGGCATTAAGCAATAAATTCAAATAATAGTCGACGTAGAAAAATCGAAGCTCTACCGCTTTGAAAGAAGGTTCTAATTCCGTGAGGAAAAATTACCAAACAACTTGGAAGAAGCGACAGCAATTACCAAATTACCAAGTGTCCAAAGTTCGTTCGCAGCAATTTTCTTGGCGTAGCTCCGTCGATACATGTACCTCACACGCTATAGTGAATTGTGTGGCATCGACCATTAACGTGGAATCGCACTGAAACTCCTTATAATAAAGACTTGATTTAACATCAATAACTTAAAAGTAAAGAAGATTAACAACTGTGGAGGTTTACTTACAGTAAGAAGAGGAAAAGTCCACTATCCACAATGATATTTGATTCATATTTATTTATTTATTTATTTATTTATTTATTAGTTAGGTATAATTCATCGGAGCTCGTCTAAGACCAGTATGGTAATAAACCGACAAGTTAGGTCGTAGGGGGCTCCATGATACAAATTACAAAAGTGAAGTAGTACAGTAAGTACATAATAAATAGGGATTAGTGTCAGTTGTTAGAACTGCAGGATTGTTTAATTAATGAATATATAATATATATAAAGATGCAAATAATCAATTAGATAAATTTAATTATCAATAAATTGGCAAAAAATAAAGTTAATTAATGTTGGGATTAGAGGGAAGATGAGTGGCTGAAAGTATTAAGAAAGGGCCTTAAATTAAAGGGCTTTAATTGCCATTCTGACTGGCTGTCTCTCTGTATATAAATCTGTGCTATCCATGTATCTGTATACTCTCACATGCTGACGAAGGCAGCGTGGCTGCCGAAATGTACATTCGTGTATGAATTAAATATCACAGTGGACAGCGGTCTTTTCCTCTTTTTACTATTAATAACTTCCTTGAAATCAGGCTCTTTCAGTTCGTTAGAAACCTTCTCTTTACAAATCGAAGGTATATAATAAATACGATAGTATGGCTCATCTTGTACGGGTTTATTAAGCGCTCTCGTAGCTCGAGCGCGCGAGTCTCTTTCTTTTACGGAGGCTAAACTTCTCTTCTCTTGCATGAGAACACAGACTTAAAATCCTCCTTCAAACATTGTTTTCCTTCCTTCCGAACTCGTTCGATCACCTCACTCGGTCGAAATTCGGTAACTTCTCTTCTATGATCACATGATGCACGTCTTTTTGTCTCTTTCATCATAGCGTCCTCTTTATCACAAAGCTTCTTACCAGAAGCGTAAAATATTTTTGTTTTGAAGCGCCTCTGGTTTACGCTGTGACACAGGCACACCAATCGGATTAAGAAAACGTACACCTGGTTCACTAGTCGATTGTTCAGTTTACACGCTCTTAGCTTCAAATTATACAGGAAACATGTTCGATTTTGTGATGTTGGGATTGTGTGCCCGATTTTAATGTTACTCCTTACTTACTTGAACTCCTTACTGGGATTTATTCCTATTGATTGTGTTTTTCGTGTTGCTAGTTTCTGTACTTCATTTTTTATGATTGGATGTTTTTTTGTAAAAAAAATCACCAGTTGCTTATCTCGTCACCAATCTTGAGTTTGCATATTAGTCAAGTAATAATAATGCATATAGACATTACAAAATGTGACATCCCTATGATAACCATCTCAAAGACACCCGACGAATTGTCATGCCGCCTTGTTTCGACTAGCACATTGTCCCATTGCCTTCTGCTAGCTTTATACCGTTCGTTCACAAAAGGTCGCCGTGAGAAATGCGAATGAAACGATTCATAGACGTTTCCGGACGAATATCCATCCTTACAGCATCTCCAGTCTCACTGCAATTTCATAGTCTGAGTTTCTTTAACATCTTGCTCCACTAAATATGCCTGTTTATTTCTTACGCGGGTATCCTTTCAGCCACTAGATAGCAAATTACAAAATTTGATGAATAGAATATCCGTCTTCTATTAACGGATAATTTCATTGGTCTTAAGAGCAAAATTTATATTTAGTTGATTGTGAATTTTCAATTCTATTAAAAATACGATGTTTATGAGAGTTGAACGGTCTCCAAATTCTAGGGGGAAACTAAACAAGTCATAATAGCCAATTTATTGATATTAAAAAAATTTGAATAAGGTTTCTTTCATTTACTAATATTTAGCGAATAGATTAAAATTAACTGTTTTGGGGAATAATTGTGATATAAGTATCATCTCCTCCAGATTATTCCATTTTAAAGAATGTACGTTATTTCTACGAGTGGCAGTGAGTTATTTTTCAAACTACAATAAGTAAAATATTGTATCGGGTTTCCTAAAAAGGACTCCTGAGTTTTGATTTCAAGTTATTTTATTTCATTGAATCATACACAATTGCAATGTACTAGAGTAGTTGAAAGTTTCATCAGTTTTAGTGTGATTCAATGAGTGCACAATTTACAGCCCTTCAGATATCAAACTGAGCTTTACTTCCATATTCGGGTAGCATGTCTGTAGGACTTCCCTCTATGGTTATGGTTGCTTTGTGATCAAGTAATTGGATATTTCTTGAAACAATGTTTTTTCCATAATCTCAGAAGAAAATATCCATTGGCGTCAAGTCAAGATTCCGCAGTGGTCAAGCAATGGGAGTTATTCTCCTTGGCCATTTTATTGAAGATTGTAATCCGGGGCTCTATATTGTTGGAAAATGAGGTCCGCTAAATGCTCAATCTGCGAAAACTAGCAAATGCAACTACACTACCCTATCAAAAGTCATAGGTCACCTTCACTTTACAGAAACACTGAAATATATACATATTTTAGTATCTTGTTGGGCATACTGTCCACAAGTTTTTGATACGTTTCGACAGGTAATTTTCGCCATTCTGCCATAAGTGTCTTGGACAGTTTGGTCACGGATTTCGGGCGTTCCAACATGTCCCACAGATGTTCGATGGGGTTCAGATCGGGGCTCTGGGCAGGCCAGTCAAGTTCTCGAACCCCCTTTTCATCAAATCATGTGCTTTATGGCAAGGTGCGTTATTGTGCTGAAAGATGGGAGTGTTGCGTTGTTCAGAATGTCTTGGTAACGCTCTGCGTTTAGATGTCCGTCCACAAAAACGATTACACCCAACCCATACCATGAAAAGCATCCCCACACCATCACCGACCTTCCACCGAACTTCACCGTGGGCACAACACAGCTTGGCAGATAACGTTCGCCATACACAAACCCGTCCATCTGATTGCCAGATGGTGTAGCGGGACTCATCACTCCATTCAACCATTTGCCATTGATCCAGAGTCCAATGTCGTCGCTCTTGCACCATTGATCTCCTCGCTGCGTTGCTGGTGCTGATGTGAGGTTTGTGGGCTGCCGCTCTGCCATAAAAACCCATTGCATGGAATTCCCTGCGAACAGTCAGGGTGCCCAAAGTTGTTTCCGTCGACTCTATGAACGATCTTGTCAGTCCATCAAGCGATGTGTGACTGTTTGCAGTTACCACTTTACGAAGAGTCCTTTGGTCTCTGGCCGACATGATCTTGGGTCTTCCAGTCCTAGGCGGAACACTTGTGGTGGCTTTCTCTTTCCATGCCCGGATGACGTTGTGAACGGTCGATTTCGGCATGTTTAGGAGGGTTGACGTCTCTCTAACAGTTTTACCTGCGAGATGGCACCCAACAGTTGTATCTCTTTAGAAGTCTGAAAGGTCTTTTCTTTGAGACAGTCTTACAGCATTCACGCAAGCATCATCTCATAATAGCATACTCTCTTTTATGTAGTGCTATGGGAAAAAATCGATGACTATGGATGAAGGGCGGTATGGCACGATACAGCAAAGATTGTCTCAATTGTGAAGGAATATCGTTTAATATCTGAATGCTACTTACGGAAACAATTCTTCGTAATTGTAATAAAACGAAACAAATATTTTTATAATTATACACTAGGTAATAAACCGATTGTAAATAAAGTGTTCCGCATAGGATGAATTGAAAATTGTACACATTTGAGTTATGAAAATTCTTTCAGAACCGAAGAGCTACTTATAGCACAGTATACCAGGAGAATCGCTCATCCTGCAATAGATCACGAGATTATGACGCTGGCTAACTTTATCAGCCAATCAGCGACTACCTTAGCCTCATTGCACACGTCTTTTATTTATCATTAATATTTCCAGTTTAAAGCGCGCTTTGTTCACCACGTGCTCAACATATCAAACTAGAAAGTATCACGATTCTTCTGAGGAAAATTAATTTCGCTTTTATTACAAAGAAGGCTCTTTTAAGGGCCACCAACTTAATAATCATTCATTTAACAACGGCCGTAGTACGAGGCAATATTGTATTCCAGCTGATTTCCGTAGTTCTCATGATGTATGGCTATATTGATAGAATGTGCAATTTTGTCGAGCTATATAGCTTCATTATATGCTATTTTCAGAGATACTTGAAACTAGCGATTGTACTCTGTCTCTCTATGTCGTAGAGAAACTCACGTGACTAAAATGATCTTTTTGCAACGTAAATAAATGCGACTAAAAAAAAAAGTGCTCCGCACCTGCGCACATCTCATTTATGAAAATCAACTTTCGTATTTGGTGGGATAAAAATGTCTTAAGCTTTTCAAATTCCATTTCAGAAATAAAAAAATAATAAAATAAATTTTTTGACGTTTTCGAAGAAAAAAAGGAAAAAAGAAAAAAACATGAAGGCAAAAAAAAAGTCTGACTCATGTGACATAGAGGAATGACATGTAAAGGAATATTGTTTAAAGAGGTAAATTTCCTGCTCTAATAATTACATTTCTGGCCGCTGCTAAGTCTATCAAATGGGAAATAGAAGAATTTTGACTACAGGGAATAATAATTATTTTCTTAGTATTTGAGTAAATTCATTGCTTCTGCACACTTTTTTCTGTATTATGATAATAAGTTATTAGAATAACGTCCATTTACAGTACATTATTTTTATCATGTACTGTAAATGAACGTTAATCTAATAACTTATTAGTATTTGAGATTATTTTTATGCGATTATACATTCTAAGCATATAGTTCATTAGGTAGTGTAAAATATCAAGGGAAAAACAACGAGAAAAGCATTATACTCTCACTAGCGAATCACGAGAACTGTCAATTACTGCGTTACCATGGAAATCAGTTGAAGTAAAATTTAACATCGTAGTGAGGTTGCTGTAAATTAACTTACTATTAACTAGGGCCTTTTTTAGCAATTAATTAGGAATTTTCCTCAGCAGAATCGTTAAACATTCTTGTTTGACATGTTGCTTGAGCACATGTTGAACAAAACGCAGGAAATATGAACGATAAATAAAAGATTTGTGCAAAGAGGCTATGGTAGTCGCTGATTGGCTGATGAAGTTAGCCAACGTCATGACCTCGTGATCTATTGCAGGAGGAGCGATTCTCATGGCTTGTCTGTTGGACTCTAGGCATCTCCGAATGGATTATCGGTCACATTCCTTTCGTTGTTTTACGCTATTTCGGTTATATATTATTTAAAAATAAACTCTTTAATTATTTAGCGTTATTTAACATTTTGAGCAGATTTCAAATATTTATTTCAAAAAATTATAAAAGACAGAACCAAATTCCGCACATCATTAAATAGACGAAGGTTCAAAATGTTAAAAGCTTTTCATCCTCGAGTTCATTTAATATTTGTTCATTCAGTGGCACTTTTTCTTGTTTATTGGAAATCGTGTTGTCATAGGAGAAGTCATTTTTTTGCTGCAGTTTGCGAAGTTGAATCCACTATTTGCTTGTAACGTGAATTCTGCCGACGGTTCAACAAACTACCGTCATAAGCATAATTAAGAGTGGTTTAAAAGATTCGTAGAAAATAGTTGCATATACAAGGACTGCCTCTGTGGCGTCGCCATATTCTTATAAACAAGAAACAGCGACACAGTGTGACATTGAATGGAACTTCTAGGCGGGCTTTCAATACTTTCTGTTCAGTGATGCGGGGAATGTGTTTCTATCTTTTATAATTTGAGCATATGGAATGTCAACACAACAGGTCTATCAATGAAAAACGTGTTGTCGAGGATTTAGTTATAATAAGAAAAGATCACCACCACATTATCCTTTGCATTCGAGTTATTATGAGGCTACTACTCTAGTGTACTGAAAAAAATAATTAAATCGTGTTAGTTTGAACAGTCTTAACTAATCCTATTAGATTAACCTTAGATTTATATTAGATAAATATGTAAAGAGCAAAGGATTATAATCATTCGGCTATTTTACTCTTGATTTTGTTTTTGAATAATATATTTAACAATTAAACTTATTCCAAATACAGTTTGACTTTCGGGTACAATGCTCCAAAGCTCACCTATTAACTTACCAATTATTCACTCATAGTTGTAAAGATTTTAAAATACCAAACTTTAAACTTATCAAATTCATTTAAAGTCACAGAAATACAATATATTTATAAAAGTAGTATTCTGTTGCTATTGTTACTCGAAGGAAAAGAAGCTGCAAAATAGACAGTGGGTTAGGGTAGAATTCATTTACGAACGAAGGGTTTTTGAGAATACGAGGGGATAAGGGTGGGCAAGAAGGATGAGCGTGGGTGGCGGGTAGGTGATGGTGGAGGGAGGGGAGGACAATGTTTTTCAGCTTTAAGCGCTCACTCTCCACGCTGCAATGGAGTGCTCTCTGTCTCTTGGAAGACGCTTCGACGGACGGCAATCCCACTTCGGGGAGATATTCTTCACTTGGGGCGGGGAGCTGAAAATGGTCTCCGGTCGGCTCTTTTGGACCTTCCTCCTCCATCGCCCGGGCCGACGGGCTCTTCATCAGAGCGGCGAGGGCTCGGCGGCCGAGGGAAGCGCTTTTAATGCCCGTAATTGACTTCCTTGACACAGAACTGGAATGAGTTACATCGAGAGCGAGGAGGGGGAGGAAGTTCAAGCCCGGAGATGGAAATCAATTTATTCCGGGAGAAACAAGAGGCAACATTTCATTCGGTGGCGAAGCGTCGAACGGCTCCCACGCCCACGTCGTTGTTGTCCTTTAGGGAGCACTTGGCCCCGGCAACGTCTCTCCAGCGACCCTAACATTGAATTAATATTATATTTCGGCTCCCATTTTATTTGGCACTTTCATATTTTAATACAGAGCTTTCCTCTCTACGAGTAGAATATATTCAACACATAAAGTTTGGATGCTTCAATGTCGAGAGACCATCAAGAATCGCCTTAATTTGGAGTAACAGTGCATCCTCCATATTTTCATCGTCGTCCTTTCATTTTTTGCCCTCCTTCCTAGACTTCTTCTGGTCTAGAATTGAAAACAAAAAGTATACCCTTTAGCCACAGTAAAATTTCATAATAAAACGCTTTCTCACACTTTATTATTCCTCACTTTCTAAAGTTTTTACATTTTCTGGAATTTTACTGTTTGTGTTTGATGATTATAAAAGATATAACATCTAAGATCAGTAAAGTTTTTTATTTCTACATTGAATTGCTATTACTTCATTGTTGTCTTTTACGTTGCTTTGAAATTATTTGTAACACTTAACTATAAACAAAGCTAACTTCGAAGGATGATATTGATTCAAAAAATGTTCGTAATAATAAATTTTAAAAATTTTAAGTCTATTTAGAAGGCTAAAGATTTTCGTTTTAGATATAAATGCCAATTTCAGCATTCATTGGACTTTCACTGGAATTTTAAAAAGACTAAAAGAAAACTCTTTTATTGCTTGAATAGTTTAATTGTACGGATTAAATAAAAATTATTTTTTTAATTGTAAAATATGCGAAAGCAAGAGAGAAAATTATGGAGAAATTCTAAAAAAGAATTCTCGTAATGGCATTCAATTCTGATTGGCTGTTAATGGGATTTTAATGAGGAGACAATAACATTTTTTGAGACAGATGCAGTTCTGAGTAGCTTCTTACCCCTTTTCTCTGCTTGGTTTCGCCTGTAAAACAGAAAAAAAGGAGAAAACTCTGAAAAACAAGTTAGTTTCAGTTATCTCGAAATTATGCACATTTAATTTAAACATCGTTTAAAGTATTGTACGGCAAATAAATACTTGTTCTGAGCTCGTTGTTTAAGCAGTTCTTTGTTTTAATAAATATTTTATCCTACAAATTAGATAAAATAATATACTGCTTTCTTGATTATATAACCTTAATCTACAATCAAAGGTTCAAAATACTGACACTATTATATCTCTACATTACTGGCAGAATAAGAACTTATCTCTTTAGCTGTTTCTTCTCTGTTTTACAGTCTCTAAAACAGGATATTATATCTTATACATGGGTTCAGTTGAAAGACTGTACGTGAAAGTAGTATATACGTGTTTTTCTGTTCAGTATTATGAATTCTTTTGGTAATGGTGAATTCATATGCGTTCAGCATTGGTAAATCTGTTGACCATTAGGACAAAAAAGGAAAGGAGTATTCTGAAAGGAATATTTATGATTCTTTGCGGTTCTTGCTCTTTGGTGACATGGCATGTATTAGAGGTTTTTCAACTTTTATTGAGAGATTTTCATATACCATTTCCCAAATTCAGTATAATATGAGATTTCATATCATTTTCTTCATTCTAATCCAGGCAATAAATGCTTTTTTACAGTTTAATGATTCCTTTAAATGCTACGTATTGATTTGGTTTAAAGACGAAATTAAAATTAGTTGAATGATACGGACATGTGAAAGTTTCAAGAAAAATAAACTATCATAGAAATTTGCTCCGTGATTCTTTCTTTTTTTAAGGCCTACAATTTATTAAAAACTATTCCTTAGATAAATAGGGCTGTTATTATTTAGTATATCAATTTACGCTATTGTAATATGTTTGTCTGTTTGTATGTCGTTACGCGTATTGTTAAATCGATTTGAGCGGTGTTCAAAGAAATGATCATCAAAGCAACATCTCCTAGAAAGAAAGCCTCACAACTGAAAAGTCACATATTGTTACATCATCATAATTCGACCATTGTTGATCGTATTTCTACCAATAGTAAGCCCTAAATTTGGTCGACTTATGATGATATAACAATGTATGACTTTTCAGTTGTGAGGCTTTCTTTCTAGGAGGTGTTGATCACGCTATCGGAACGTGCGTCAACAATGTTTAAGTCTCGACATTTACCTATTCTGTATGATTTTGTTGTAATTTTTCCAGGAATTTCAGTAGGTTTTTATTGGTTAGTTGAGAATTCTATATATCATTAAAACATTTTAGTTGGCAAATTTCTTTTTCTGAGACTTTTTGAACCTATGGATAAGTTAAAAAAAAAGTTTTTGCTATTGCTATAACAAACAAGTTAATGCAAGTTAATACCGAATTATTGAGTATTTTGAGATTAGAAAATATTATTCCTGTATTTTTGTTAAGATGTGTTGTACAAACTGTGCATAAAGTCTGGAACAAATAGCCAAACGGGGAGATAAGACAAGGCATGTGGACTGGTTCCACGTAAACCGACTTCAACCCATTGGACTTTGCCTTCTGGAGAGTTTTCAGAGATCTATGCGGTGACAATCAGAATTCTACGTCTTCTTCAGGAGTGTATCATCGCAGGCTTGGATACAGAAATCTTGCGTGGAATTCATGAGAACATAGTTTAATATCTTCTTTGGCAAGTTTATTGAAATTGTACTGTACATTAGGATTCGTATTAATGTGTCTTCTCCATTGGTTCCTGATTTTATGTACACCCTGCAGAATGCTCTGCTCGTGCAATTAAAGCCAAATCAGAATCTAAACTACGAGGGCGAGTCAAATGAAAGTGAGCCAATGCGAATATATGACAAACGGAGTACTTTATTTAAAAGTAGTCTCCATGTGCATTTAGACATTTGTCTCACTGACTGACGAGTCGCGTGATTCCCTTCTCATAAAACTCCTTGGTTTGCTGCTTGTAACTGACTCCTTCACGTCATCGTCCAACACGAATCTGGTTCCATTGAGCTGTTTTTTCAATGAGCTGCCAGTTCATCGATGCTTATCCTCCGCTCTTGTCTAATCAGCTCATCAACCTGTGCAATTGTGTTGGGAGTGATTGCACGGTGGCTTTGGCTCGTCTTTGCAACTTTCACGTCCTTCTTTGAACCGCTTGCTCCAACGCTTCACAGTGACCAATGAAATGCAGTGATCGCCTTACACGGCACCATACGGCGACTAATTTCGTGTTGGGGAAACACCTTCAGCTGTCAAAAACCTGACCACACCATGCTGTTCATCTTTTGGAGCATCCATTTTGTCACGCAACCGTGTTCAACCCAGTGTATGAGAGTATTAAACAATCTTTATCCTAACACCTACGTGTCACTTTCGTAAATGAGAGATGCCTGTGTGCTATGCAGATGCGTCGCAGATAATGGACCGAACCATTTTTGCGCGGGATGGGTTGGCTCACTTTCATATGACTCACCCTCGTACATGCAAGATAAAATCAGTAGTTTGTTTGGCAATATTTAATGAAGTCCTCTGTATGATGATTTGAACGCGAAATCTCGTCACCTATCGTTGGCAAAGCGCCAATTAAAAGTGAGGAAAAAAATCCTTTACCAAATAAAATTATAGGTGTCTTTTGTATAAAAATAAATCCAAGACGGACGGTGAGATCTCTTATTAAAAGGAAGTTTTGAACTTTTATCTCAGTGACTAAGATAAAAGAAAAGAACGTTTGTTTATATACAGGGTGTGTCTAAACCCCTGTCAAAAACTTCTGGTGGTGATTCCCCACAGCGAGATGAAAACAAAAGTTCATATAAACATGATTCGGATAACGAACCGTTTATGAGATTTCCGCAGTTAAAACTGAAGTTTCAGCAGCTGGTTTTGTACTCTGTGAATGGGGAGAAGCTACAACAAATGTTCGAAATGAAGACCGTGGGACGCAACACACGCATTGTGGCGACGAATCATCGTCTAACACGTCTGGAAGAATGTTGTTGAACAACTCAACCAGAAAAGTCCGGTAAGCTGCGCCTTGTTAAGCGGCGCACTTGTTAATAACCAATAAATGGGACGTTATTTCAAGAATTTGTTATAGCTTCTCCGCATGTCATCTGCCATCTACAGAGTAGAAAACCATCTGCTGAAACTTCAGTTTTAACTGCGAAAATCTCATAAACGGTTCGTTATCCGAACCATGTTTGTATGAACTTTTGTTTTCATCTCGCTGTGGGGAATCACCACCAGAAGTTTGTGACAGGGGTTCAGATATACCCTGTATAGATGTGTAAAATTAAACTATTTTTTGACTTATGTGTGTTTTGTTAATTAGTTATTTTATTTTCGTTCATAGGTCTGGTTTCAAAACCGGAGAACCAAATGGCGTAAGAAGCATGCGGCCGAAATGGCCACCGCCAAGAAGAAACAGGAAGAGGCGGAGCAGTTCCACGACGACACTTCCGAACACGAGGATGATTGCGAACCGGAAGCTAAGCGGTTCCGGCGAGATAGTGGAGACCTCAGCGGCGGCAGTAAGGACTCGTCGTCTTCGTGTGATGGTAAGCCCGCGTAGATGCGCCACCCCACGTGATCAACACGCGAAACTATCGAGCAGCATCAACAGCGCTTCCTCCTCTCTCGCTCACACACGGGCCCGGCGAGAACCACGTACCCAGTGACGTCATCCAATTTCTTGTAAAGAAAAATCCTTTTTTAAAACATCAACGAAAAGACTTTTTAAATTCTCTGACTTTTCTTTTCACATTTTGTGTTTTCCGTTTTCTTTACGAGAAATGTCCTTATCGCCTGCTCTGTTAATTACACTCAGAAATATGTTGGACTAAAACAAATTTCAAAAAGTAACGGACTTCGTTTCAGACGGTTTCTCTTTCGGTTCCGGAAATGACGTTAAACTATATTTCCGGTGAATGCTACGCAAATGAGGAATGAATTTTATGTGTGATTTAATTTAATAACTTACCCTGTTATGTATGTTTATGTATATTTTCTTTTAGATGGGTGACGTCAGTTGTAGGGTAAACAACAATGTTCCTGGGGATTATGGAAAAAAATGTTAAAAATTTTTATCAGCCAAAATAATCTAGTTCGATATCTCCTTAAAAAATTTTACGAACAGCATTCGTTTTCATGAAAAACGAAATTCAAACTTTTATTGGACGCTTCAAATTGCTTTTTTAAAATCACTTTATTGATATTATAAATACGAATTATATCTTACTTTATTAAGATATTGTTCTTATTTATAGACATATTGGTATATCAGGATTGTAAGTGAAGTTTCTTGGGAGATAAAAAAAAATGCAATTCAAAGAAGATAAATTATTCTTATTTAATAAATTATTATGTTATTATTCTTACCGATGTATTTTTCTGATAGACTCAAATTGAACGAAAAGGTGTTGGCGAAAGCCACACAAAATGATGACTTACGAACTGGACAGACGAAAAATGGTTGATCGGGTGGTTGGTTTTGTGGTGTGACAGAAGTGACAAGGTTCCTTAAGACAAAACAAAAAGATACAAAATCCAAAAAAAAAAAAATTAAAGAAAATACAAACACGCTCTTTTCTCTTCTACTTATAAAAGATGTAATTTTTAAGTTGTAAATAATCTTTGTGTGAAAAACTTTATTTTGTGTTTTGTACGTGTTTCTTATTTAAAGATGAAGACGAAGACGGCTATTCATTCAATTAACCCTGAAATTCCTTTTCACGTGTTTTGCTGACGATGAAAAAAATGGTGTTTTTTTGATGTAAATTATTTTGTTTTATTGTTTACTTTTATGTTTAATGCTAACAATAGCATAAAAATACATCGTTTTTTAATATTTACGAAGAAAATACTGAAAAAGTAATGTATTAAAAATTTTGAAGATGTTCTGTAAATATATATAAAAACAATACTTTTTCTCTTAAATTTTTTCTCGTTTTCTTCATTTCTTTCTTACATTTTTTAAAAATACAGAAAAGAACTACAATACAGCCAATTAAACATCACATGGCGATTTAATTTTGAAAATTAGGATTCATAAGCCACACAACATATTGCAATTATGTTAATTTTATTATAGAATAGGGAAACTCTTTTGATAATACTCTTTAGAATATGGCAATCAATACCAAAGGGGATTGCCAAAAGGAATATGGCAATCAATACCAGTATCTAGTTAAGCCTCATTCATAAATAATTAAGATAATACTTATAAAAAAAAATTAAAAAAAAGGATAACGCTATTTTAAAGTAAGCCTGTGGAATGCACAGAAGATGTAAATAATTTATTTGGCCAGGTTTACATTTCTATTTACATTACATTTGTAAATAAAAGCTAATGAATCACTTTAATTGATTTAGTATGCTCTCCTAACTCTTGCTAAGCAGTCCCAGCCTTCATTTTCAGGATTTGTGGAGTTTCTGCACTTTGTGCAAGTGTTATCATGTGCACTCATTTTGCAAGACTTTCCAAAAGCTTTCTATCGCAAAATGAGTATCCTGTTTTTAACATTCCTAAAAAAGTTTATTGAACTAGTATCACTCTTCGTTGAATACTCGCTGTTGCTCTAGAGATATGAGAACTTGTGGCATCATGGTGCACAAAACTATGGCTCTCACAGGAAAGAATACAGCGACAGATACCTGTAGAAGGTCCCTAACACGTCATTAGTATTGTATTATGAGATCACCTTTAGATTTTCGGGAATCCTGATTGGCCCGAGAGCCCTGAAGTTGTGTTTTTTTTAGGACGCCAAACTCCGGGCCCTGTTTCGGGCTTTAATGAGTAAATTCACCTAGAGCTATTGTAATCGTTACACAAAATTGAGCTTCATTTAACGTGGCCACAAATTCAGACCTTAACCTGCCAGTGTTTTTTCATAAAATTTCTGTTGGTTTTGTTTTTCTTTTCGTGTGACACTTTCAATGCTTGAACAAGAAGTTTTTTGGGAACTTTTACTTGTAGATCTTGATTGATGACTTTTGACCAATAAGGGGTAAATGTTCAAACGTTTAACCATGTCCATTTGACATAGTAGATTCTCCTTGTGCATCCATATATCGACTTTCTTAATTAGGACTTCTGATTCCTAACTGATGATGCGGTTTCTTAGGCAAAGAAAGACTAGCATATCGATGATTTCTTCTCCTGTGCCATTAGTGTCAGGACCACTCCTTTATTGGATATGAAGTAATCTCTATTCTTAACGTTCATAACAATTTTTGAGAACTTGGCAAGATGCAGAATGAGCACCTCCATTGTGTAGGTGCCAAAGGAGCAAAATCCATATATTCTATAAATAGTTTAGATACACTTAGGAATTATAAGCTAATAATAATATAGCAAAATTCTGTAGTATTCTGAAACTGCCTGTGCACAGGCGAGATACTTAAAAGATAATAGCCAAATAAATTATTATCATCTTTTGTAGTCATGTAAATAAGTGTTTTCGAATATTTTAACATCATCTCCTGCGAGGATTGCTCGGAAATATATCCACAATTCTTTTCTCAGCCCGTAATGACGATAGGAAAGTGAAATTTTGCATGCTGGAATGGCGTTTGCGAAAACCTATTATTTTCTCTGTTGTTTCGATATGGATCCCTCTAGTTTCATCTGTTTTCGTTTAAATAAGATGTACTACACGGGGCAAGATTTCAGATAGCGTGATTCATGCATCGAGTAAACCGAACAGGAGCACTTGTTTCGCGCTGGCATAAGGACATGATTATTTTTTATAAAAAATTAATATCTGTCAAGGAAACATCCATTGATTCATTTTGAATAAAAATTGTGGGATATTACTATTTGAGCAACCTTCGTAAACGCATCGGTCTGACATAGGCGAATTATAATAATGTACTTCATATGTAACACTGCTTAAAGATTTTTTATTAATTTAAAAGTATGGTTGTTGATGTCTCAAAATATTAGCAAAATTTAATATTACGACGGAGTATAAGCAAATACTAAACAAAAAATCAATCCAGGAACTATTTTACTTTAGAAAACGTTACATTTGCAGAAAGCCTTTGAAATAGAAAAGGTTGATTTTAAACAAATAAATAAATCCTTATGATTTGTTCCAAACAACACCATTAAGCATTCAATAGTTGCTCAAGATTATCCATTTCAGAAAATCATATCAAAATTATGAATCAAGAAGTTTTAATTAATAAACAGTGAGAAGGTAAATCTTGGAAAGGAAGGCAAAACAATAAAATATCTTAAGTTGACAAAATGATTGTGAGGCACAAATAATGCATTTGTAAGCGGCATTTTTTGGAATGTATTTATCAGATAAAGTAGCTCAAAGATTAGGCCAATTAGGCTACACACTGCTTTTTTAACAATTCTGAGTAAAATACGAGGATCGTTCAGAAAGAATGGCCCATATTTGTTTCGGAAGCTAATTATTCAAAATAAACTCATAAAAATTGCTCACAATATAAGCGAGCAATGTTATATAAACGAATGTTTCCTTTTCACCTACAACTTTTCCACATAATCCCCATCGACTTGTATGGCATTACGCCACAGAGAAGCAAGTGCATGTCTATCTTGGCCGTGCCAAAACCCCGCTCATGCAGCTCCGTGTCTTCACTTCTTGAAATTTTAACTCTGAAATCAACTACCAAGAATATTCCTTTCGACTGCACAATTATCATACACAAAATCAAACATTTGTTTCTTTCTCCGCAGCCAAGATTTATTTAATTTATTTTGGTATATATGTTTCTTGAAGTTTTCTAAAACGATTGCACAGCTTTCAAATAAAAAAGTAACTTGATAATAAAGTCATATCAGTTAGGACATGGTAAATATTATTGTAAATAATGAGAAGATTTCTTCCTTCCAACAAATGGCTAGATCTGATATTAAAATTAAAAATTATTTCCAGAAGGACCACATTAATTTATTCGAATAACTAATCCATCCTAATAAACAGGTTCATCATTGCCAATAAATCACAAAATGCAGAGAATTCATGAACTAACAAACCACCAATTATGAATTGGTTTGGTTATGGCTGGCTATTTGATTTAAGGGGTGGAAGGAATAATGACGAAGCATTTTGTACGATTCAAGATAGAAAAGGTGGGAAAGGCGTCACCGGGGACCCTCTGCTTCGGAAAAATTCTGTAATCATTTTTTTTTTCAATTCACATAGTATAGAATGGCTCTGATTATCCAATTAGATTCGCTAACTCGATGAGCGAGGGAACTGGAATGTAGGCTTTCCATTGTCGTTGAGTAGCATTCTATCCTGCTACGGGGATGGATATGTGCATCTTATGTCTGGAACCTCCGATGGGTCTTAATTCATTCATAAAAAAGAATTGTTCTAAGGAAACAAATAAATAATTTTGCTAGATTTAATCTGCTTTACTGAATAACTGTGAAAAGAGCAAAGATTCCAAAAATTAATGCGGCATCCAATACGTTTAAAAGACGAATAAATTTTAAATTTAATTGAGTCTGTTGGTCTTAAAACTTCGAATATACAGAGGTTGGTCTCTTTAAAGAACGATCGCCACAGCTCACTATATGTCGAAAATGACAATAAAAGTCGAACTTCTTTCATCAGATACACGAAACGTTTGAAAGAAGAAATGGTCAAGCATTAAAAATCTTTAAATATAATCTGTTACTAATACTAACAATTGTTTTGCTAAATAGCTGAATCAATCTAAATACTCCTAAGATGGGAAATTTTTAGAGATCAAAACTCATAAATACTCTAGGAATGATTTTAATTAAAATATTACGTTTTCACGAAGCAGTCAAATAGGCTTGCCGAGCTAGGCCCAAAGCCAGAGATATGCAACGGAAAAGTTATATATACATATTGCTACAACTGAATTCCATGTGATAAAAGATTTGCTAGTTTACCTTGTTTAAAGCCCGATGGGAACACAAATATGGCTTTTTGGAGGAAGACATCTTTAAATCCACAGTCTTGTAAGTATCCAATCACCCATCAGGTAAATGTACAGAGTAGTGTTTACTAACGTTCTCGGCCAACTTGATCGCGATCATGCTTTGAATTTATCTTTATTAAAAATTCACGGGGAAAAAAATCGCCCCGGAACATCAGCTACGAACGTGAATTTCTGAATAAAAATTATTGGTATTGTTGATATTATATTATTATTAATAAATAAGTTATAATTAATTATTCACTTATTAAGTAGAGCTGTTACAATAACAAAGCAAGAACTCGATTATAGCTGGCCGATATCGTCTTGAAAAACTATAAAATCCTCTTCTTATCCATAACTTTAAAAGTCTAACCAACAAAGCCGATATGTTCATTTTCTTAAAAATTATTATAGTTCTTCGTTTTGAATATATTTATGTATAAATAAATAAATTGACTTTTTCTTCTAATAGTATTTATGCTTTCTTATCCAACCTCATTCTTTTTCTTTTTCTCAATTCCCTCGTTCAACCTTTCCCTTTTCTCCCTCGAATCTTTTTTATTTTGTATCGACTCCACCGCCGCCGCCGCTCCCAGCATTCCTGAGCGTTCGACGCATGCGTTCTGCCGTCTCCCTTTCCCCAAGCCACAGAACGTGATTGGAGAGAAGCAGGCGGAGGCCACCGGGAAAAATTGAATTATGGCTGGAATGGGCATCAGCGAATTGAAATCGTCGACTTTCCTTCGGAGCTATTGAGCATGCGCGAGCAGCCAATCGGTAGCCATGGCAACGAGGCGAGCCATCGGAGCCTGTAGTCAAGTGTAAGTGTAAATCTTCTTAATATTCTTCGCCTTAAAGCTAAAATACAGCATCAGCATAAGCACTTCTCTTTTTAATTGACGCCCTAAAATAATTTATGATTACGGAGTTCTTATCGATTGTTGATGCTCCTGAAGAGGTTGTCAATCAGGAGGGTTGTTATTTTGAATTTTTTGACATCAATATAAAGATAAGAAAATTATTAATTTTATAATTAATTATTTATGTTGCACAGGTGCAAAACCCACGTCAATTACGAATAATGATACTTCCTCATGTTCATACAGAATAGCTAAATCCATTCATTTGGCAGAATCATTATTAATTTCTATGTTTATGTCACGTTAGTGAATGCTGTAGAATAATTCTCTTTTGTGGTTCTTAAAAGTAAACTATAATAATGCATATTCCTGGAATGTAAACAATATCAAATTATAAAATATGTACATAACATAGCAGTAGATGTGCCTACAGAACATAGCAAACCTCTTAATGAATCAGAACAGATTTCGCACTAAAAAGTTGGCAATACGCAAACACGTGGATTGCTTTGTTGTGGTTGTCTGAAGAGTAAAGTTCACTCGAAAAGCTCACCACAGTATATCAATAAATAATTTTCCTCTATTTTTTGTTTAACAATTATTTCTCCAGGATATAGATACTTCATTCACTATAAATATATCACCACGTAATTCTAGTTGGAAGCCGACTATATTCAGCGGCGTAGCTAGAAGTTAGTCCGCCCGGGATGATCCTTCAGTCCCCCCCATCTCCTACTTGAGTATCAAAATAAAACACATCAAACTTAATAAAACAAAACAAAACAAACGGACGGCTTTACACACAGTCCTATTGTCCCGATTGTAAAACAATATTTTTTCAATGCACTAGGCCAAAATTGCCACCCCTTAAAAAGTACCACTCGGGGTGGACCGCCTCCTCCGCCCCCCTCTTGCTACACCCCGTGACCATATTTCTCTGAAGTATCCTCTCCTTCTAGATTCATGGCATTAAAAGTTTTTTGTAATGATGTCTAAAGTTAAAGTTAAGGTTTTAATCAGATTTTTTTATATTCATATTATTTTGTACGATGAGGGTGTTTAAATCCGGTAAGTTGAAAATTTGTAAGTATCTAGGTAGCCCCTTCAGTATTGCCTCAAGGGCTCCTATAACAATTGGAATGATTACAATGTGTGTTTTTTTTTAATTACAAGCAGCGACTTCTATTAGTACTTCCCGATACTTTGTGATCTTCTCCCGCTGTCTATCTTCAATCCGTGCATTACCCTGTACGGCACTATCAATGAACCAGACTTTCTTTATCTCCAGACTATCTTTATGGGCAGATGACTTTTTTTTGGATGCTGAAGTCCCACAAGACCTTAATATCTCATTTTCTAGAACATTATTGACTTTTATTTTGTAGCCTCCCTAACCCCATTAGCATATTGCGTAAGTGTGCACTAAGCCGAGGAACAGCACTTGGTTAAGTGAGAGCAGAAGTTCGAGACTGATACTAGAAAAACGACTGACAACACCGTAATTTGAGATATACACGCTTTATTCCTTTCATCTACAAGAAGGCATACATATTATTCATTATCTTATGTCTAAGGGCCCATCTAATTAACATGCACATTAATTAAGGCGTTAACGCAATTCCCCAGGTCGTTAAACTAGCCTACCGGCACTCTAGCCTTGCATAGCTTAATTCCGCTGTAATCTGTCTCAAAGTGAGGTCATAACCGTTTTCATACAGCATGCTATGAATAGTGCTGAATGTCTACGTCCCGAATCAAATACTCCAGACTATACGCTAACGAGAGCGCAAAGTCCCTCCTTTATTATGGCGAGATAAGGGAGGAGGAACAGTGACCCCTCTTGGCGACGTGAACATCAGCGAGTTATCCTCTGGCAGCATCAACCACGATGTGCGCATCGGTGCACTTTATGGGTGCATGCCATCTTTGCTAAATGAACTGTGGTTAAAAATTACTGAATAACCTCACTACTAGATTTACAGTGTCGCCAAAATGCACGGCAAGGTGCTTAGTAAGTAAAATTAAACTACACAATAATAACATTTAGCTATTGTTTCACTTAGACGGTAAGTGGCGACTTTAACGCACATAGTCTGGAATCAAACACTGAAAACATTCGCTGCGTCACAGATAAGGTTCCAGCAATTTTTATCATCGCAACACAAGACTTGTGTCAAATGTCCGTTGCGCTCGGGGCCAAAATGGAGCGAACTCACCAAGATCCTTCTAACGCCGTTCGGTTCCCTCTAACGTAGTCCTGTTTTGTGGTCCAAGTGACGTTGCGGAGCAACCATCTGACATCCATTTAGCGAGGCGTAGGCACTGGGTATTTCATTCCTCTCGTTCGTTTCCTTGCTCCTTACGCTCGGTAGCAGCCATACATTAGTGTAAAGAAATGTAAAACGACAAGCAAAATTATGGAATAAATAACTATGACGAGAATAGTTTTGTTTTACTTTAAAACATATTTACGTGACGCTTAATTAGCCAAAAATCCAGATACCAAACGCTGGCTCCTATCTCCAAGCAAATATACGTTATTCTGAGATAGATCAATGTTCTTTACACCTGTTAGAATTCTTCTAATTGTATATATATCAAGAGACTGTGTAACATCGCCCATCATTATGTTCCAAAACTTAACTCAGCCAAAATTATGATAAACACTCATCGCAAAAGCCAAAAAAAGAATAACAAAAAAATTAATAAAAATTTTTTTAACAAACACGATAACACGCTCATCTCTTTCCCCGAAAACGATCGTAACAATCCCTCGTTGGAAGCTGAGCAATCTTCTCGGAAAACGACCTAACAATAGCTGCTCCAACAAAGGACCATTTACGATCGCCCACGGAGGAATTTTTACTATTCATTCATACAACAAAACAAACAACGCGCACTTATATTTTACTATACACTACACGCAACATACACATACAACGAACACACACTCATTATAACTACTACAAAGACGAAAGTCAACAATCGTGTAATCGACTTAATAATCAATAATTTTTTTTAATTATACCGACCCCTGCCTAATTAAGTACGAGGCATGTTTTTTAAGTAAGTACCGTTTTGGAATTAAAAAAAGACGTGCAAAGATATCGCAATAATTTTATTTTTACATGAAAGCCTGTACCTTAATCTACTTTTCTACATAATTTCCGTGAATATTGAGGCACTTGTCATAACGTGGCACCAGTTTTTGAATACCCTCCTCATAAAATTCTGCCGCCTGACTTGTTAACCACTGTATCACAAATGTTTTGACTTCGTTATCGTCTTGAAGACGCTGACCACCCAGGTGTTTCTTCAGGTGCAGGAACAAATGGTAGTCGCTGGGCGCCAGATCAGGGCTGTATGGAGGATGATCTAGAGTTTCCCATTTAAAAGATTTGATGAGATCTTTGGTCCGATTAGCCACATGTGGACGGACATTGTCATGCAGCAAAACGATACCTTTACTCAACTTGCCACGTCTTTTGTTCTGGATTGCACGACGCAGATTGTTCAATGTCTCACAATAAGACGCTGCATTGATTGTCTCATTACGAGGCAGAAACTCCACTAGCAATACTCCTTTTCTGTCCCAAAAAACTGTGCACATGATTTTCCGGGCAGAAATTGTTTGCTTAAACTTCACTTTTTTGGGTGATGATGAATGTCGCCATTCCATGGATTGTTGTTTCGATTCTGGTGTGACGTAGGCCACCCATGTTTCGTCACCAGTAACAATTTGGTCTAAAAAATCTTCACCTTCATTGTGGTACCGCTCAAGGAAAGTCAATGCACTGCCTAAACGTTGGGTTTTGTGCAAATCCGTCAACATTTTTGGAACCCAACGTGAACACAATTTCCGGTAATTCAAGTTCTCGGTCACAATGCGATACAAAACACTACGAGAATATTGAGGAAAGCAGTCGCACAATGATGAAATTGAAAGAGTCTGTTTTCTCTCACCTTTTCGTCCACTTTCTGCACCAAATCTTCATTAACGACCGAAGGATCACTCCGTTCTTCATCATGCACATTTGTGCGGCCATCTTTAAATGCTCTCACCCATTTCCTTACCATTCCATCACTCATAATGTTTTGTCCGTACACTTCACAGATCTCACGATGAATATCGATCGGTTTTACGCCTTTAGCACTAAGAAATCGTATAACAGCCTGTACTTCACAATCGGCGGGACTCACGATTGTCGGAGGCATCTTAAACACTCAGTAAACAACGTATACAATGAAGAATCAGACTGTAATGGCGTCAGTGCGTAGACAAGAGATGTAGTTAACCAGCGCGCATGCGCTGAACGCCGACCGTAGTGCTGCGGCGGCGGAATCGCAAAACGGTACTTACTTAAAAAACATGCCTCGTATATAATACACGTGACTACTAAACTGGAACGTCACAATTTATTTATTTATTTATTTATTTATTTATTTATTTGAAATTTTCTAAGCAACAGGCTATAAAAGCCCAATAACAGCTTGCAAGATATGTAAAAGATATAAAATAAGATATAAAAACTATAAATAATTTAATATAAAAAGAATAAATATAATAATATTAAACAATAAACAAGGAAAAAGATCATAAGATTAGTGCAATATTTCAAAATTTTATACACAAATATAATTCAAAAAATTTAAATCGATAAAACTTGTAAAGTATATAATAAAAATAATACACATAAAAGTATTAAACAATAAAACGGGGAAGAGAATCATAAGATACGTGTAATATTTTTAATAAAAATTTGTTTATATTGGTTATAACTCATAACATTTAAATCAATTTGATCAGACTTGATGTTCTCCGTGATTTTTTAGTTGCATTCGAATCCAAGCTTCTCTCATGGCATTGAAAATAGCCAGTATCTGAAATTTAGATGCATCATCAAAATTATTAGTTGACTGTGACTGTTCCAATTATTATGTAAAAATATTTGTATAGATATTAATTTATTGCCTCTTTAAAATTTAAGGAATTTAAAGAAACGTCTTCGTACAGAGATAGCTTAAGTACATGGAAATGTATTCCTAAAGGTGATTTAAGAGTTAGCTATGAAATCAATATAAAAATAGTGGATGTAGTCTATAAGAAGTCATAAAACGTTTCTAGACACTCTTCCAAAACAAACTTAAAGCCCTAATTTACATGTCTAAGACGTCTAAGATCATATAAATAGAAACATGCCTTACTGGAATCATCTGTGATTCTTATTGTACCATATAGGTTGTTCAACAGAGCTCAATGAATTCTCAGTCAGACTTGTTCCATCATGCAACGAGTTTTGGGTGAGATTTGTTCCACCTATGCAACGAGTCAGTACGCGAGACATCAAGCACCCCGTTCATATGTAAGTGACATCATTTTCAAGTGGAAATCTCAAAGAGCATTGTCAGTGAAACCGCGAAATGGTTGGCCAAATAAAATGAATTATAGCATTTAAAATGCGATCATACCCAGCTTTTAGTAAAGCTTTTAGAGGTTTGCTTCTCTGCATAGATCAAAAATACTCCCTGTTCTTTAGCATAGAGTACAAAAATAAAATTGCGATTGTAAATGCAATTGTTATTGAAATGAGAAAACAAGCAAAACGGACCTCGAAATTATTGTGCTCTTTCTAGTGGTATCAATTAAAACAATGTGCGTTAAATAGTTTTCCTTTAAAACGGTTCCCTGTGTTTTTTGTACCAAAGGGAACCATTTAGGAAAAAAAAAAACTATTTTACGCACATTAAATTAATTGGTATCACTAGAAAGAGCACAATAATTTTTAGGTCCGTTTTGCTTGTTTTCTCATTTCAATAATAATTGCATTTACAATCCCAATTCTATTTTTGTATTCCATGTTAAAGAATAGGGAGTGTATTTGCTCCATGCAGAGAAGCAAACTTTACTAAAGTTGTTACTGAGTTCCGAAATGTCACTTCAAATACACTAAATGTACAATCACCATTCGCCGGTTACGGAGTGAAGTCTACGGGCTAGGCCACATCGCCCAACATCTGTGACGGAAGTTATCAACAAAATACTAGAAGAATGGAAGCAAGTTCCTGAAGCTACCTACCAAAATCTAGTAAATAGTCTTTCTCGGAGATTAGAGCCCATGATAAAAATAAAGGAGGGCTGAACACCCTATTAATTTTAATGAAATCTTGTTGCAGTGCAACCGAACATGTATCCGGAACCTTTTAGTCACAAAGTGCGTAAGTTTGCTTTGAGAAGATTTGGGACGAACGAGGAATGAACTACTACTAGGAAACTAATAATAATCATAAGGGGTACTAGAATCCTACAATCATGACCGTGCAAAATAGGGAATTTGAGAGAGAGAGAGAGAGAGAGATGGAAAAATTGTGTCAGGATGACGTAGAGAAGTAAATGATAAGTTTTATTGTTATTAAATTATGATTATGCGAAGATAAAGGGATGTTTTGCTATCGTCTGATTCAGATACTCGTAATTTGTCCGTCAAAATTTAAATTCTTTTTAAGTGCTCTGCCTATCCTCTTAAGATATTGTTGTTGCTTTGGTAAATAAGAGTATTTAATTGAGAAATATCAGCTACATTTCAGAAACATCTTAGAAAATTAAAGCAAATTAAAAGCTAAACTTTTTTTTTCTATTAATACTAAAACTTACAAGTTTATTCTTCTAAATGGATAGGCCTAATAAATTTTTTGCAATTGTAAATTAAGATATATTCAGCTCATAATTTATCTAGTGTTTTTAACCAAGCCATGATAATATATATTTAACCAAAGAATCTTCAAACGTATCGCAATATTAAATAGAAAAGGGAAGGAAAAATTCCGCGACCTGGACACGAACCAGGAACCATGCTGGCACTGCTCTTACAATTTTCTTCTTCGAATTGGTTTCGACCAAGAGTCATTATTTTTTTTTTATTTAAAACGAAAGTTGCGTTCAAGGAAGTCAACTATCATATTTTCAAACGAAGGTTTACATAATATCGGTGAATAATCATTAGTATGTAAACAGCGATAATTCCTTTTTGTGGGCATGAACAGTTCACATAACGTCTCCAAGGTCTTAATCTCCAACGAATCTTTTTAAGTCCGCACATAATATATTTCCGTCTGTTTCTTTCATCGCTAATTACGAATATCGCATCCAAATTTCTGTGGGATATATTCGGAATACGAATATCGCATTCCGATACTTTCCGAGATAACGACCAAAAATAGAATTTTTGAAATATACTCTATCTCGAAAATGGTGAGTCATAGCAAAATGGAACCCAAATAGATTAATAGAAAACAAATGAAAAAATTTGTGTATTGACCAGTGTTCAATATTCCGACGGATGCTATCGAAAAATCATAATTAACGATAATCGATATTCAATATCTCAATATATGACAGCCGATATCGATGTGACCTATAAATAGTACACTCAATAATAAGCAAAATTGGAAAACTTTTTCAAAATTAGAGAGTTCGTTAGGGAGATATAACACATCATCCGGATAATATGAACAACAACGGTATTCGGTACGACGATTAAACTTAACAATGTAAACCCTAGGGGAGTGAGGTAAAATTTATATTTCAACAAATAGAGCCATATTGCTACAATGGAATGAAACAAAAATATCTCATTGACAAATGCTAATTGTATGTGGTTTCGCTACTTAAAATAACGGATCCTAGAATTTTTTAATTTATGTAATTCATTCATAAATATTCTGTTTTTATGGTTTCACGATTTATTGTCGCGCACCCAATAAAATACCCGCACAATCTTATACACTATTCACCCATTCACAAACTTGTGCTTATTCATACGCATGCAATTCCACAACTCCCTTAAACAGGCTCATAAAAAATATAATTCATTCATCCATATACAGGGTTACAAGGAAAGTCGACCTAGATATTTAAGGACGTTATTATTTAGATCGTTGCCGATAGATTTGACCCCATAATGTACTATCTAAAAGTTAATCGTTTTCTAGGTAAGTGACTTTTAAATTAAAAGAAAAAAAATATCATTTTTTGCTCTAATTTCAACTTTTTTTTTAATTTCCAGACTCTACGGTCCAATTTTTGCTGTTTTTACGTAGGGTGTATGCCAGTTTATAAAAATAAATAATGAAACTTGAAACAACTTGCATGTAGATGTTTTCACTAAGTGTTCCCAACTTTGAAGCACGTTAATTAAAAAAAGTTTTATGGAAGTTATACTGCAAATTATTTTAATAACTTCTACGTCTTTTTAACTAACCAAAAAAGGTATAATACTCTCAGTTAAGTAGGCAAATCAAACACAAAATGACAGAGAAAGCGGTCCCAGACCGCAAAGAGTAACTGTTTATTTAAAAGTCACATATCTAGAAAACGGTTAACTTTTGGATAGTAGGTTATAGGATCAAATCTATTGGCAACGACCTAAATAATAACGTCCTTAAATATCTAGGTCGACTTTCCCTGGAACCCTGTATATTATCGAATTCATTTACTTATTCGTATTTTCACATTTAAATTCCTCATAAACATTTTAAGTTCTTATTATTAATGATAGCTTGCGCATTCTCATCTGGTTAACGTTGTTACTGGATTTGCGAAGTCGGTCGTTCTGTTGCCAATATTTTTCGAATTTCTTGATTTTGACTTCAGATTCGGATAGAACATCAAAAAGCAAAAGTTATAATAGGCGGACATGTCCTAACTATTCGGCAACAGGGCTAAAATGGCGGTTAATGGACACGTTGGTCCTAACTAGTCCTAACCTTGGTCCTAACGTTGGTCCTTCGAGCCCGAATAGATAGGACACGTGTGCCTATTATAACTTTTACATCACTTTTTGATGGTCTATCCGAATCCGAAGACAAAATCAATAAAAATTGAAAAAAAATTGGCGACGGAACAACCGACTTCGCGAATTAATTAACATCGTTATGGTAATTCAGTAACACGCATTCTCAACTGGTTTTCTTTGAAATCCCTGCGATTGTGGTGTCCTAGAACAATATTTTAGAAATTTTCACCGAATTTTTAATGATCCATTACTATCAATAAGGCACATGGATAAACTCAAGAAAAATTGATCACGCCTAATTTGTGTCGCTATTTCTCGGTTCCAAATAGAAGTGAGATTTAAATTTAAATTAGATTATTAATAAACAAAATTGATTTATGTATATCCCAAATGAAACATTTAAAACGTCTTATAATTAAAATTAATTAAATGTCAAAGTCTATATGGCAGTTTTACAGGATGCGTATAGATCGCGCAGGTGCCGGCCCAGTGGCCGAGAGCGCCGGGCTTTGACTTTCCCGTTCTCGAATCCGTCAGGTTGCTGATTCGAATCCTGCCGTGAACGTAAGTGTTTGTGTTTTTCTTGGAACGCGTAAGAAATAATATTCTTGTACACTCTGTTTCACTATATGAAAAAAAGCTACAAGACAGTGTAAAGAAACGTCACTACTTTTTTACCTACACCCCCGCAAAGTAGCCTCCGACAGCGCACGCGCAGAACCCAAAAAGATGAAGCGCTGTCTTTTAAATGGTCTGCGCGTTGATCTGATGAGATGGCAATTGGTAACGTAGCTTTCCCACACTGCCTTGCAGCTTTTTTCATATACTCGGAGTCATTGCACTTTGGACACAATTGGTTCCCAGAAAGTGTGTCGGAAGTCGAAACATTTTTTAGATAAAAATGTTAAGAAAATCGTATTTTTTATGTCGCAAGTGCGAAACTGGTGGGAATTTATAAATGTCGTAATTGCGAAACGTCGTAATCGAGGACTCTCTGTAATGAGAAAGAATTTAGAATGCTTAGGATTGTGTAAAGATTAGTCAAGTGTAAGGGCGTAAAATGACCTAGACGTTGACGCGTCCATAAACCTATAGAACCAATGAACCGTATCACGCTGGTTCGCCAGTAACCACATATTCTTATTAGTCCTTACATTACATCATTCAGTGAAATTATCGAATTAATCGTTGATATTACCGTAATCACGCCACCAACGGAATAAATTATTATGTATTCCTCTAAATAAATATTATTTAACTGTCTATTGCATTTTCATTTGAGAAATAAGTCCTCAGAAATATGCAATTTTTAACAATCCTCCTCCTAATATACGATGACGAATAACTTTTTGTTACAACTATCTAACAAACGGCATTGATTCAACGGCTCATGGCTTTCAGTAAACCGAGCTATCATTCGAAGGAACTCATGAATGGCATCCTCTATTTTAAGAATACCGGGTGGTTATAATTAAATTTCCCCACTTCTGCGCGGGCTGGAAAACGCATTATTGCACGGATAGGGATGAAATTTTGTGTATATGGTATGCGGAGCATGGTAGAGAAAATTCCTACGGAAAATTTATTAGTGCATGCGGTTGCCACCAGGGAAAAGAGTGGCGCAGTATGCAAAAGCGCAATGCATCCGTGAACAAACAACCAGCAGAGAATTGCAGGAATGCGGGACAACAGTCTTCATTCAGCACCGCATGTGGGTCGCCCAGTAAAGGAACTTCTTCGTACACACTTCGGCGATGAACGTGTTCTGTCGAGATATTTTCCAAATGGGTCGCCTGCCCGTTCACTAGACATTATCCATGTGACTTCTGGCTGTGGGGAACCCTGAAGGATTGTATTTATCATGGAGGCGTACGGACCTTGCCTGAACTGAAAGCCAACATTATTCGTCACGTTGCAGCCATTTCACGGAACAGCTACTGTTGAGTACGCTGTCTTGCGCTTCCAGCAAGTAATCGACGCAGAGAATGGCGCATATTGAGCAGTCTTTCTAACAGCATTCCAGTAGTGCATTACTACCGTCTATGTATGATCTTACAGCGCCACTAGTGAAAACCGTATGCACTAATCAATTTTCCGTTGGAATTCTCTTCCCCATGCTCTGCATAGTCTATCCATAAAATTTCATTATTATCCGTGCAATAACACGCTCTGCAGCCCGCGCAGAAGTGGGGAACTTTAATTATAACCACCCGGTATTTGACTGTAGTGAATCCTGTCCTATGGCACTGCATTCGATATCAAAAAAGGGTGAGATTTGGGGACTAAGATGGCCAAATAAGCTGTGAGAACGTTTCCTTGGGGTTCTAGAACCATTCAGAAAGAAAGCGAGCCATACAGCATAGAGCATTCCCATAATATGAAATCCATCAACTATGACGGATTAAATAGAAGCGCCTTCATCAATGGGCCCAAAACTATTTTCCCATGCATGCCATTATCTCTGCTAATTTGTAGACATGACGAAAAATGATTTCATACTCTTCCTTGAGATCACAAAATTCCAATTATTTAGGGCCCAATTCTCCTATTCCTGGAGAAATATTTTCTCGTGAGCTACAGATACTGGGTGTATACTGATTGGTAATCTGCTTTTTGTAATCCATACGCTTTAATGTACAGTGCATGCATGATGCACTAAAGAACGATCTGACTCCCTATTTGTCGCCCTATTGTGTCTGCCATTCTGCTAAATCCCCGCTCCTCACGGGGATCGAATAGTAGGATTGGTCTGTTTAATTACCTTCTGTAATATTACAGCTGCCTCGCTTGAACATTCAACAAGTGCTGTAAATTTGCTAATGTTCTCCTTCGTGCAACTACTATTATTGTGCATTCAAAGTTGTTGAGATTTCGCCATTTACACATTCTAACTCCGCTCACATATCAGGTCGTTGCATATCAAATGTCGGATTTCGAGGTGGGTTCCGCGCTTCAGCATGGTTTCCACGTTTAGTAGCAAATACCCATAACAAAGTGGTACATTCCCAGAGATAAACCTATTAGCGACCAGCTGCCTGAAATTTGCATGTCTGCGATGATATTTAATAGCGTTTGAACCCAAACGAAGATAGTCATGGTTCGCACGATAGTCATGATAATGCATTACGAGTTCAGGTTGAATCACACTGCATTCACCGCCTCTCGAAACATCAATAAGGTATTCGGTGTAGGCACCATAAACGAACTTCTTGTCCAACGTTGGTTCCGAAAATTCCGGGCGGGAGTGACGGACCTGGCAAATGAGCCACGCGGCAGATCGCCCAACGTGTTGAATGACGCTGATCTGAAGCGATCTGTGGAAGAGGGCCCGTCAAAAACTGTTCGGGACCTTGCAGGGGATCATGCTGTATCATCGTCGACTATCAGTACACACCTTAAAACCATCGGCAAGGTGAAAAAGCAGGACAAATGGGTCCCACATGAATACGGAAAACCAAAAAGAGCGTCGGTTGGAGGTGTGTACGGAATTGCTTTTGCGCCATGAAGAAGCGGGGATTCTTGATCGCATTGTCACCTGCGACGAGAAGTGGTTCCTATACGACAATAGGAAACGGTCAGCACAGTGGCTGGATGCTGATGAACCCCCGCGACAGTTCCCTAAACCCCCGTTGCACCCCAGGAAGCTCATGTTTACAGTTTGGTGGAACTTCCGTGGTATAGTGCTTTTACAGCTTCCTGCAGCAGGGGGAGACGATCACCGCTGCGACCTACTGTCGTGAACTACATCGTATGCACACAAAACTGTGTCAGCAACAACCTGCACTTGTGCATCGCAAAGGCATGACAACGCGCGTCCGCAAGTTGCACGAACGACCGTGCAGGACTATAGGCTCTGGGCTACGAGGTGCTCTCTCCGGACCTCTCCCCCACCGACTACCATCTTTTCCAGAGCCTGGACAATTTTCTCCGGAGGAAAACACTCCTAACCCAAGCAGACGTCGAAACTCATTCCGGGAGTTTGAGTCCCTTGACCATGGATTCTATCGGAGAGGGCTCAAGAAGCTGCCATATCGTTGGCAACAATGTTTGGATTGCAATGAGGGTTATTTCGAATAGCACGTGTGAAGATATTAGCAAAGCACTTCTTCAGATTCATCTTTTTATATAACCACATTGTTCTCATATAATAATTTGCATAGCCACTCTTGTATGAATGTTTCACTGATCATAAGTGGTCAATCGTTATATTATTATTAAGCTCAATGAGTTAAAGAAATTAACAAAGAAATATTTTGGGAGTGTTTAGCTTACATGTTTATTTTTACTGCTTACGTCTTAGTTTTCAAATAAGACAGTAAACAGTGGAATGAATGATTGCCATTCTCTGCTAATATTCACTTGACCATCCTTCTAGGGAATTGTTTGTCTCTAGAATGAAGATAAATTAGTAACAGAAGCTATTCTACGATTCATCCTATCTGCACAGCCACATACAAATTACAGAATACAGTGTATTCTAGACGTTACTCTGGTTATGAAGGCATAAACGTCTGTAAAGAACTTTTGTTCATAAACAATACGATGTCGAGGGATTGCTAAAAAAAAAAGGGCAATCAAAGAGAGTACAATATGCAGTGGAGAAATGAGTTCCGTAGATTTACAATAAGTATATTCTCGCGACCATAAACATGAAACAACCATCCGTATGTTTAATATTTTGTCTAATGATAATTATCAGTAATATGGCAATACCCTCAATAGAATTCTGGGTGCAGCAATGAAACGAAAATGGTAGCGTGTAGCCACTTTCCGTCGGTGTCGCCCAACCTAATAAGCCCGTGAAATCGCTAGCACAGCACCAAATCTAAGATGGCGAGACCATTGCGAACGCGGAGGCAGAGGCTGTGAGATGTTTTCGGCATCCCAAGAAAAACGGCGATGTGAACAGCAAGGAAACGAACAACGACCCAGGTCAGCATATAGCTGCGATACTTCCAGGATCCTTACCTTCCCGCAAAGCGGCCTTTCTTCAATGAGGAGTCTCAAATCTTGCAGCAAATGTAGGCCCTGGTCCTCGAAGACCGAAGAATCATAATGGAACAGATCACGCAGAAGTTCCACACGAGCTACGACACTAACATCTTCCACGAAAAACTCTATAAAACCAAGATGGATGCCACATTTGCTCACTCAAGAAAGAGCGCCGCAAAGACACAACTTATGGCGTAATGCTGGTTCAATCCAGGCCACTTTTCCCACCCGCTCCTCATAATGGACGAATGCTGAGTGTATACAGCATTTCCAAGAGAACGAGAAGGTCATTTTATGAGGTAGAAGAATTTCACCAGGGCCAAACAAAGGACTCCTACAACAAGGGACTTCGTCAGTTCATTCAACGTTGAAAAAAGTATGTATCCCTGGATGGGACATACGTATGCAGAGAAGGACAAACCGCTCTTTCGCGTGCCTGAGGCTCTCTTCTTTCATGCTTATTGTAAGGATTTAATGACCCGTATTCGTATAGCTCTTCATAGTGCAACAGGTCCTGCATGAAAAACATCACCGAATCTGCCATAAAAACTCACTCTGGGCTTTGAACAGACAGTTTCACGTTCGGAGAAATTAACAGATTTTCAAAATCCAATGATAGCAAGATTCAACTTGAGCAAGTTTTCTAGAATAAATTGCAGTCACTGGGGCTTTTGTTGTCATACAGTCACGGCCAATTTATTAAGAGCCCCCACCCAAATAGGTAGTTTTATGTTCAGATAATCTCAAACAGAATTACAGGGCGTACAATGGTCACCGTAGTGCATCTTCACTTCAAGTTCAATCACATCATAGGCAAGGCAAATGAACTAAAAGACTTTGAACGTACGTAGTATGATATCGGGTACCTGATGAGCAGGTATTAGCTTAAGACATTTTATTCTTTTCACAGACCGCTGTTTCAGGAGTATTCCCCGAATAGCGTCATCAAGGAAAAGCAGCCAATTAAAATACACCTATAGACTTTCACGACCTGTAGATGTTTAGGCAAATCTAGGATACCGACCTACTACTATTAACTAGCTTACAGCACTGGATCTGCGAAGGGGATATCGGAACGCACAACCCGTCGAATTATAACAGCAGGCTTCCTCGTAGGATTCATCTCCTATCGAAAAAAAAAACGGTGGAAAAACGACTCCCATAAGCACATGACCAATAAGATTGAATTGTGGATGACTGGAGAAGGACTACTTCGACCCCCTTTAAATGTTTTTAACCGTGTGATCTCAAGATTCGGTAACGTTCCCTGGCCCCCTAGATCGCCAGATTTGTCCGTTTGTGATTTTTTACCGAATCTCAAGAGTAAAGTGTACAGGACTCGACCAAGAACTCTGGATGAGTTACAATTTATGAAAAGGTGGTGAGGAAGAGAGTGATGTAAAACTAGTAGATTTGTTTTATCTCTGTTTTGTTAATTTTGTTGGCGATTCTTAATATTACAATTTTTAATTATTATTCATGGAGGGTCATCTTCTATTATGGCAATACGGTATTGTTTCCAACTGCTCTAGATAGAGGGGCGTGTCAGAACCTGGTGGTCACTCGAATGAGAACATGGACCCTTTCTGTCTGATGTCAGCTGTGAAGGCTGGTGATCAATATGTGATAGTTTCTTGTCATAGTCTTCATTCTTAAACAGAGTTTATCCACGCCTAACTGAAAACGAGTATTTTATCAGCTCAGCTGACCAGATGTATCCTTGCGAGGCCACTGTGTTCCCCAGAGTGATGTGATCTTTCAGCTGGACGAATGCTGAGTGTTCGAAGAATATACGGCAGACTTTGATTCATCGATTGACTAGCACATTCACCCAAGCTCAACCCAATCAAATTCCTTTGTGATGATTTGGAACAAGCGGCACCTAGCATATACAGCCATAACAGACTACTATTGTGTAACTTTGGACGGCCATATTGCCGGCATGGGCTAATTTCGCTGTGGAACGCTTAATCACCTCCTGGAATCAATGCCCAAAAAAGCCTGTCAGTTCTGCAGGCACACGGGAGAGCAGTACCGTATTAGGTGGGTAGCTGATATATTGATTTGTAGAGCATGCAGGCGAAGTCTCGCATCTTCCCCAGATGCCACAGTTGCTGGACGTCAATAACACAGGCTAACAAAAAATAACTTTTTAAAGTCATCTTTAACGTTAAGATCTGATTCATTTGCTTTTGCATGTGTTGAATCCGTATCTGACGTCAGTTTTTCCCTTTCACCCACAGATTTCTTGTTCTTCAATGAAACACTTTAAAATTATTCAAAGTCTGGGGACTGATATACAAGAGTTGGTCGAAAAGTAATGCCTCCATGGCTGTAATTTTTTTTTTACTTGTTAACCGATTTTCAAAATTCTTTATATATCTGATACTTACATTTGTAGTCTATGTAACGCACTATTCACTTTTCGACATAGTCCCCATCCCTTTCCACGCATTGCGCCAACACGTGACTAGTCGGGTGAACGCGTCGGGAGGAGTTCTGGGATTGTTGTCGACACGAGGATTAAATGGCATCTTTCACCTCGTCGTTAGAACGCAACTCATGTACCTTGAGGTGCTCTTTCTTCTTTGGGAAGTGGTGAAAGTCGCAAGGAGCAAAGTCTTTCAATTTGAACTGTAGTAAGCAAAGGTAAGTATCAGATACAAAAAGGCCTTTCTGAAAATCGGTTAACAAATAAAAAAGTTACAGCCATGGAAGCATTACTTTTCGACCAAACCCCGTATTTCCTTGTGGCCCAGAAATATGTATACCTTAACATTAAAGCCGCTCCTCTTCACATCCATTACTTTAACAATGCAGTTTCTTTTTCCATAACTTGGAAATGTGACGTGATAGAAAAAAAATCTAAAAGCAGATTTAACATTTCTAACCCTTTAACATTAAATTAAATTTTAATCTGTATTATTTCTTAAAATCTTTATATTTTATTTTAATTTTATTTATTTCACTTGTATTTTCTTCCCTTCCTGACTTTGGTCCTTAATCCAGACCTCATATTGTAATGGTATTTATAAGTACTTAGGACAAACGTACGAGTACCAGGTGTTATAATTAAAGTTCCCCATTTCTGCGTTGGGCTGTAAACCGCGTTATTGCACGGATAGTGATAAATCTTTGTGTATGGACTATGCAGAGCACGGAAAATTTATTAGTGCATATGGTTGCCAGGAAGAAAGTGGCGCCGTATGCAAAAGCGTAATGCGTCTGTGAACAACCAATGTGGGAAAGAAAGAACAGCACCAACATTGCAACAGCACTACGAGAATATCGGCGTGTGAAGGAATTGCGAATAACGGCGAGAGGTTTAGGAAAGATGATACAGAAAGAGACAGAGGATTAGGCGTGCTGCGGACCTTAATTCTTCACCAGACCTTAATTCATGTGACTTCTGCCTGTGGGGAACCCTGAAAGATGGCATTTATCATGGAAGCGTACGGATCTTTCCTGAAGTGAAAGCCAGCATCATTCGTCATGTTGCAACCATCTCACGGGAGACACTTCGTGCTACTGTTGAGCACACTGTCCTGCGTTTCTAGCATATCATCGACGCAGAGGATGCGCATATTGAACATTCCCTCTAAAAGGATTCCAGTAGTGCATTAATACCGTCTGTGTATGATCTCGTAGCGTCACTTTTTCTCCTGGGACAACCGTATGCACTAATAATTTTTACGTTGGAATTCTCTTCCCCATGCTCTGCATAGTCTATATACGAGGGGAGATCAAAAAGTAAGTTGCACTTCCACGATATGGCCATTTATTACACCACCTATACTAAAGCAACACGGCTATAGCAGCATACAATGTAGGTTCACTTTTCCACATAGTCTCCAAGAGACTCTAAACATTTATCCGAACGATCAACCAACTTTTCGATTCCGGATGCATAGAAATCTCCTCCAGCGTTTTGTAACCACACGGTGATAGCCGCTTTCACCTCCTCATCGTTTCGAAATCGTTGTCCACCGAGTTCCGTTTTGAGCTTACCGAAAAGATGAAAGTCGCATGGCGCTAAGTCGGGACTGTATGGACGATGTTGCCAAACCTCCCACTTGAATCGCTGCAGCAGTTCGCACGTTTGGCGGGCCTTGTGAGGTGTTGCGTTATCATGCAACAAAATCACACCGGCGCTCAATTTCCATATACAGCAGTGATTTCACGATGAATGTCCGTGCAATTCACCCGTTTGGCCCATAGAAATCGGATTGCTGCTCGCACCTCAAGTTTGGAGTGGACATCCAGTTGACGCGCCATTGCTTTTAGCCCGCTAGTCACACAAAACAGGACGGGAAACCACAGCAACCGTCTTATCCAACGTCTGCGCAGTTAATGTCCCTTTCTCCGCTTTGCCCAAGATTGCGATACACAGCGCGCTCCTGCGGCGAGTTAGTGGAACTTACTTTTTGATCTCTTCTCGTACAATGTTTCATCACTATTCGTGCAATAACGCGGTTTGCGCAGTCCGCGCAGAAGTAGGGAACTTTAATTATAACCACCCGATACATACTTAATGTGCTGTGTTACTATATGTGTAAAAGAAACAGTTCCCATACGGTATGAACTGATTCTCGTATAATCGGCAATTTGTTTTTATTGTAGAAAGAATCATAGAGACGGAAATACAAATAAAAATAGTTTACATACAATTTGAAAAAGTTTTTCAGATAGTTAGAATATATGGAGGTGACACTTAGAAAAAAAATGAGGTGTGGTCACCACCCGACTTTCTTATACGTAAACGTCCTGGTGCAAATACAGAAAAAATTTAAACAACTGTCTGAAATGGCTACTTCCGATAGAAATTTTGTGAATAAAAGTTACTTCAAATTAGCTTCCAAACACTCTGGAATAGATTCCAAATTTTCCTATACCATTTTCTTTCGCCTTTTTTTTTTTTTTAGCAAAACACTGGATTTTGTCAAGAGTAAAACTGGTACTTCCGGTTGGAATTTTGAAAAATTTTCTTAGCAAAAGTTGTTTACAATTGAAACTGGAACACTTTTCAATCCTTTCAAAATTTTCATAAACGCAATGGTTAACGAGATACTTCAAAATTTATATTTTGGTGTTGGAGTAAACTGATACTTCCGGTTCACCGATTCCACTGGAAAACTAATCAGACCTCCCGAGGAAGATTATAATCTTAAGTTTAAAGTTTGGTCTCGATAGCTTTAGCCGTTTGGACGCTATCGTGGACACACACACTCAGACACACGGACATTTTCCAGAAATCACTTTTTCGTAATCTGGGGACCCTAAAACGTGAAAATCGGGAGGTCGAAATTTTTCGTGATTACAATACTTCCTTTTACTATGTATAAGAAAGTAAAAAGAGACCGACGTGCCAATCATGAACTTGGTTGCTTCAAAAAGTACTCTACGCTGCCAAATGAATTAAAGAAAGAATTAGCTCACAGATGTATAGATAATTAAATCAATGACGACATTAAGAAGAGGATAGAAAAACAAAAAATATCCAATCTTTACAGGATTTATCATAAAAGCAGCACATTGACATAGGAGGGAACAAGAATTGCGAGTCATGCATTAGACTTTCTCAAATAAGAGAGAAAAAAATAAAAGGCAGGTTAGGAGGCAAAGGATTGCTCCTTACTTCAAAATGAGAAAGAAAAGAAATCCGAGCTATTCCATATGCGTGGTGTAACAGAATTTTTTAATTCATATAACCATGCAACATGTTTCTAATCATCAAAGATCAATGATAATGCTCCTTGAACTTCTTTCTTGAATTTCTTCCAGAGCCAAGGTGTTCCTCTCTGCACAATGATAGAAAGCTGTTGTGATATGCCTTACTATGGCCTTTTAGGTGCCTGTTAAAATTCTGGAAAGGCCTTTCCGGCGTCTGTTACAATTCTGGAATAATGATTCCAACCGAAAAATATTTCTTTTTAAAATAATCCATCTGCCGGCAGGAAGCAATATGCTATTTGTTTATGACTTTATTCAGATATTTTATAGTCATTGTTAGGAGCCGTAAAAAATAACTAGTTATTAGCTTCATCTCACAGCATTTTCTTTTGGCCTGGTATTGAGAATTAAATTCAATAGGAAGAAGTATTTCAATTTGTTTATTAAATAAATTAATGTGAGCTCAACAACAAAGAATATGTTAATAACTGAATTGCGCATATTCAAATACCTGTATCTCGGACAAAGAATGCACCGAGAAATGCTTTCAATTAGCCGAAAAAATAAAAAGTTGTCGATCAGGAGTTAATTTCTTACAACTTGTGTAAAGATGACATGAAAAATTGATTCGAATAAAAATTTATATCGTCCTCACGTTTTCCGTAAAGGTGAATCGATGCTATACGAATTACCCCACACAATCTTCTGATATCTCACAGAATCTTTCATCAGCATTATGGAACTTGTGTTGTATGTTGCATCGGTGTCCAGCCCACTTCATTCCTTATATTACTCCACAAAATTGCCTGGATTGCAAGGTTATGGTTACGATATTGGGACCGTTGATTTTAATGAACCAAGGTCGCTCAGTTCTTTGTACAGAACGAAATGTGCAGGAGTTTCTTCCTGCTACAGCCATATCTCTCCTTAGCCGGGTCGCACTGAGAAAACCTGTTTCATGAAACGTAGAGCTATAGCTTCATAATTCGTCCACATAGGGATTCGCAGATTGGGTTTCATGAAATCATAGTTTCACTCGGTTGCGCAACTGTGATTTTATGGAACTCTTTAAAATTATTTCCAGAGAAGACTAGACTGCTAGTTTTATCTCGGTCTTGTTACAGCGAGTTCTTCTTCCGTGCTCCCTAGCACTTTTGATATTTTTAGATCAATTTGCATAACAAGATGCCCGAATATGTGTTCAGCACTGGGTTAGTGGACCCGTTTAAGAGACACCCTTGCTTGTACCATTTTTCAGGGAATGTCTACGGCTTGACACATCAGATCTTGGGTACTAGATAATTACTGATGTATTCCGCTTCCTTTAATTCCGCATTAACCATGAAAGCATGAACGTCTTCAAAAGTTTCGTTTTACACTTTAGACATTAACTTTCTTTCCTGTATTGGCGATAGAATGCCGTACTGATGAATCCTTCAATTTCGATCCGATCGAGTGCGATGAATTGTATTCTGAGCATTGTGTGGAATAAATATTCCTTTTTTAACTGAACATCACATTTTCCGAGTGCAAACAGCAATGAGAAGCGTTTCCAAAAGTCTAACCGTCTTTGAACCTTTGCGACAGTTCATTTACGGGTCTTAGGCAATGCGACCTCACTTCAAATTATTATTCATTTTTCCCATTTTTGACTGTATAAACCAGGAGAGTTTCGCCTGCATTATTTGAGAAGTTTCAGTTGAAGAAGAGAGTCGTGGAAGAGAGTCTACACGTTTATAATTTCGTTCTGTTCTTGATGTCAAGGTGTTTCCATAAAAATCTATTCAAAACTTTGGGAATATATGGATTGGGAAAGGTAAAAATTATTTGAATCCTCTGAATTTCGTTTGACAGGAACAGCTTACGTCTGTCCTTTCTGATCCTATATTCAACCATTCTGTGAACGAATGCTTTTCAGGAAAACAGAATATGCCGCAGCTTTTGACAGTTTCTGAGACTATGTTGGTAGTTTAGTGATTCCGACCATCTACTGTAATGGAAATGACAACTTTGATGTAATACTTGTAATGGAGAAAAAACGATTAGTTTCATGGTCTACTTATTTACTTTCTATAAAGGAAACTTTACACCGACTTTTCGGGATGGACCGTCCTCGATGGATTGTAGGGTTAGCATAAGTATACCTGTTCGATTGTGAATTATAATAATGTAAATAAGCTACTGAAAACTAAGTATTCACTAGCTACTGAAGTCATCACTTCTCATAACGAAATAGGGTTTTTATTGATTGTATATGATGGGCTTATCATTTCATATATAAAGATAATAGAATGTACTGGGCAGAACCTAGTTTACTTATCAATGAACTAGACTACTATTAAACTATATGTATACTAGATGTTACCCGCAGGCTTCGCACTACCCATGACTTAGGCTTTCTTAGCTATATATTTCTAGGAAACCCTTAAAATGAGAGTTTGAAACTAAAGGCGTCAGGATTGGTTTTCTACCTTTTCCTCATGTACAAAGAACCTCTTTGTAAACAATATTTTTTGTCTTTTCTTCTGGCTGAAGGATGACCAGACTGTCAGGTGAGCTGACTCTGGAACAGACTACGTACAACTGGCCATGAGAGAAACAGTCACTTCTGAGGTTTACGCCAGCCATCTTGAAACTCTGTCCTTGTGCTTTGTTGATAGTCATGGCGTAACATACCTTTACAGGGAAGTACTTCAGCTAGTTGGCGGACTCGGTTTACAGGGTGTTCTCGAATAACGTGTACAAACCTGCGGGGGGGGGGGTGATAGAGAGAGAGCTCAAATCTAAACAACATTTCCCTGTTTCATTTTTTTCTCTGGGGCATTCTTTTTGAGATAAAAATGTTGGACGTCGCGTCGATGTAATATGCCAAGCAACCCGTGCTTATCAGTAGTCTCCTACGTCTAGGTGGCAATTGTGGCAACGTCTTTTATCGGGATTGTCTTCATTCAATACGTGTGATAATACTGGGGTGTAAGCTTTCGATTTTGGATGATATCTATACTCTATCCAACGGAAGTTGGAGTGGACGTATTCAGTTAAACTTCCTATTTCAATTGTTAGACATTGTTGCCAAAGTAGAATCAACAATGTGTAACAATTGAAATAGGAAGTTTTAACTGGACACGCCCACTCCAACTATCGTTGGATAGACTATAGTAAAGTGTGTATAGATTTTTTTGGCGGACTCTTTAGAAAATAAAAGATACACTGTATTCCCGCGTGAAAGACTTGCATCATTGTTGATGCTGCTTCACGGTACAATCGCAAAAGTCTAAATTAAATTAAGCAAATAAAATCTTGTAAACATTCCAAGGAGGAGCTTTAGCAGTGCAGCAGAATTACATTTATACGTTTATTAAGAAGAAATTAACCCCCCTCCCGCCTCCCGAGTAGGATAAGGCAAGTCATCTATTTTTACCCCTTCATCTGCACTTTTTACCTCTCCCCAAGTTTTTTTTTATCAATAAATTGATTTTCTCGAACGTAATATGTAAAAAATGTAAAAACCTCGTATCTTCTTTCCTTTCTCATCATTTCCGAACGTATGATATATCACATGCCACATGTTGCCATAGTTCTAAGAACCAAGTGACTGCCACCCCCGGAAATCCGATCCCACTGGAACAATTGGGCCTAAACTTCATAGTAATGTAGATCTTGCCTAGAGGAATCTGGATCCTGGATTTTACGCCTTTACGTACATAAATAGCACATAGATATGTTGCCCTCTCTGAATCCCACCTCCTAATTCCGAGCCCCGTATACAAATCAAAACCAAACTAAATAGTGCAGATGAACATGCCCATAGTAAACTACAGTCCGAATTTCAACCTTCTACCTCAAAAAAATGTAGAAATTATGAAGGGGACGGACTGACATTATAAAACCAATAAGTAGCTCCATTCTTATTCTACTTACGAGGGTCAGTCAAATGAAAACCGAAAATTTTTTTTTTACAGCTCCTTTATTACAGACAGAGTTGGTACACTATTTTTCAATGTAGTCCCCATCTTTTCGATGCATTCCGCCGTCGAGTCGGGAAGGCTTGGATACCTCGGGAAAAAAAAATCTTTGGTCCCCTCTAATTTTCACCCCCAAGACTCCGACCTTAGTGGGCTAATCAAAACCAAACTAAATAGTGAAGGTGCATATGCCCACAGTAAGCTACATTCCGAATTTCAACCGTCTACCTCAAAAAATGTAGAAATGATGAAGGGTGATTCAAATCGTGTGTAAAATAAAACCAATATGTAGCTCCATTTTTCCGCTACTTAATAATAAGCTTATAGATTATGAGCACTTGAGCAATCGTGCGTCGACAAAGCGATTTCACGTGCGCGCGCCGATGTCAATAATGCTTAAAAGATGAACAGAAAGTAACAATATATTCCTTCTTGACAAATCGATTATTATATGACATGCCAGTATCTTTGAATTCTTTACACTCACTGTTTTAGCATGTGAATTCGACTTGAAGGGATCCACGAAAAATTCTGAAAAGTTGATACGACCGAGCTAAGACTTTGATGGTCATATTTCTGAAAACAGAATTTAAAAAAGTTAATCCATTTTCAAGTTATCGTGCAAACGGCGGACGGCCGGATAAACGTACAGACCAAGGGCGCATTCTTATATGTAGCTTTTATGCTAAAGCTCCTAATAACGACGTCACAATTTTTAACGCCGAGGCCAACGAGATAACAGGGCTTGGAACCGAAAAAGTCACCTGACCAACTGGGTGCTAGCAACAATTCAACCTTCATTGTCTCCATCTTGGATGTTAACAATCAGTGTTTTTCCTTTTGTTGGAAACAATGAATGTTGGATAGTTGCTAGCACCCAGTTGGTCAGGTGACTTTTTCGCTTCCAGGCCTTGTTATCTTGTTGGCCTCGTTTTAACGCTGACAAAAATCCGATTTAGATAAAAAAATAAAAGATACACTGTATTCTCGTGCGAAAGACTTGCAATCATTGTTGATGCTGCTTCACGGAACAATCGCAAAAATCTTCATTAACAAAGAAAATGTCACAATGTTTTAAGGCTGGCAAAAATCCCATTCAGTTCCAGGTAAGTTGAATTTTAAAAATAAAGTACAATGGAAAGGAAGAAAGAAAAAATAAAATCTTTTCTCAGCGAGCACCTAGAAGCCAAAAGAAATATACTTGCCAAATTTCAAGTTTGTAGGCTTCATAGTTCTGGAGATTTCGTGATGAGTGAGTCAGTTAGTGAGTGGTATTTGGGTTATATATTATCTTTTACTGTATATATTATCTTTGTATGTACCAGCGAAACCCAGTAGTTTGTTACATCAATACCTCTGCTATTCTGAATGCGATACAGTTAACTGCAGCATAGATGCTTATAAGCATAGAACTTATATTTTCGTTTTGTTTTTGAATTGCAATAGAAGGCGATTTCTGAAGAATTTGAAACTGTTCCTGAATCTGGTATGTGTATTAATAAATAATAAAAAATAAATCTGCAATAACAGAGAAGAAGGCGGTACGCTTTAGAAAGTAGACGTTTTTCACTCTTTCTAAATTTTTTCTTATTGGGGATGTTATCTTTTAATTACGAAAAGGAAAACAGGAATGAAATTGATGCGAGATGGTGATGGAAGAAAATAGACGAGCCTTCGAGATCTTGTTCGTTTCTGTACGAGGCGGTAAAAGAGACAAGACAGGAAGAGGAAATAGTGACGGGAGAGAGAGAGAGAAGAGGAGGGAATAGTAGGGATGGAGGAGGTGGAGGGGAGGAAGCAAGGGCTTTGCCATGTAATCATGTAATGTCCCGTTTCCCCATATCGTGTCGAGAAAGTGAACTACCCTCTTTCGCTACAAATTCAATTAGGGACTCTGAGTGAGGAGCACTTTGGAGAACGGTCGCGCCGCTCACCGACATGGCGTTAAAATGTCACCATTGTTCATATGACGCATAAGGCGTCGCGCGCTCCAAATAAAGAGTGAGGAGCTCCCCCGCACGAGCGAACACGCGTTGCCATGGCGACGTATGTGAATACATTCAAATGAGACGAGAGTGTATTATGTCATTTATTTTAAAGGGATTTCCAACAGGAAAAAACTGTTTTATTTATTTATTTATGTTTGTTTTGCCCTTCCTCCCTCCTCACTCTGTAATTTTCAAGAAGGATTTTTATACGTGTTGACAGTAAGAAGGAAATTAGGTTAAAATCATTGTTATTGCCTCTTATTTCTTTTCCTCTCTGCTTGTTCCTTTGATTTGTGCTGCTCAACTCGTATAGGATTATGAAAACAGCGCCTGTCTAATACAATAAAGGGATTACCAAGTGTAAGTAGAAAGGGTATGTTTTTCAAGCTCAAAATTTAAAATCAAAGAATCCATTATCTTAACAAAATATGCACGATAAACCTAGTACTAATAGATAAAGTCTGTGATGATTTCGCGGAGTTCAATGATACATATTCGTTTTTATTCTCTAAGAACTGAAAGTGATCAACAAAAGATTAAGTCCAATTTTATTAATGTCAAAATCTTTGGTTACTGCAAACAGTGCTGAGTTGTCAGAAGGCTTAACAACAACACCAATTGTTTTTCATTTTGGACTCGGAGAACGTTAACTTTCGTTTCCATTTTTCCTGCAACGATATCCAAAAAAACAAGCAGAACATATTAATTCTATACGATCTCCACTTATTGTTATAGTTCTAAGAGTTCTTTGAGCGAAAACCATTTTAAATTATCTTACATAGATAATAAATATTATCACCAATAAACTTCAGTGATGGTCATATGAAAAGATTTAAATATTAAAGTATACAAATAAACTTAAATGTAAGGAAACATTAGCCGACTTTGTGATGATCTTGTACGAACTCGTATTTGACAAATACAAATCATTATTTTAGAGATTTGCTTCTTAAATACTTATTTCGAGGCATACATAGAATAACGAAACTCATATTGTGCATTCTATAGTGTATGAATTTTTCAATGATTTTTTTTCAAAGAAAATGGGAAAGTAAAACCCGCAATACAGCTTTTAAACAGGACCTGAGATAGTTAAATCACTTTCTATAAGTCATTATGAAGGACTAACAGCTCAAAGTAACATATCAAGATGACCATAACGACTAGTTACCGAAAGATCTTAGTTTAAATCCGCATTGTGGATTTTACTTTTCCTTTTCTAATAAACATTACCATGAAATTGGTGATTAAAATTTTTTTATTGAAAATATATATAGGGTGATTCAGAAAGGAACAATACCATGTACAGTTTGTAGCGGGAACAATATTTTTCCTATAAACATGGGTCCGGAAATGCATCCTTTCAGAGATAATGCAATTTGTACGAGATAGGAATGGATGTGCGTTACCCGCACGGCAATGGTAGGGTCCATGTAGATTAGGATCTAAACATGTAAATTGTTCGCGTTCTCTCCTTTAAAAGAGAGGAAACGAAACATTTAACTCCATTGTAGTACAATGGATCGCTTGACTAATGCGGAGCTGTCGGACATGCATCTCGTCTTCGGCGAGGCACAGGGTAATGCAACTGAAGCGGAAAGGATTTACCAACAGCGTTGTCCATACCGTGATCACCCACATCACCGGGCGTTTCAAACACTACAATCTCGTCCGCAGACTAAACACCTGCATCGAGGCTCAGGGTCGGCATTTTGAACACTTAATGTAATGTCATTCTTACCTCGTACAAGTTGCATTATCTCTGTAAGGATGCATTTCCGGACCCAGGTTTATAGGAAAAATTTTGTTCCCCGCCACAAACTGTACATGGTATTTCATGCTTGACCTATCTTTCTGATAGTAGATCCGGGGTAAGTTGATACGGGGAGCACGTTGATACGTCGTGCTTTACTAACAATGCAGATGCGTAAATTTTTTAAATCTCCTCCAATGAAACGCTACTTCCAATATCATTTTTTTTACTCTTGATATTTGTATGTTCATTATATCCAAAAATTATTGAAATTTCTTAATAAACAGTTGTTTGCTAAAATGAATTAGGCATTATTTTCTACTAAGAGGCCCAGATTAATGTTTGGGCGCCACGTTTGAGGGACCTCATCATTTACAGTATCAACTTACTTCAGCAGGAGACACATTGAAGCATCTTCACATAGCCGTATAAAAAATTTTTACGGACAATAGGCTTCGTATATTAAAATGACTATTATCCAATTAAAATCAAAACAGTGAGCTGTTATTTCAAACTGTTTCGAAGTTTCTAAAGTTTACAAAAAAATAAAGAAAATTAAAAACTGAAAATATATCAATTATCGCTGGTCTCCCCTACTTCATTTAATATAGAACTTTTTAAATATTACAAATTTTTTTTATTTCTTTCCATTTTGGCAATAATGTCATAATTCTACGAAAAGATAATTGTATATTGTAAAAATGCATATCTATAAAATTCCTTTTTACTTTCGTCAGAAAGCATTCCTTTGATAGCCAAATGTTACGGATAGCTTTAGATTCCATTTTACAGCTCTGTTAGGTTTGATTGATATTCATAAAAAAATAGTGAGAGACTAGAAAAAATGGTCCAATACTTGGTAAATATTAAGAGTGAACATTTCCGTAACCTGAGATCGAAAGAGGTACCAGAAGCAAAAGGGTTCGTCGCTTCTACCACTGAGCCAGCGTGAGCACTGGTACAGCAACGCTATCCCCAAGTGTTCTAAAGATGACTAAATATTGGAACTGAAATCCCAAATGCAGAAATGATAATAAGTTATGATAAAGTAAAGTTATTAAGACGGGATAAACTGCTCCAACTTTTATATATATTTTTCCTTCGTTTTTCGCTTTTAAAATATTAATTCAATTTGTGCGATCGCTGAAAATATCTGCGGTGCGCGTTCGGCTCGGTTAAGCAAACTGCGCAAGGGTACACTTTTGCTGCTTCAGTGCTTTGCCAGACTAAATTCTGTAAATATTTGTAAAAATCTCAATGCATCATCTTTGTTATAGTGAAGTAATATTATTTACAAATCGCTTATTGAATTACATAGCTAGAAACGTTACCATAAAAGCATGTGATTGAAATTAAAAAAAAAAATAATTGCGTTCATATTCATATAATTTCCGTATCATTCATCTTTTAATGCTGTTCAGATATGTTTATTAATGTTAGAAATAGAAAAAAATCGTCAATATTATTAGAAATGCTTCTGTTTGGTAGATGGTTGAGCATTACTTTTAAGTTTCTAAACCAGAAGTCGGTATCGTTTTAACAATGGTAACTCTAAAATTCTCTAGTTGCCAAATCGAAGATCTCAAACCATTATCTGAGGGTCTTACAAAGAGTTTTCGAGGAACGCATGCCGACCACATCTTGACAAAACTTGGTGTATATTTACACTGGGGAACCTAAATATTAAAGTCAATCAAATGAAAACGAACCAAAGGACTTATCAAAACGCGGATAAGTTTATTGCAACTTCTTCGGCATGAAACATAGGTGATACCTCTGCGATTCTACTAACGCGTGACAAGGACAGCAGTCTGGCTTTGCTCAAGACTTCGAGCATTCATTGATACCAACTTTGTTGGCAAATGTTTCAATCATGAATCTTCCCTCTTCCTGAATAAGAGTGTTAACTTTCTTGCTCTATCTATCAACAACGACCACCCCTCTCGGAATAGCTTATTCTTTTTTTATTAACAGGATAAAGACATGAAGTTTTCATACGTATTACTCATTCGGAGATGAATTTCTGTATTCCAGATCGGAAGACATTTGCACGAATTGTGATAGGTTGTGAGGAAAAAATCCAGAAATTTGAGATCGTCTTCGCAGGTGGATATTTTGAACATCTCATTTAGGGAAATGAAAGAAGGTGTCACAGAATTTCAAAGTGCATAAAAAAGGTTCATAAAATGACTGCGTTGTTTAATAAGAAATAATTTTCGCGTTATATCCTCTTTTATTTAAAATAACTGAAAATATTCAGGATTACTGAATGTTTAATTCAGTGGCTTTCGCATTTCAATTGTGTTTGCTTTGATAATTGAAAGCGTTTCGTTTACGAATACATATAAATTAGTGCTAATGAAAATTTATGATTCCTTATTTATTCCCATTCATTTTTCTCATTTACTCTCTTTCTTTTTTATTTTCCCCCACCCATCGCTTAATAAAGCGGGGCTTTGAACACAGAGACGGGGTTAGTAAGGTAGGGGGGTGGAAGGGGAGGGGGGGAGGAGAAGACAAAAGAGCAAGCGTTTCAATTACCCCTCGTTTGATCCCCTTTTATGTATTAATGGCTCCCGAATCCTTTCCACGTGATTGGTTTCTCTTTACCCCTCGTTCGGTCACCGTCTCCGTCCTCCCTCCACTCAATGCTCAATTTCCCTTCCCTCCTCGTTTTCGACAAAACCCTCCTTCCATCGAGATCATCCCCTTCTTCCTTTTCTCCTTAATCAATGGCTGATACTTCCTGATTTAATTTGCTATAATGAAGAGAAGCCGCACGAAGTGGAGGGAAGGTTTACTCGTTCAGGGGGTTATGACTCAATGCTTGCCTTTCAAGGTGTCCCTTTTTCGCGCTCCCACTCGTTATTTTACAATTCCCACTTCCCTAAGTAACTCCACCTTAAAACAAAGGATTAGATGTGGTTCAGCAAAGTGTGAAATGATAATTAATAAAAATAAAAGTTTCTTTATCGTTGTTTTCTCAGCTCATCTTTTTTGATCCTCGCATATTTTTTCGGATGATTTTTGTGTTACATTCTTTAGTACTAATGTTTCCAATGCCTTCAGCCTAACTTTGAAATATATGGCTTGGACAAATGGTAACATTCGCAGAGTTCATATGAACAATTCCTGACACCCACAACCATAAATGGTAACGCCCCATTTCTTAATAAATCACATAGCGCACATCACTTAGCCACACAGTGGTACTCTTGCTGTTTAAAAGCCTTTTGTGTTGTTGTTGTGGCGTGATATATGGGGACTCAACAGACTTCAAAAGAGAAATGATTGTTAGTGCTTGCTTAGCGAGGGCGTCTATGCCCCCAGATGTTTCCAGATATAACATCTCAATACGCAAAGACCAGTTAAAAATCTGCAGAGAGACACATCTGTGGTCGAAAGACAAAAGAAGAAAACTTCATCGAATTGTAATCCGAAAACATAAAACTAAGGCGACGACAAATACTGTAGCTGAATGCAAGTTAATTACATCTGCATCAATAAAAACCATCACTTTTCTTGTTGAGATCATTGGTTTGCTGCAAAACGGCGCATCAACTCGATGAACAATCAAATGTGATGTGGTTAGAGGAGTCATATTTCACTTTGTTCCGACTTCTGGTCTTGAGTACGTGGAGAGACCACCATCTGAAGTGTGCAAACACGGACTGCCTTAAACCCACTGCATGGTATGAGGGGCCGTATCCTGGAACTCAATGAGATCATCGTCATTTACTAGCTTAGAGGTATCTGGGTATTTTCAATGACCAACTCCATACCATAGTCCAGACATTGTTTCGCAATAGTGATACAATCTTCAAGAACTACAATGCTCTAATCCGCACTTCTCATCCCATCCAATCGTGATTCGAGGTCCATGACTGTAAAGTAAAACATCTACCCTGGTTACCCCACTCGCTGAATATTATTGAGTCTGTGTGGGGTTATCTGGAGAAGGCAGTTAGGAGAACCCCACCGCCTGCTTCGGTCAATGCATTACCAGCCATATCGGTTGAAGAATGATATAAAATGGATAGTAATGTACGAGATTTCGTGATTTGTATTTGTCTCTATTCCTCGATGTATCTCAGCTGTATTAGGTTCAATAAGGGTTCCTACCTCTTATTAATAAACGGAATGTGATGTTTTACTAATAAACTTTGACTAACTGTCCATGGTTTTAATTCACCCATGACATCTGCAGGTTTATTTCCAGGAAAAATCCCGTTGCGTGAAAAATATGTGGTTTTTCACTCACAAAATCCGCGCAACCCGTTGTAGGTCATTAAAACCCGATGAAAATTCCATTCGCCCGTTTAGGTAATTTATTTAGCTTCGGTTGATTGAATACGGAGTAATTTTGTTTAGGTAAATTTTTGAATAGCTAAATTAAGGCTTTTTTTACATTGGGCTTATTATTGAAATTGCAAAATGTGACTGTATTATCGATATAAACGTAAAAAGCTAATATGCGGTGCTATCTTCGAAGACACTTTTGTAGACAACATTTTTGTTTATCCACCAGGAGTAAAGATGAAATGTGCTTTGGAGAACACACGCGTGAGCATGCTACAGTTCTCCATGTGAAAAGCGCAGATTCCAAATTGACTCCCGCTATTTTTACGATTGTCCTTTAAATTTTTTAATAATACTTAAAGCGTCATACTTTTTAAATTTGACGTCATACTTTTTAAATTTTTTAAATTTAATTTTAATAATGCTCAGTGTAAGAGTGTTATTGTTGGATTATTACATTGTTGCAGGTAATATTATTGTTGAATTTAGAAATTTACATATATATAAAGCGCAATGCAAGTATGTTTGTCCGGTTTTAAAATGCAACTTGGAAGTAAGTTATAAAGCTGAAATTTAACACACAACTGTGTAATACTATCACAATGACGGAAAAAATCTAAAATTGGAGATAAGCCTCTTAAAAATGTAGAAATTAATAATCTTTATATCTATATATATGGAATAGACTTGGTTTATATTTGTTCTCTTGCATGTGTGAACAATCAGCCCGTGGTGTTTGCGTCAACAATCGGCTGGTCGTGCATCAACAATGGTTGATGAAATTAATACATGCCGCAGCCGAAGAAAGAGACAGGCCAACACCACCTAAAGAGAAAGCCTGAGCGCGGAAACGTCATACATTGTTACATCATGATACGAAGTCATAATTTAGAGCTTATTATTGGTAGAAAGGCGATTAAAGATGACTTTTTATGATGATGTAACAATGTATGAAATTTTCGCGCTCAGGCTTTGAGTAGAGGTGGTGTTGGACAGGCCCGGCACTGAAGTCACCTCACCATATTAGTCCAAGCAACAATGTAATCTTCATTGGTTCCATCTTGGAATTTATCAGTCAGTATATTTTCGTTTGTTAGAAACAATGAATGTTTCATTGTTGCTTCGACTAAGAAGATCAGGTGACTTTTCACTGCCAGGGCCTGTCTTTTTCGTCAGCTACGATGCTTGCCTTAATGATTTATATTTTAACGGGAACAGTGTTATAAAAAGTAATAAATAAATAAATAAAAATTATTATTATTTCTTTTTTATTAAAATCTTTGGAGAGATACAAGAAATTATTCTAAAACAAATAAGAGAATACAACTTCTAGGGCGTGCAGCTGCTCAAGCTTTTGCTGAAACGGTGACGGTACTTTCCCTAATGAGCTAATAACTGGAGAAAATTTATTTTTCATATGTTTTTTTGCAATGTAGTAACTTACTTTAGGGAAGTTATAATGTTTTATCTAAACATATTAGAAAATTATAAAGATCTCAACTGATTATGTGAGAGGGCAATGTTTGTTGCTAAAACTGATCATACTGTCAATATAAACAACCACATTCGGACATGATTCCACGCTATCTGACTGATTGAAACGGATAAAGGTTGATGAGGGATGCTGATGATGCTGTAAACAGAGTTCCTCAACTCTCTCAATCCATCTATGAAGTATTTTTTTAATATTGACAGAAAGAATTCAATACTCATAGCAGCCTTTCTTTGATATTCTAAAATGTTAAGGATGCAATGTCGAAATTTCCTGGGTGAACCCAAATGGAGACCAAATTCCTGTGCGAGCACTTTAGAGAATTCTTTTTGTTTTTCCAAAGTGAATATATTGCAAAATTTCATCAAACAAACAGCCCGAGCAACGCCGGGCATATCAGCTAGTGTTGCATGTAAAACGGGTGGTTTTTCACTCATAAAACCCGTGCAACCCGCGGAAATCCATGGCAAAATAGTGAAAAACCTTCCCGGACTATGTTAAATTATCATGAAAGTTATTGATGAAAAATATGAACGAAATCCACAACCTGGATTTCAACCAGAAACCTTCGTAGACCTGACTTGAGTTATGTTTTAATAAATATTATGCATTAGGAAAGATAGTCTGAGCCTGGGAACTAGAAACCTGCTCTAACCAAGCCCAAAAGGCATGTAAATAGCCTAATGCGTTTATGTCTGCAGTGGCGCAATTGGTTAGCGCGTCAGCAGCATGAGCTGAAGGCTCCTGATTCGAATCCAGGCTGTGGAATTTTCTATTTTTAATCAATAATTCAACCTCTGAGGTATGGCGTATGATAAAACCCTCATAGACCGATCTTGAATTATCATGAAAAATTTGACGCCTGCTGGTTTCGAAGTTGTAGAGATTATCGCGAATGTACAAACAGACAGAAAGACAGATACACACGCAGATACAGAAGCACACACACACATACACACAAACACATGCGCAGAAATTGATTTTCGTGACTATAGATAGAGGATAATTGCTAAAATAGTACCACTTACGAATTTTTGGTTTTTAATGGAGATAAAATCACCTTCAAATAAAAACATCTGGAGCAAATGAAAAGGGTACAAGTTGTTTTAATCAATCTACAGGATGTCCCAAAAGTCCTAACACATAGAGAATATACGCAGATGAATAAGAATAATATAGAGAAAATATAGCCTTTGTTTTAAGTAGGAAAAGCATTACGGCAACAAATGTTCAAATTTGTGCCCATCTTGAGCCTTGAGCATGGAAAGCTCGCTGGACATTGCAAATAACACAATATTAGTTCACTTGTTCAGTAATTCCAATGTTCCTGTTTGAAACAAACGCTATAATAAATCTGTATTACACTTATTCAACTATTGTATGTGTATTCTCAATATGCAACAGTTCAATATTTTCTATACGTCCGAACTTTTGTGACACCCTGTACAGTGACTTGTTAATTAGTTGTAAAAGCACGATTTTAGCAACCGGTATCAAAAATCGTACCGACTCATCTCCAAAGTTGTACTTTTTCTTGAAATAGTTTGATTTGGTTAACATTTATGTCCGATACTGTATTTCTTTATACTGTATTCAAAATAATGCTGCGATCTGTTTTTACTTTTTTTGTTCTTCTGTTGTGCTTTTTTAATTCCCAGCGCATCACTGCAGTTTTTATTAGCAAGCACTATCGGTTTTGAGCCATTCTTCACCTTTTTCTTAATGTGGGCAGTGAAGCTATCGGTTTATAAAAATGTGATTGGTTCCTGGACAGTTTAAGGAATCAATGTGGTAGTACGATTTCGGAAAAGTGCATCGGGACAATTTGGTCTAAACTTCATAGTAATGTAGATCTTGCCAAGAGGAATCTGCAAATCGAATTTAACTCCTTTACATACCTAAATACCACTTGGTCCCTTCTAATTTCCACCTCCTTAAATTCCGACCCCAGTGGGCCAATCAAAACTGAACTAAATAGTGAAGTACGACCTTCTACGTCAAAAAATGTGGAAACTAAGAAGGGGACGGGCAGACAGACAGACGGACATTATAAAATCAATACGTGCACCATTCTTTCGCTACTCAATAATCATCATTAGACACTGTTAATGTGATCAACAACAAAATTTTACATATCAATATCATTTAAGAGATCGCTACGCTTTGGAACTTTTTTCTAATACAGGGTGATCCAAAAGTTGCGCACATCTAAATTCGATTGTCTCTAAATAATGAATAGTTGAAAAGTTTCATCGGCTACTTTGAAACTTTTATATTTTGAGCATATGTTGTAAAACTATACATGTGTTGTGTAAATATACTCGTATATCAAATAGTATTAAATAGTATTATTTAATGTCGTCTGGTTTTTATTATTATTTCGATATACGCGACTTTTGGATCACTGTGTACAATACTAGTTTTAGTTTCAAAACACCGTCTTCAATAGCTGCCAAATTTCTGGACAACATCTACACTTTTCTTGTCTCCAAAGCCGCTATCATTTGTTCAGACAATGGCAAGGGAAAAGTAAAAGTTTTCATGAAGTTTTTAAAGCATCCTTACAGAAGGAACGATCACAGGGCAATATATACTAAAAGTAAAAGTGAAATCAAAAATAATCTCCATGGCCTTATTATTATGAAGTTATCTGCCTCACTAACTAGTTATTATGAGGTGAGATAATTATTCTACATGTACCACTACAAACTTTCCAGTTAATCCGGAGAAATTTGGTCATATGTTCGAATCACGTTGCATTTTGAATTTGAAAGTATTTTGTATCTATCAAGAAAGATGCATTTTATTTATATAGAAAAAAATATGTTGATGGCTTTGGACAGCTGTTTTTCTATTTAGTTGTCGTAAAATTATATATAAATAAATAGAAGTTTTCTATACAGGGTGATTTTGAAAAAGTGTGTATAACTGTAAGCAATGACAGAGGTGACCAGAAGGAACATTTCCTTTTAATACAATGTGAGGTCGCAAGTACATTGTTCAGGAGCTATCACATTTTATGTGCAAGACACTTTATGTTAATGACAATAATTCTTTTTCGTGTACATAATGTGTGTCCTTTGGTTTAGACGCCAACCAAAAGAGACAACAAAAGCGCTAAACATTACGACGCCATTGCAAAGCAAATGTTCGAAGTGACAGCCATCAGTGGTGCGACATAGCTGACACCGCCGACGTAAAGATTCTCGCACCCTCTGAAACATGTCTGGAGTATCTTGAATGGCACCAGCAGCAACAGCAATTCGTACTACAAGATCATCCGCTGTGTCCACAGGTGTTTCATACATTAGGCTCTGAAGATGGCCCCATACAAAGAAATCAAGTGGGTTGAGGTCAGATGAGCGAGTTGGCCAGGCTACAGGCTTACCTCGCCCAATCCTTCTTCCTGGGAAAGCGGTTTTTAGAGTGTCTCACACTGTCCGAGCGAAGTGTGCCGGAGCTCCATCATGCATGTATCATATGATGTTAGAGCACCTGAACAATGAACTTGCGATCCCACATTGTATTAAAAGAAAATGTTCATTCTGATCACCTCTGTCATTGCTTACACACTTTTTCAGAATCACCCTGTATAAATGTGGAATCATATATCTCATTTTCATCATTATGCATAATACAGCAATTTCCCATTCCGACGTCTTTAATTATTTTACAGTAAAACAACTGTTGGTATCCCCCCCTCCAAAAATGTATATTTAATGAGTGTTATTTAATGTTATTGCTGAATTTTCGCGAACTATAGCGTAGTTATTTGCGTCAATTTGGTGTATGTCGCACGATAAATTCTTGTTAAAGATGGATTTTCTTTTCGCATTGTTTCCAACAAACGAAATCGACCAACAATTATTACTGGTAAACAAATTACGTTAAATGAAATTCAATATATTATCGAATGCTGATTAAGTTGGAGATTATCTTCACATTGGCATTGACAGCCATGAAAGTAGCTCGAAAGTTGTAATTTTCTGCTTTCATTTGAGTTTTCTTTCATTTTCCTACTTCCTACTTTTATCTCTCATTGATATTTCAAAATATGAAAAAAATAAGTACTTGGAAACGTCTGAGAAAGGAGAGGAAGTGATTTTACCAAACTATAAAGTGCTTGATGACCCAAATTTTTCTAAAATATTGAAAAGCTAGTTCGGCTTTCATCCTTAATGGCTGAAAATGATATGCTTAGTATTAATAGATCATATAATAAGGAAATTGTGCATAATGTAGATCGTATTGATTGTTTCGACATTATTTAATAGAATGTTAGTACCGATAGTTAGTGGCTTAATTTTCTCCCCTTTATAAATGAGGCGTATTTTGAAAATTTACTTCGGCTATAAATTATACCACGGTTGATTTCGTCTTCTGAAATATTACATAAAGTTAATGCTTATCAGATTAGTTTCTCCTTAATGTGCATCATATGCCTTTAAAATAATGGGAAAAAATAAAGAAGAATTAAATATTTTATTCTTGAATCATTTTATAGGTACGGCCGAGTTTCCTTAAGAAAAAATAGAAAAATGACCCAAAAAGGCAGAACCACCCATTACAGGCTGTGCGCATTAAGAGAAAACTAATAAGAAATAAAATAATACGACTGAAATAACAGAATATTGTTAAAATATGAGTTGTCACCCGAAAAAGGACCCAAAGGGAAAATAATAAATTCCGAGAAAAACGCATTTAAAGTTTGAAGACGTCATAGTCTTTTGTTCCGAGGCCTTGTGTCTAAAAGGTTTTGGCTTGTCCATCCACTGTGCTCGCGTCACTGGCAGAGCTGCATACCATGTTCGTAGACGTCTTCAAACTTTAAACACGTTTTTCTCGTTATCCCTTCATTTCCCTTTTCGCGTGGCCACTCACATATACAGTAAAACAGTTTGGTTTTGGCACCGCATCCTTGCCTACTCGCTTCCCACCTTCTTATCTACTTTCCATTGTCTTGTCACCACGGAACGATGTGACTTTTCGTAAGAACTCAAAAAATGCCGACTATTGATATGAAATGCATTCATCAGTAGGAAAATGGGGAAAAACGTGAATGCTTGATTTCCACTATTCCACGCGTCTATCTATTTTTTAGCATGATATAAAGCGAACAGGATGTAAACTGTATCTAGTGCCTGATCTTCCCATATAACGCCATACATGTAGCCAAACTTCCGGCCTGATGACCTATCTTAAAATTTTGACATACGACATTCATATTAAAACTAAAGCGAAGAACAACTTCACAATATTGTAATAGTACCAATCTAAATCGGGTTTTAAAGAAGATACTGCTGGAATGAAATAAACATTCGATTCACCATCCTTAAGGAGAACCGATATTCTGCAGTAGATCTTCTGATATGTAACTTTCCAGATCTCCTCTATTGCAGATTATTATTGCATACATACTTTTTTAGAAATTCTTCTAATTAAACACTACCGTCTTTACATATTAATGGCCATATGATCTTCATCTAGTTACAGATTTGCTTATAATGCATTAAAATTTTTATATACGAATACGTATTCCTTCTTTCCCCCTGTGTAGGTATAAATCTTTCCTTCTTTCTTCACCCTCTTTTTCATTGGCTGAGGCATTGGTTACCGCACGAACCAATAGACGATTCCCCGACCTTGTTTCGTATTTGAAAAGCGTTTTTCTATTCGTCTCCCTTTCCTGCTTCCGAGTGTTTCATTGAGATTCGAGTCTCGCCTTTCTTTATCTCCCGATTATTCTCGATTCCTGTTTAAAGCGTTCAACCTTGGATACGAAACAGCCATTTAAATAGGGTGCAATAGGCGAGAACGACAGCGAGAATTGGCGTCGATCGGCGTCATTGCCGACAGATTTAAGCACCTCTCGAACAGGAAGGAAAAGAAGAGACAAGATGCCGGAGATAAGAAAGCTATAATACATCGTTATGAAACTATGAAACTACAAAGAGATAAGTCTTACTCGTGTTGTTTTCCTGAATGGATGGATTCATTTAATTGATTGCTACTTTGAAAGAATTCCTAAAATAAATAATTTACAATACATGTTGAGGAAATAATTGAGGTTTGTGCACATGTAATCTAAGCAAAATGAACACCGTACCTTGTCTAGCTCATCGTATGTTGGTAATGAGTCAACTTCAAAATACAATACACTTTTTAGAGACTGCAGGGCTATATGATAAAATGCATCTGATAACGACAACATACATGGAAATTTTTTGTAATATTTAAACAATTTTGCAATAAGCTTATATCCAGCAAAATAACATCCGCTCTCAAAGTGAGTGTCTAGATATTCCAAGCTCGTATTGTCTTCTTCCCCCTTATGTCATAAACGATTTTATTATTTACGGTTAGAAAGCACAAGGACATTAAAGACTGGATGATTTAAGAGGGTAAAGCTTTAAGAGATTTCCCTTTGTTTGTCGACTGAAGCATTTGAGAAGATTTTTTAAGGGAGACGGAAGGATTTGATTAACTTCTCTCAACGTTTTCGGAGAAATGATTGCAACGAATACTCCCTCTATAGATCTACATCCGATTGAAATTGTCAGAAATTTTTCTTATGATTATGTCGAGTTAATCCCTTGCTACATAAAAAAATGAAAATTCTAATAGAAGTAAAATATAAGCTATATTCTCTCTCATATATTCGATTCTGTGGCGTAAATGATTTCATTCTATATTTTTTCTACTTTGGAGACAACTAATATCAGAATCAATGGAGACAAATAAAAATCATTGGAGGAGATCTTCAGAATCCCGATGAAACAAGTCAGAAATACATGAAAATTGCTTAAAAAATAGTGCTTCATCCGCTTTCAAAACATTATATTTTCCAAAATGTTGCACATACAGATATACGGTAATTGATAATGAGAGAACCGTAAACTCGCCAAGCTTGAATCGTCGGCAGCACGAGTGCAATGTCTTTACAATATGGGACAAAACAGGAAAAGAATTTCTGCGTGTGGAATATGCGAGATGTACACCCTATTCCAAAAGCGTTTTCACTTAGGTAAATGATGTTCGGTGTCCTTGCAATATATTAAACCAGTGAAATTAATCGGTTCAGGCAAGAAGATTTTGGAATAGGGTATACGTCCGTTATTTCAGTGCAGCGTACTGGTTGTCTCTTTAAAGGAAAGTACCGGAGACATAAGACATAAAATGACGAAGCGTGCCAGCTGAAACCATCGAGATCTAAACACTAACTACTAGTATTAGATCTCGATGACAGAGTACTTATAATATATAAAAAATATAAATAAGAACAGAGACTGACCTTGCCGATCTGTAGATGCTTTGGTGAGAAGGCGGAGGACACGGATTCCACTATGTCAAATAAACTTGTTGTGGAGATAGTGGAATCCGTCTCCTCCTCCTTTTCACTTAGATCTCGATGGCTGAAACAGTAAAGAGTGGTCGTTTGATCAAAGAGGCACACAGAACATTTGTAAAGTATGAGGAAAACTTGGTGAGCTTCGACAGGATTTAAAAGTATAGAGACTCACCTCCAAACTCGCCTTCGACAGTCTGTCTCAAAAGTATAGAGACTTTGCAAAAACTGTCACATTAGCACATCAGTAAATTTTTTGACCATACCAAATAAAACACTATTTATTCACACTGTGAACATGATTATTACATATTTTCAAAAATAAATAGCTTTTCGTTTTTTTACAAAAAAATATTTTGAAATAATCAGTACAAAAAAGTGTCTCAAAAGTATAGAGACTCACCTCCAAACTGAATGGTCATAACCTGTTTTAAATAAAATTGACCCTTTGGAATAGTCCAAATTATAAAGTAAGTTATAATTTGTATTTAATTTCTGCACAATAAAGAGTGACAATGGTGGAAAAGACATTTCTAAAGATGAAATACAATGTAAGTGAAATCTGGAGGTTGACAGCAAATGGCAAGACAGTTAGAGAAATTTCTGCTGAAATTGGAAGATCCAAGCGTGTTGTACACAAAATCATTGCAGAGAAACGGATATGTGAAGCTAAGAAGAGAACAGGATGGCCAACAAGCACTACTGAACGAGATGTGCACCAGATTTTTCAGCTTGCTGCTACTGGTACAAATTCCTTACGGAAAATACCACGTGAATTGGGTGGACAAATATCCAAAGATACTGTACACAGAAGTATTAAGGCAAATCCTGTACTTGCTTACACCAGGAAGAAGACAAAACCACGTCTAACCAAGGAGCACAAGAGAGTTCGATTGGAATGGGCTCGGGAGCGTATGTCGTGGACAGATGAGTGGCTTTCTGTAATTTTTTCTCATGAAAAGAAGTGGAACCTGGATGGTCCCGATGGAAATGCATTTTACTGGCATGATTTGAGGAAGGAACCAGAATCCTTTTATAGCAACCAGCAAGGCGGTGGAAGTGTGATGGTGTGGGGTGGATTCTCTTTCAATGGGACTGCCAGTTTGGCATTTTTGACTGGGAGACAAAACTCCTTAAAGTACCAAGAAACCCTAGAAAACCACTTGGTACCTTTCATGTCTTTTTTGGTTGGGAACAATGGCATTTTTCAGCAGGACAATGATAGTATACACAAATCGCAGTCAACAAACCAGTGGTTTGAAGCACAGGGTACCAATGTGATGAAGTGGCCAGCCAAAAGTCCGGATTTGAATCCTATTGAGAACCTTTGGGCAGTGATGACACACAAAATTTATGCAAACGGTAGACAGTACTCTTCCATTGCAGAATTGAAAAGTGAAAACGAAATGGTTTGGTTTAATTTGGATCCAAGTCTTCTTCAAAACTTGATCTCATCAATGAAAGATAGAGTGTTTCAAGTAATTAAGTCCAATGGTAACTTTATTTGAACATGGCTTGAACATTGTTGTTTAATTAGGTGAGTCTCTATACTTTTGAGACACTTTTTTGTACTGATTATTTCAAAATATTTTTTGGAAAAAAACGAAAAGCTATTTATTTTTGAAAATATGTAATAATCATGTTCACAGTGTGTTTTATTTGATATGGTCAAAAAATTTACTGATGTGCTAATATAACAGTTTTTGCAAAGTCTCTATACTTTTGAGACAGACTTTATTGTCTGTTGTTGCTTCTTAAATATTAATTGAAATAATTGTTCGGATTAAGCAAAATCGTAAATGATTTAATAAGACATTTTTCAACAGTATTGGAAAATGTCGAAATATTTACAACAAAAAAATTGACAACAAATTAATAAACAAAAAGCCTAATTTGCAAATGGACTACTAAGTTGACGCCATCAATGAAGATATTTAAATTATGCTTGTTAAAATTTCATATTATTGTTAGACGAATGTTTCTCCCGTGAAAAAATCACTGCTCCAAAAGAAAATTTATTTTGACCCGAATTTCGAACGGCACTCACTTCATTAGCGATGTACATTCAAAATAGTAATGCCATGAGGTACCCCCAAATTAATGCCATCTCTCGGTGCTCAAAGAAAATTCACGCTAATTTCTAGAGATTACCATAAGAGGAGAAATAAGATAGGGCGCGCGAAGCTTTTACTTTCTCCTTATATGCTACTCCTCGAAACAACAGTTCCTCTAATAGAAAATTATACTTCCGAGGCCGTCATTGTATTGTAAACAGCGCCGCTTCGCTTTCATCCGTCCCAAATCGCAGTTGGCTATTTCGCCTCGATATTGGCATCTGAAATCAGGCAGGCGTTCTCTATCTCATTTCTCCTCCGTGATGGTTATGGGACATTCGTAATTATTATTAGGATACTTTAATCAATAATCTTCTTTTTTGAACTGTTAATAATACTGCAGTCATTGTAAATCTTTATCATTACGTCATATATTGTTAATTTCAAATCACAACTTATTCACTATAATAAGAATAAGGCCTGATGAAGACGAAATGCTGAAACATTTTGCTTCATTAAAACTCTACGTTTTGCTTAACCCGAATAATTATTTCAATTAATAAACGTGGTGAGTTTACGGTTCTTTTCATATATCAGTTATAAATTATCTGTATGCTTAATGGACCAATTGATAGAAAATTCTACAGCCTGGATTCGAACCAGGAACCTTCTGCTCACCGTGCAGACGCGCCACTGCGGACATAGAAGCATTAACGCTAACTACATGCCCTTACGGCTGGTTGGACTATCTTTCCTACTGTCGTTATATTCGTTAAAGAGTAATTATTGGATGTTCTTATGAGAATTTTTACACGCTAAACCTCAGATGTTTATATAATTGGTGAAAATAGGAACGAAAATTCCACAGTTTTTGGGTTGGTGCGGAACCAACCAGTTAATCCTGGTTCGAATCCAGGCTGTGGAATTTTCTTTCCTATTTTCATCAATTATTTAAATATCTGAGGTTTGTAAAAATCTTCATAAGAACATCCAATAATTATTCTGTATGAAATTTATTTGCAATATTAATGAATGCTTCCTTTATACCTAGTTTTCTAGGCCCAGTCTCATCCAATCCACATTCCTATCCACCTCACAGCTTCCTTACAAAGCATATAAACGTTTGTGAACATTCACCACAGCTTCTTTCTTCGCAGCCTGGAATTCTATTACATCTCCTTATTTCAACAGATTCATTCACAAATATCATTTTAAAAAATTACTACACCAAATTCAGAAGGCCGTGGAACCCTATACATTGACGCGGGAAACTATAATTTGCTGCAAGCAAAATGTCACTTTTCTAGCATTTTTTTTTAGCAAAATTTCACTTTTCAACTACAGGGTTGAATCACTGAATTAGGACCACCTACCTAATAACCCGAATAGCCTCCTTTTGCAGCCAAAACAGCAGCTAGGCGACGGGGCATGGACTCAATGAGTGCTTGGAAGGTGGCAAAAGGAATCTGTGTCCAGGCGAACAGCATAGCATCACGTAAGGGGTGGAGGGTCTCTCTGCCTGACGTTTCGATCCAGATGTTCCCACAGATTCTCGCAAGGATTAAGATATGGGGAGTTTGGAAGCTAGGGTAATAGGTGGAACTCATGCGCATACTCCTCGAACCATGCACGGCAAATTTTGGCCACGTGGCATGTGGCATTATCCTGTTGAAACATGCCATCTTTCGCAGGATACACAACTGCCATGTAGGAATGTACCTGGTCGGCAACGATGGATAAGTATGCACAGCTAATTGACGGTACCTTCCAGAGGAAGTAATGGACCCAAAACATGCCACGAAAATATGCTCCAGATCATTACACTGCCTCCTTCAGCTTATTGCCGCCCAACAACGGTTCCGGATAGTCTGTTTTCGGATGTCTCCCGGCGGATATGCAGTAGAAAACGCAACTCATTGGAAAATGCAACCTTTTTCCACTTGTCTAGGGTCCAATGTTTGTACTGCGATGCACACTTGCCAACATGGGTGCTGGAACCAGACGTCTGCTGCGGAGGCCAAGATGCAACAATGTGCGTTGCACATTTGTTCTCGATAGTTTTCTGGTACATTCCTCATTCATTTGGACTGTCAATGTATCGACAGTAGCGCGTCGATTACTCTTAATCAGCTATCGCAAGCGCCGCTCACCCCGTTCATTAACGCCCGTAGTCCCGTATAGTTTGCACGCATGGAATGCACATCTTGTCCATTTTTCCATTCATTGTGTACCTTCAGTACGGCACTATGCGAACAGTTCACGAAAGCTGCGGTTTCCGAAATGCTGCCGCCTTTTGCACGGTACCCGATGATCATATCTTGTTCAGAGTCTGTTAGGTCGCGTTCTTTACCCATGCCGACGACTATTGCTATACGAACTGTTCCTCTGAAATCACCTGTTAATGGGCACAACCGTGTTTACATACACCTACTTGGCGGTCATAATTCAGTGACTCGACATTGTAGTTATGATATCGAAGGTGATCATAAAGTCCTTTTATCTATACGGTGTCGCTCGAAGAAATAGGAGTAACTTCAAGTTATCTACAGTGTAGGATATCTCACTCGTTCTGAATAAAGAGCACCGTAAAGCAGCTATCCAAACATAATGCTTAAGAGTAGAAAAAAACTACTGAAGATAAAAAATCTTGTATTTCAGCAGCCATTTCTTGTAAGGATGTAAATATTTTGTGAAGATTATTGGACATAAAATCAAATTATGCAGAATTAAGCTGGAGTAAACTTGAAGCATTGTTCGTTTTACCAACAGTAGCAAATTTCAGAATGTTCACGCTCTCTACTATTTGAATGTTATCTTCAAACATATTCCGCTAAGAAAGTAATTACATATTTCGAGAATAAGTTTAATACAAATGAGTAGCGTCTAAAGTGACCATATTAGGTTAGTAAAGCACACCTAAAACAGCATACATGCCAATCACATCCTGGTAGGTCTGAAATGTCTGAAACCTTAGCAGACGACATAAAATCGTATCTCCTACTTTCCTTCAGGAAAACCTTAGGAGGTTATATCAACAATCAGTCGGAATTTTATATGAAGGTTTTTCTCTATTTACATATAATCAGGGTCGTGCAGCAACTGAAAAACAGGATCATGCGAAATGAAAGCATTATTGTGACTAGTTTCTTCAACACATATCTCAAGGATTAAATGTAACTTTTAATTAGTTGAAGCTTGGTTTTACTTGAGTGGGTTTGTGAATACTCAAAATTCCTGGAAAAAAATTCAAACTTGTTACAATGAAAACTGCTTCATGGCCTGAAAGTGAATGTCTAGTGCGCAATTTTACAAAGTCGTATTACAAAGTCGAAGTTTACAGTCATAGTCTATTTTTTGCACGGAAATTCTTAATGTAGAAGAATACTGCAACATTTTCAAAGATTCCTTGATCAATTGGATAGCTTTAAGTGTCAGGAAGGTTAATTTTCAACAGAATGGCGCTGACTATTTCTGAGGATAATAAAAGAGGATATGCTAATAACAGTCTCCCATGTTGGAAGATAAAACAAAACATCCACGAGCAAATCAACGGGATTTCTGAAGACGTGTTACAATCTGTAACCTCAAATAGGCTACAGGGTCTTTCGGAATGATCTGTACAACCTTTCAGGATATGTTCCAGGGACGCAAACAAGCAAAACATGTCGTATGTACATGGGGTCGAAAACACTTTTTTCTAGAGTTATAACGATTTGAAGGTGCCCTATAATAGAAGAAGAGTTACGACAATTCAAATAACCGGAGGGCAGTTTGAGCCTTTGATATAGTATTTGCCTTGTCGTACCTTTGTAAGCGCATTTGTCATGTTTTACCGTAGAAATAACCACACAGTTTGCAATTCTATACGCTTTAGCGTTAATTTCGTCTACTGCAGGACAACCTTCAAGCCGTTATAGCTCTACAAAGAAGTTTTTCGACCCCATGCTTATACGACATTTTCTGTTTATTTTGATCCCTGGAATATATCTGAAAGTTTGTACAGACCATTCAGAAACACCCAGTATATGTCTCAGAATTCATATGTGCAAAGAAGTGGAAGGAGGCTATATTTAACACTTTTTGTGACCAGTCTTTTTGTATAACAGTTCTTCTCTCTGGTTGTCCGTTTGTCCACAATTTTCGGCACTTAACTCATCTATTAAGTAAAGCTAGTGAATATTTCATTACGATTTATGATTGCCCTATAAGATAAATGGTCTCACTGTGGCATCAAGCATTAGAATTTTTCCTGATAACGTATTAAAAATGTATTAACATGCACACACAATTATTGAGGATAAAAATATGAATCCTTTTGTAATGAATTCGTTCACTTTTGTTGCGAATATTAACGGATATGTGACTAGGCACTGAATGGCAATTTTGGTGCAATACTGTTCCATTGCAATTAGTGAATATCCCACAGTTACAGAAAAGTTTAAAGAAGAGAACTTTCTTGGAAACTTACTGAAAATTTGAAATTATATCCCCTTATAATTACTTTACAGTGATGTTGTTATAAAGAGCGGAAGAATGGAGCTACTTATTGGTCTCATCATGTCCGTATGTCTCCTTCAAAAGTAAAATGACTCTTTTAGTGGAAAAGTTGTTCCTTATCCCAGTATTGGTAATATCTCATCTTGGGAATGTAATATAAAACTGGGATAATGTGGCTTACACATCTGTCGTGTATTATAGCAAAATCAAATTCTCTTTCACATGCTTCATATACACTATCTAGCCAAAAGTAAGCTTAATCGGACACTTTCGATTTTAGACGTTTTTTCGAATATCTAGAAAAATACTTGACAAATTATCCTGAAAAAGAGCATGTTAAACCTTATATACGAGGGCGTATTGAAAAGTAATGCCTCCATGGCTGTAACTTTTTTATTTGTTAACCGATTTTCAAAATTCTTTTTGTATCTTATACTCACATTTGTCCTCTATGTAATGCACTATTCACTTTTCGACATAGTCCCCATTCCTTTCCAAGCATTGCGCCAACGCGTGACTAGTTGGGTGAACCCGTCGGAGAGGAATTCCGTAGTTGTTGTCGACACCAGGACTGAATGGCAGCGTTTACTTCGCCATCAGAACCAACTCATGCCCCTTAAGGGGCTCTTTCTTCTTTGGGAAGCGGTGAAAGTGGCAAGGTGCGAAGTCTTTCATCTTTGAATTGCAGTTTTTCATTTTTGAACTGTAGGCGCTGCAACGCATCTTGTGTGTGGCGACTCGTGTGCGGGCGGACGTTATCGTACTCCAGAAGAGGGTCCAAAGCTGCCATTCAATCCTGGTGTCGACAACAACTCCGGAATTCCTCTCCGACGGGTTCACCTAACTAATCACGCGTTGGCGCAATGCATGGAAAGGGATGGGGACTATGTCGAAAAGTGAATAGTGCATTACATAAAGGACAAATGTGAGTATAAGATACAAAAAGAATTTTGAAAATCGGTTAACAAATAAAAACGTTACAGCCATGGAGGCATTACTTTTCAATACGCCCTCGTATTTCAACGAAGATTTTGTCCCGAAGGCAAATAGGGCACCAGCAACAAATTGAAAATAATTGAAAAAATAATGTTTGGGACCACTCTGTAAAAATAATGCTCGAACTCATTCTAGTTGTAGCATATGATTTGAGGCTCCTTTTACTTATCTGTGTTCATTTCTATGAGAATAAGATGTATGTTGATGGTTTCTTTATAAATTGCGAATTTTTTCCCTAAGTTTTTTGTTATAACATGTAGGGTTTTCAACCCAATCCAATGCCATTTTCAGGAAACTTGATAAACTACAGTAGAGACAACACCCTGCAATCAAAATATAAAAATATTAAATATTTGATGAAATATGAACATTTTTACTAAATAATGTTTAACTGTGCATGCAGGATTACCAAAATGACTTTTGCATAAATTCATTAGCCAAATGTATAGAGCTACTCTTATAAAAGGCCCAAGCAAATATCGTGAAAATTCACAAAAGATATCGCCAATAGAATGAGTTTAATTTCAGTTGCTCTCAAAAATAACAAAACGACATAGGGTTTTCTCCACATTTTTATTTTTGAACCGGACACCAGTATCAAATTCTTCTCTTTGTGCTGATATGAAGGCATTTGACTTCATATTGACTTCATATAGGCACATTGACTCATATTTCATCAAATATTTAATATTTTTATTTTCTGATTGCAGGGTGTTATCACTACTGTAGTTTGTCAAGTTTCCAGAAAAATGCATTGCATTAGGTTGAAAAACCTGTTTGTTATAAAGAAAAAACTTACGAAAAATGTTTCGATATTTTTAAAGAAACCTTTATGTTCCCATGAATATACTTTATTCTCATACAAATGAACACAGATAAGTAAAAGGACCCTCTTAATCATATGCTACTGCTACAACGCATTTCAAGCATTATTTTTTACAGGATATTCCAAACATTATTTTTTTGGTTCACTTTGTTGCTGGTCCCCTATTTGTCTTCCGGACACAACTTTCGCTGAAATATATGAGGTTTAATAAGCTTTTTACACATTTGAAATTTTAGGATAATTCGCCAAGTATTTTTCTAGTTATTCGATAAAACGTCTAAAATCGTAAGTGTCCGATTAATTTTGGGTAGACAGTGTATCTTCATATACACATATCTTATGCGTATAGAGTATTGTAACAATGTAATACGAAAATGTACTACAGGTTGCTTAGGATATTTGAATACACGATGCAGATAGTAAAACAAAGTATCATATATACCAGGGGCGAGCAAACTTTTTTGTTAAAGATTTTTAACCTTTTCTAAGATTTTTAATATAAAGTGCACTGTTTCCCTAAAAGTAATTTGAAATTATCCTATTTCTGGCCTCTCTTGCGCATATTTCTAAATAATCTCGCGGGCCGCATGGAATCCGGTAGCGAGCCGAAAAGAAACAGGAAGCGGCGTTTTGCCCATCTCTGATATATTCCAAACAAGGTATTTTATTCAAACAAATTTAGAAAGGGTTGGAGAGCAGGTTTATTCGATGAAACCGCCGGAATCTCCTCACTAAGAGAATCACTTTCGATTCTAGTCTTGAGCAATTGTATATATTGGAAGATTTAACTAATTTCTTTTTTTGTGCCTTTAAATATGTTCTGTGTTTGGGTGTGTAAAGAGAAAATCCATTAGACACTTCCGGCATGTTAAATAAAATGAACCAAGATGATCGTGCCATTATCCGCAATGACCGCTTCAATGCGAGACCGAAAACGTTGACATGCCCGAATTAAATGGTCCTTCTGGATGTCGGCCATTACCCGGCTAATGGCGGCCTTGAAGGAACCAATGGCATTGCGGGAATGTCGTCTAGCTTCCCGTTCAACAAAGCTCCACATGTAATAGTCTAGGAGATTGAGATCTGGCGAAGTAGGTGGCCACAAATTTGGTGAGATGTGATTATGCAGATGGGTTGCCGTCCATTCTTGTGTTGTCACAGCTTTATGTGCAGGTGCAGAGAAAGACATACGGTCTGCCATTAAGAACGATGTCTAGCCAGGGCTTTACAACTGTCTGTATCACCGCAATATAACCAGCAGCATTCATTTGAAGACCTTATGGAAAGAAGTGGGGTGGCATGAAGTGTGCTTCGGTACTCACCACTCCGGATGTTTGACCTTGTTTAATAACAGCTTTGCTCGAATTAGTCGTTGTTCTTGTGTTTTCGCCAACATGAACTGGCCTTTTCTCAGAACATAGGACTTATAACGAAGGTCCTCACGCGCCACAATGCGTATTGTGCCCTCGGAAACCTGGAGATCTCGGGCGATGGCTCTGATGGACATTCCTGGGTTCGCATCGATAATGTTTCGTACATGTTGTACAAATTCTGGTGTTCTCATATAGTTCGGACGTTGTGCGTGCTTTTTGTGTTTAGCTACAGGCTACACATGTTCGCCTGAGGCCTCCAACTCCTTCGCGAACTTTATTCGCAAACAATCTGGCGACTTTCAATAATGTTCCAATTTCAACATCGCTGTACTGTGCGTGTAGTGCAACGATCACAACGTATCTTTTCATTTCTTGCATTACCTGATAGTCCGTCACTAATGCTCTTAAGATATTGGGGATGGGGAGTCCCCTATAACTCCTGCTGTCACGTGGATTAAGCAGAATCAGAGACAAGAGGAGGGAACGAGATAATAGGATTGAAAAAATATTTTATTCTCTTTTAAAATTTTTTTTTTTGAAATGATTGATTTCCAAAGTTCTTGAAAAACAAATGAATTAAATTTTGCAGTGGAAGCTTTATTTTATTTAAGTTCAAATAGTTTTGTTCGAAGTCCAGGTAGGTAGTTACGAATCTGGGGCACCGTCACAAGATAAGATCAGGTAAGTCAATGTCCGTATAGTCTTTTTCAAGATGACGTAGTTTGGGAATGACGCAAGCAAGTAGACTTGGATGCTGGATCGACGGATGGGTCTCCTTGTCGTCTCCGGTTAACAAGTCTCCGGCTATAGAAGGAGATGAAGCCAGAAACTGTGGACACAGATTAACAAAAACAACAGGAAACCACTATTCCACATCAGAGGTTTATTGCAACGTATGCGCATTTCGGCAGTCAAGCTGCCTTCCTCAGCGAATACAGGAACTTGATCAGACCAGAGAAGTTCTATTCTGATAAAGTAGAAGAATTACAGAGTCGCTTATATAGTAAAAGAGAGCTAGTTGCAATCCAATTACAGAAATAAATGCAAGTTTAAAGTACATAAATTGAAACTACAGGTAGACGATGATCAACCAATCAGGAGTCGTTGTCCATGGTACGTTTATTCTTTCCATAGGTCAGTTTGGGAATATGTAAAAGATTGCCAACATGACTATAATCCTGAAGACTTTGAAATTATCTACAGCACAAGTGACCCGAAACTGTTAAATTTCCTGGAGTCGTATGCCATCACCAGTGAAGAACCTGCTAATTTACTAAATAGCGACTTGGGCCCCATGGACGTGACACAATTGAGAGATTTGGCAAAACTTTTACATATTCCCAAACTGGCCTATGGAAAGAATAAACATACCATGGACAACAACGACTCCTGATTGGTTGATCATCGTCTACCTGTAGTTTCAATTTATGTACTTTAAACTTGCATTTATTTCTGTAATTGGATTGTAACTAGCTCTCTTTTACTACATAAGTGACTCTGTTATTCTTCTACTTTATCAGAACAGAACTTCTCTGGTCTGATCAAGTTTCTGTATACGCTGAGGAAGGCAGCTTGGCTGCCGAAATGCGCATACGTTGCAATAAACCTCTGATGTGGAATAGTGGTTTCCTGTAGTTCTTGTTAAGTCTCCGGCTTGTCAAGAAGAGCAAGGGTAGGAACCGAAGTGGGCACTAGATCCGAGTTTCGTAACGTCTTGAATACGTTGGCATGTAGAGGATTGTCGAACTCTCGTAGCTGAGATTTATGGAGATCAAAGAAGCTGGGCTGAATCTCACAGATGCCTCGATGCTGATGAACACACAATAGCTTTGAGGCTTGGACGCGTAGGAGCATATACACACAGATACTCTTCTGATAAGAACTGGCACACAAATAACACCAACACTATTGTCACTGAAGCTGGCCTTCACTAAAGCACATGGGATATAATCAACACTAGATAAATAAACATATCGCACATTCTACTTAGACTGCAACAACTGACGGATGCTGAAACGCACTATTATTTCACAGACACATACGTGAAAAATATTGCTTAGGCACCGACTTCCAATAACATCACACAGGTGAGACACACATCACTTTGTGATCGTAGAATGGTTTGCTTTTCACTGTACACCAATACACAAGAAAGGTCGCACTGACGCTAAGTCGCCGACTTGTAGATATCCCGTAGTACTATCGACTGCAAAATACTATGGCCCACATACAATTTCATGGATGTGGCTATCACCGACACTTTGCAGAAGTTGACACACACACTTCGTTACGCACAAAACCTCATGGAGCTTGTCGAGACGAGATATCGAAATACGGGCCGACGTTACGTTGTCGTTTTGCGCCGTAAATCTACTTCGTAGAGCGTCCGTTGGCTAAGTTCATAAATGAAGAGGCGTGTTAGGAGGCACTCGCATAAAACCTCCAGTTCCTCTCGCTAAGAATTCTCTCAACGAAAAAGGGAAGACTCCAAACTGCGTTCTCTCCCTCGTGCCAATTAATTGCGTCGTAACTGAGTAACACGCTATAGAGTTCCGCTTGCAATGCTGGAATTTGCAGATAAATTACGGATAGGCTTTCCGCAGCAGTAGTAACGCTCACGCCTTTTAAAAAGCACATAAAGGATGGCCTACCGTAATTATGAATAAGTCCCCGGCGAATCGAAATGAAATCAGCGTATGATGGGCTCCTTCCATTCGTCGCCGCCTTGTCTCTGCAGGTGACGGGTAGCTCAGCCGCCTGCCTTTCGCTGTCGCCCGAAGAACACTCCTTGTCGAGACCACGAAGAAGATTTTTTATGGCCCGTGCGAATTTATCGTTCCATTCGTCGTCCACCGCCTTTAGTCCGAGGGCTCCTGACGTTTTCGGAGATGCTGCCTGCTCGCTCGGTCGCGTGCCTCGCCGACCTTTATCTCCAATTCGCCGTCGACTCCTTTACTGCAATGGAATCCGCCTGGCTCCATAATTGTACGCTCCTGCCTGGCCTTCGAATCCTCTTGCCCTCGGCTAGGGTGGAAAGCGTCCCGGCCGTTAGTTTTCATTGAAACGAACTCGGCTCGGTCGCTTCCACGTCCTTTATTCTTCGTCTCCATATTTTCTCTCCTCGTGCTCCTCTCGTCTTTTCTCGAGAGCTTTCTGGGATCACGTAACTTTCGTCATCGACGTCATCCTCGTCACCCTTCTTTTTTCTCGATCGCCTCGCATGCTGCGAAAATCCACGTAACACCTGCAAAGTAGCAGTTTCAAATGTGTATGTGAAGATGGATTATAGTACTGCCTATTGCCACCAGATGGTGTTGCTGCTTCCCATCGGTAGAGAATCGCAGCATCCATTGTTGCGGCTGGCAAGAACACGTGTGGACGTCGATAAAGACAACATGGGAGCAGACAAGCATGGGCAACGGTGTACAGTGTGGTTTCTCTGGAGGGAAGGAGTGACTGCTCCAGACATCCACAAGAGGTTAGGGGCTGTGCTCAACACCACAAACATCAAGTCGCAGATCCGTGTTTCGTTGGGTATCAGTGTTCAAAGATAGCAGGGACTGTGCTGAAAAATGCAAAAGCACTGGGCATCAGCAACCGGACCCAAATAGTGCCCAGCGTGTCAATGACTTGGTAATGGACAACAGGCGGATAACGTTTGATGAACTAGAGAGGGCAACAGTTCACGGGGAACCCTCCACACCATCATCCATGAGTTGTCCACCAGTGGTGCCGGGATACTCCCAAAGAATGGTTTGCTACGCAAATACGGAAGCTGCCAGAACGATGGTAAAAGTGCCTGGACATTGGCGGGAATACCTCTAATATAATCTGTATTCTTTTGTTCAGTAAATGGTTTCTTTGACACAAAAAACATTGTAGTGCCAATCATTTTTGAACGCTCCAAGTAAATACATATCCTTCACTAAAAAACTTAAGAACCAAATAGTCATTTTCTTCATCATTTTTGTTTATTCTACGTTGTATGAAATTAAAATATATCTTAAGCGAAAGGAAAACTTAAAAGTTTGAAATTTGTTGAATAGGGTTATCGCCAACTTACCTACAGCAGCGCCACATTTCCCTCTCTCGGTGACATTTGCAACTACAGACAATTTTCACGGAACCGTGTTTAGTTAGTCCCTTTATCGAATTTGGTACCATTTTGGTTGGTAGATTGCGTTACAGATGACCCTGAATTGTGTAAGTTTAAATATAAATACCGTACACTTACAGAATATCTCTTTTTATATTTGCTGAATATAAAAATTTGAATCTGTCGATGCTTAGTTTACTCCTATTTTTAAGCGAATTAAATAAAACTTCTTCTATTCTTAAAAACTTCAAGTAACAAATGTGTTTCAAATTTCAAATCACCGTTATCTGGGCAAAGAAAATTAAGAAATTAAAAAAATTATAAATACTGAATAATCTGCAATACATCCGAACTATTAATGAAGAGTAAAATATAAATTTTAATAATTCCCTTCTATAATTTACGCATTGCTTCATCATGCCAGAGTATATTTAACCCTATAAATGCTAATGGGACAGAATTTCTTTAATAAATTATTACGAACTAGACAGCTGACTGATTTACAATTTCTTTTCGCTAAGCTTTTGCAATTGCCATTTTAAGTTTTTGATGTACAATGTGTCGCTATTTACCATTCAATTCAAACCTTCTCTATAGACTTCGACCCATCCACTTTTAGAATATAGAAGAGTCTTTCGCTTCTTTCAATTCCGCTTTATGCATTATATTAGAAATAAATTTGCTCCTATAAAAGAGTTGAGAAACCACAGTGAGTGAATGGGTGCATTTGTGCATCCATTGAGGCAAAAACAAATGGGGTTATGTTCCGCTGAATATTATCATAAAGTTCCCAGATTTGGCGTCTGTCCCATCCGTCTTCGAAGTTCAGTGACTTTAAAAGTGGAAAATGTATTTCTTCTCCCTCTTTTTCTCTCTCTGCATGCCCATTACGTGTTTGCATTACTGGATCTTATTTTCATAAGAATAACGGGATTTCAAGGGATATAAAAAGTAAGTATCTGTATATTAAGTTTAGATTGCGTTTTATATCTTAAGGCTATAAAAGATTGTACAAGTCCGCATGACCATGCATCTGTTAAAGTACATAATGTAGCGAAATTCGTTATTGCCTATATACATACATATATGAGCTTGTTTGTATTGAAAAATGTGTGATAAAGAATTTTGTGAACTCTTCCACTCAAAAGATAATCGATAGATCTATAGAAGTGATTGGTGTTGGGGTCATCACTGACGTTATCGAAACTCTTGAGTTATTGGAGCTCGATGGGGTTGACTTGCATTTCCAAACAGTGCAGTAATGGACTATACAGCAAGATTATTGTCTGTTTGGGTGTCGTTTTTATTCAGCTTATCTATTCGCAGCCTTTATTTATTAGTATCACATTCTAACTTTTGAAATGGTGAGTTTGAAATTATTTTTCTAAATAAAGTAATGTTTCCTGGAGAGAACAATAAATTAAAAATATAAATACCTAAAGATTTGGATAAAAAACGGTTTTTCCGAAATAGGCATTTGTAAAGCAATTTTAATACACCTTTGAAAGTAATTATTATAGTTAATATTATGGATAGTAGCATTTTTTTTCAAATTATTAAATTAAATTTAAACTACGATTTTCAATCTATTTTAAACTACAGTTAGTTTATTCTAAACACCAAAAGAGAAGCTGAACTTTACAACACCTGTTACTGATTACGAACAATAACAAAAATTAAACCTGCATTCCCAGATACAAACTGTTCCTGTTCATTTGAAAATTACTACTCGAATAAAATGTATAATAATTAATTCTTTTATCGATTTTTTTAATTTAATATTTTCCTCTGAATTATATTCTCTGCTACTTATTAGAGAAAAGGTTGTTTTATTTAAGCATAAAATAAAAAAATCTATTTCAGTCGTTAAAAATTACGCACATATAAATATGCATTTAGTTGTAAAAAAAATATTCTATTTCTATAGTCAACATATACTGGACAGATGAATACATAACAGTCAAGTAGAAAGGTGCAAATGATCTAGTTGACGTTCCCGTAAAACGTAAAAAAATTAACAAGCAAACCAAATTTAATTCTTTGCTAATTTTTAACGACATACTAAAGTTAATATATTTTCATTGATGTGTATTCATTTCATATGCTTTTATCAATTAGCCAAAACACCGTGTTTATAAATAATCGCAGCGGTTTATCAAATCGCGTTTCACTGGAAACGTTGCTATTTAAGTGTGCCGTCTTTCTGAAAGATAAGCCCATACTGTTGGTTTCAAGAATATCCATATAGGTCTACCCTCTCACAGTTTCTTTCGTAAAGAAAAACGGGCGAAAAATTTTGAATTTTTAGATAGTTGCCAGACAAATCTTAAAGATCAGCGTTTGCATAACCAAACTTCGTCAGTACAATACGAATAAAACGACTGCAACAAAGTCACTAAACCGGGCGTTTCAAACACTACAATCTGTTACGCTACAACGCCGAGGTCATAATGTAATTATAGTAATGTCATTACAGTAGGTGTTCAAAATACCGACCCTGAGCCTCGATGCAGGTGTTTAGTCTGCGGACGAGATTCTCAAGAACTCTGGTGAAGATGTGGGTGATCACGATCTAGAAAACGCTGCTGGTAAATCCTTTCCGCTTCAGTAACATTACCTTGTGCCTCGCCGTAGACGGGATGCATGTCTGCCAGCTCCGCATTAGTCAAGCGATCCATTGTACGACAGGATCTTTTAAAGGAGAGAACACGAACAATTTACATGTTTAGATCCTAATTTACATGGAGCCTACCATTGCCGTCCGGGTAACGCACATCCATTCCTATCTCGTACAAGTTGCATTATCTCTGTAAGGATGCATTTCCGGACTCATGTTTATAGGAAAAATATTGTTCCCCGCTACAAACTGTACATGGTATTTCATTCTTGACCTACCTTTCTGAATCACCCTGTATAAATATCTTTGGATTAACTGACTTTTGGATCAGCTTGTAAAAATAAAAGGGTCCATCGAAGACAGAATTTAAATAATTTTTCTATATTTCCATAAAAATTATGTGTGATCTAATGGTTGAGGAGCGCTGCTTTAGATCGTCCATACAAATCCCATATCCGGCATAATAGATTGTGAATCTCGTTTTAATCTAGCAAGATTGCGACATATGCGACACATATTCCAAGTCGAATTTCACATTTATAATATTCCATCACGCCATTCTCAGATTTACATTCATCACGAATCGCTGGGGAGAAAGGTACCAATTTTCGCTCGAGTTCAGGGGAGAAAGGATGCGCTTGACCATAACACGTCTACTCTATTGCCATGTTGGCCAGAATGGATGGATATACGTATTTCGCGCACATACGTGGCTGGTTTGACGTTTTTCGGGCACATACGTGGCTGGATTGACGTGTTTCGTGCGTATATATGGCCGAAATGAGTAAAGAGCAAACACAGACATCCATGCCCTCATCGGGATTCGAAAATGCGATAAAAAAATCTTACATGTTTTTAAGTTTTGGTGACCGTGATCGATCGTAATTCAGCATCAATTAACCCTAGCAGGACCAGGAAAATGTTGTGCGGTGTGGTACTTCCTCTCCACACTTCGTCTTTAAAGGGCGCTGGACGCCGTTTTTATAAATTCCATCGCCCAATATTCAGTTTACCAGCATTTTTCCTTCATTTTGAGTAAAAAGTGAGCAATTCATCTACAGCGAGATTTGCCGTTTGTGGGCTAAAATTTGGGGAAATAACCAATGATTTTGTCATTTATTTAGCGATATACAGAGGTGATAGGACAGTTTTCTTTTTTTGTACCAATCATTTTGATTTATCCTGTAGTTTCTGTATCGAACGAGGACTGAACACTCATTAGATGTTTATACTTAATGTCCAATGATATCGTTTGAAGAAGTATACAAATTTTTTTAACAGTTTTTTAGTTGTTTTGCTAACTTCATACAATACTAAAGAGATAACTTTCGCTTTTAGCAACAATATTTTCCATAATAATATATTCCATTGACAGAAAATCATTAGCTAGACTCAGAAAACATTTCTACTCTATGCTCTATAAAAAATTGCAGTTAAATTACTGGAAGTAAACAACCGACTTAAGTAGAAAAAAAGAGGGACGAGACACAAAAACCCTGGAATAAAACAAAATTAGACAGAGAGTGGTTATACCCTGAAAAAAGGTGACGTTTCGGATAAACACAATCCTTGTCAAAGCAAAAAAATAAAACGTTAGAGATTATCCTTTGACATATTCTGTCCGAAACGGCAGCTTTTTTCAGGGTCTTATCAATCTATGTCCAATTTTGTTTCGAAGATAACTAGTTTTTAATTTCTTGCCAAAGAAACAGAGTGAAGACAGAATTTTCTCCTGAAGAGATACCCACAGTTCCCTATTCAGCTTTGAAGTAAATTGCGGCAGACGAAACAGTCAAGATAAGTAGCAAATCAGAAGAGCAGCGAATTTCAGAATTACTAAGCTTTCATGAACTTATAATATCATGAAAACATTCTAAGCCTAAAAAAAGTTAAATAAAAAAAAGAAAACCATTATCCTTTTGTCTTTTGTCTTTTTGTCATTGTCTTATTTGTATATAAAAATAATGTTCAGTTTCGTGTTAGTATTTGCAGAAGTGTTAACTTTAATAATTTTAGCCATATTCTTGATAGTGTTAAAAAATTCGCATTTGACAAGAAACATGATTGATTTGGTATGAATCACTTAAATAACTGTCTGTTTAGGAAACTTGTCGTCTTGTTGAAAAAGAAATTATTGTATTTGCTAACTGTCCAATATTTTTCAAGGTTTCAATAATTTTCTCTGTTTTTAGGAATAGAAATTTAAGAAGTTCTGGTATAACTCTGTACATTATCAAAACCGCTGCGGTGTTTGTGGTATTCCCATCGTAATTCAGTGGGAGAATCTTTAAAACCGTTCCGTATAGGGTTACAAGCATAAACGAGATGCAATAATTAACCGGATATAATGAATATATGATAGCTTAACTTGAGGGAATGAAAGTCGCCTATTATGAGGGCCAGAGTTCACAGTGTGTTAATGGAAATACGACTGATTTATCACGTCATTAATAATTATCTAACATCCTCAGTGGAGGAATGATTTAGTGTGATTGCTTCTAGTGACTGAGAGCGCAAATGTTCGTACCCGCTCGGGCAAAATTATTTCAAGTTCCTTTGAATGGAAAATGAAATTGTAGCATTTTTATCAAATGGCTTTAAAAACTATCTGAATTTTTTTAACACTATAAAAGAATTTTTACAAAACCAAAATTGGAAATTTTTTACACTATTAAAATTCTCTACCATCTTTAAGCAAGTTTCCTGATGAATACGATTCTTGTTTTAACTATGTTATATAATCTGGTTTAATATAGGCAGTAATCCTTTCACGGTATCTTGCTAAATTTCGCTGAAAAGTTTTGAGTTAGTATTTAGAACATAATGAGAGAAAAAAATAAAAAATAATTTTTTGGGGGGGTCTCTTTCATCTTCAAAAAATTCTCCACCTTCAAAAGAATTTCTTCTGATAAATCCTGTTTTAAAAATACACAAAAGAATAAATTCAAATTTAATTTCGTCCTTTTCCAGAAGAATGAACCACTTTTTTACTTAACTGTGATTTTTTTCTGACATTTACTCTCCCCAAAGCACGAGGTTTTCAATTTGGTGAATTTTTTATTATAAATTTATTTTTCTCCATAAATAAAAGCTTTCAAATGGAATTTCTTATTTTCTACAAACTTATTTCCCTCCTTCAACGACTGTTTCCTCCTGTTTCTTTTCGCCTTCACCTCCTTAGAACGAAGCGTAATTGTGTCTCGCCACAGTGTAGAACGGTGAAGGTGGAGGGAAACCAAGGGTGGGTGGAATTGTTTTCAGAGGGTGGGGATAATATAACTTCTATTCCGTGATTAAAATCTTTCAAGAACGTCTTAGGCAAGCGTTTTTGATATTGGGTTATTGGCCGACTGTCATTTTCTTTCGCGCCTTCTATACCCTCGGTGCCGAGATTAATTCTCATAATGGCCTTCTGTGGCCAGAATAAACGAAGCTCGTTCGCCTCTCTCGTTCTCTCTCTCTCTCTCTCTCTCTCTCTCTCTCTCTCTCTCTCTCTCACTTACACACACGCACACGCACACACACACGTAGACTTACTTTCTTCTGGGTTGGTGTGTGTTGGCGCGCCCGAGCGTTTTTCCTTCCTACACGAGTTTCCTCTGGCATGCAAAATAGTCTGTCGACCCCACCCGCCTACTCAACCCGTCACATGACCACAGTTGAAAACAACAACATTGTTTTAATGAGTTTCTGGAGGGCAGAAACCCACAAACTGACCCCTTCCACTCTCCTTATCCCACCCTCGGCACGCGCGCGCACACGTGCCTCTCTGCATAGTACACTGGCTTTATTCAAACTTCCGTCTCCCTCGCCGTTTAATTTTTCCCCTTCACTTTCGTTCAGTTTCATATAAAAAAGGGAAAATTAATACAGGGAGCCTCCCTAGGCCATTTCTTTGAAATTCACGTACACATGTTTCTACGTTCGATATTTTCAATTCTGCATTGAATATTCTTAAGTTAGATTATAATCAATTGACTTTCTGAAGAAGATGTTTATTTAAGGTTCTGTACATTTTACCTCTTGGAAACCACCTATTTAAGCACAATGAAAATAAACGATAATAATTTAATTTACGATAGTTAACGAATTAACTCATGGTGCAGAAGCATAAGACACATTTTCCGTTCTTATTTCCCTCATAAGACACAAAAAATTAATATGAAAGCAATGTCATCAAGTTTCAGTCACCAATTTCCAAGTGGGACCTTAGACAATCGATTTAAATAAACACTTTAAATACACTAAATTGGATGTACATTTATGTACTTATATTGAAAATTAGCTGTTATACAGCAATATTTTTTAAAGCATACAATCATCAATATGTCTTGCACACACGGGGGTAACTTTGCACAAGAGAACGTCAAAGATTTGCTGCTCTTATTTTGTGTTGAATGATTTTGGTTTACAATAAGAATGCATTAAATGCAAAATCATTTAACACAAATAAATTCTTTGAGAGCAGCAAATGTTTACGTTCTCTTGTGCAAAGTTACCCCGGTTTACGGTACCATAAGAAATGTCATTGGAGCAAGCTGTAATTAACTGTCCGAGTTTGAGTAAGACAGATAACTTGTGTGAGGATTATAGGAGCCAGACTGCCAAGAAAGTTGAGTAAATGCATTGAAAAGAATAATGGATATTAGAATAGCTATTGGTAAGATTGTATGAATAGCTATATGAATTTGCGAATAGCTATGGCAATAGTGAACTAGTTGCTTGAAGCTGGCCTGGAGGCTGGTATTCCCATGAAGTACTGTATATACCTTTTATACAATGTCACAGATTGCAGAGAATTGCATAGTGAATGCTCAAATGGAGAGTTCAATGGTATTCTGTAATGTTCAGAGACAAAATTCGTTTCTCTTGTGGAGTTAGATCGATGTGCTCATGTCGTTTCTGTTGGGGAGTCAATCGACCAACATGTCCGTAGTCGAATTGGTGAAAGAGTGCAACTAGGTAATGGTGATCCTTGAAAAACATACCTCTGCAACTCTCGTATTAAGGTGAAAGGATCAATATTATGGCATACAACACTAAAATTGATTTCATTATTGTCCATGACAAAGGAGTAATGATAAACGCAGCGGTCAAGCCCTTTTTGAACATGAAACCAATGTCATTTTTCCACACTTTTAAATCTCCAACAACTTTATCTATATATCTGTATTTCTTGAGATTAGATTGTTTGTGTCACGCTGATGAATTGGTGGCGTTGCCCCCCAAATGTACAGTCGGTACAAAAGTATCTAGCCACCTTGCAAGGTTGTTTGTTTCTATGCAAGGTGGCTAAGTACAGTCAACCAAAGGAAATAATCCACACGAGTTTAATGCTTAATATTACATTTCATGTTAATGTGTTGTTTTAATAGCTTTTTTAATTATAATTATTTAAATTTAATAATCTTAATAATGTTAACTCTAAATGTAATATTAAATTATTAAAAATAAATTAATATTGAAACGGTAAACTTAGAGTAAAATTCAAGTGTGGATTATTTCCCTTTGATGACTGTACTTTTGTTGCCGACTGTACATACGTGAATTAAAAGTTTTTTAGTGGATTTTTTGGTTATCTGTGTTTCTGTTTATCTGTATGGTACAAATCTTGCAATCAATATTTAACCAATTTCCCGACAAACTAGAGAGCTGCAACTTGGTACACATCCTCCGTGCCAATGACAATGCATGTTAACGGAAAAACTTTTTCAAGTGGTTCAAATAGTTCGTGTTCTAATAATACTAATTCATTAACATAAATTGCTTAATTGCCACAACAAACAATTCGTTTGATGAAGGATGGATGAATACGTCATACAGGGTGATTTACATCGAATGTAAAATACTTAAAGGGGGTATTATAGAGGTTAAGATAAACACAAAACGTCCTATGAACATGGGTTCAAATATGAACGATAACTGAGATATGAACAGAAATAAAAATGCCGCCACCAAGATCAACAAGTTAATAACTCAGATTCTGTAAAGCCTAGATTAATGAAATTTGGAGGAATAACAGAGTACATAAGACTGTGTATACCTTTAAAATTTGATCTAATTCTAACAAGAAGTTTCCAAGTTACTCATTCAACATCATAATACGTACGTGTTCACTTGTGAGTACTAACTAGCACTTGTCACAATTTTGACTGTGTAACTCGGAAACTTCTCGTTGGAATTCAATCAAATTTTAAAGGTATACACAGTCTTAAGTACTCTGTTATTCCTTCAAATTTCATTAATCTAGGCTTTACAGAATCTGAGTTATTATAACTTGTTGATCTTGGTGGCGGCATTTTTATTTCTGTTCATATCTCAGTTATCGTTCATATTTGAACCCATGTTCATAGGACGTTTTGTGTTTATCTTAACCTCTATAATACCCCCTTTAAGTATTTTACATTCGATGTAAATCACCCTGTATATTGTTGCCGCTAACTCGAAGTACGCCCGCGATACGCTCGCATGCACAGCCTACGAAAAAAGATCGGCCGTGAAAAGTCACCTGTTCATTGTAGTCTTAGCAACAATTTTTTTTGAAATTTACTGTAAGAGATATTATAAAACATGTTAAAAGTGTATCTTGAAAAAATCATTTTTTCCCTAAAATATTTCAGCTTTAACATCATGCACATTAAACTGGACAACTCTGGAACCGTTTCATAGCCAACTCTAAACCATCCAAAACCTACAGATTTTAGATTGCCCTGACTGATCTGATATGTCATCTATAAAGCATCTTTGATTGCCGGCGCTTTCTCCAAGTCTAGATATCATCAAGTTCTACAAGTCTCCAGCTAGATATCATCAAGAACTGACACAGAACATTCTTCAGAAATAGAGAGAATCTTTATAGAGAGCACAAGTTCCCAGACCTACCATCGCGACAACGATGTTTCGCTGCGCTGCATGCAGTTTTTAAATAAATTAAAAGTCAAGTACAAAAAAAACCTAATTCGAATAAAAGGAAAGACTAACCCCAGACATTTCTAGAAGAAGATTTTGCTATTAGATATGTCGTTCCCAAAAATTTTCTATGGGATTGACTTCTGGGTTTGGGGTGGCTATGATAAATGACGGAAATCATTTTCGTGCTCGCTGATTCAATGCAGAACCATATAGCGATGGACTTCTGAGCGCGATGAATAGGGCATTGTCGCCTCATGGAATATAAAAGTGCAGCATTGCTGGATGGGCTTGGTCGGCAACAATGTGCAGATAGTCCGGCACTCCACCATCCATGAATATGGGGGTACCAGTTCCATATAAGCAGAAAAAGCTCCTTACAATGACCTCATCACCGGAACCTTGAATTCTCTTGAGGCATGCTGGATTCATTGCATCATGTGGATCCAGCGAAAAATTTTGTCTACCTTCGATGCAAAACAACGTCTATCATGATTCTGCAGATCACATACTTTCTTCCATTCTCCACGTGTCCAGTCACTATGGAACGTAGTGAAAGGAGGTTCCATACACCACTGTAGACGAATTTTCTTGGTCCTTGTAGAAATCAAAGGTTTTCGTGAAGGCATACAGCTGTGGTTTTGGATCCGCTGAATCCCCGGCGCATAGTTCTGCCATATATTGGTCGGAAACAGCTTGATTAAAATCATTTATCAATGTTGCACAGCGGATGGTCTGTTTCTCTACACAAGCATTTTTATAGTCGATCAAGCCTTACTTTGCAGAGATGTGATGGACACGTCAATTTATGTATTGTTTAATTTTTGTTGTAAGAATGTCCAATAATTAAAACTGCCATTATACAGTATATCGGGCAAGCTGGATGGACGACAGTCTCGTTCATGATTATCAACAAGATACAGTTACCCCTTTAGGCATATACAGTGGATCTTTTGTTCAATAGATCTTTACATATACAGGATTCTGGATATAGCACTCTTCGAGAATCCCGTCAATTGCTTCTTGTTTCAATCGTGGCTCCAGCTAGAGGAGCACCAACAAAGAGTCCCTGTTCGAATTCAGTTAGGTCCTTCTTGTTCCCCATGCTGATCAAGTTCTACGAGGGGCGTTCAAATTTAACCTGGATTTTTTTATAATATCAAATAACAAATAACACACACACACTAGCTATTTCTTAAAGAACTCTTTTTGCTTCTCTACACATTTTTTCCAGCTTTCTGAGAGCATCTGGATACCGGTTCTGTAGAAATCTTCAGGCTGATGTCGAAACCACGTCAGGACAGCCTTTTTCACTTCCTTATTGGAGCCGAATCTCTGCACTCCCAGGAACTCTTCCAATGGTCCAAAAAGGTGATAGTCGCAAGGGGTAAGATCCGTACTGTATGGATGATGTGGTAAGATGTCCCATGTGAGTTCTTTCAGTGTGTCCATAGTCAATTTGGCTGTGTGTGGTCTGGCATTGTCTTGCAGAAAACAAGCACCACTGGTAAGGAGTCCTCGTCGCTTTTTCCTTAGTGCCGTCTTCAGGGACATCCTCAAAATGTCACAGTAATAGGGTGTGTTTATGGTTCGACTTTTTTTCAGAAAATCGACATGAATGATACCCTTAATGTCCCAGAATACAGTCGCCATCACTTTCGTTGCCGATGGTAATCTTGAATTTCCTGGTTCGTGGTGAGCAGTGTGTAGCCACTCCATGCTGGCACGCTTGCTTTCGGGAGTATAGTGATGAATCCATGTCTCGTCGGTGGTCACAACACGCTTTAGGAAGCTGCCACCTTCCCTGTCATATCGCTGCAGCAGCATGGAACAGATTTCCACTTGGGTGGTTTTGTGATCCTTGAAGAGTTGCTTAGGGACCCATTTGGCACAGATCTTGTTGAATTTCAGCTTATCGTGGATGATGATCTCCACCTTGCCAGTGCTGATGTTCAGTATTGAAGCCAATTCTCGGACATGAATCTGCCTATTGTCCCTTATCAGCTCATTTGTTCGTGCGATGATGCTATCAAGGACAACAGTTGCTGGCCTTACCTTATGAGGTTCATTGCCGGTGGATTCTCACCGTCTTTCAAACTTGTTGCACCAAGCAAAGACGGATGATCGAGACAAACATGACTCGGTGAATTGTCTTTGAAGTCTTTGATGAATTTCAGATGTTTTCACACCTTCGTTGTGGAGAAACTTGATGATTGTTCGTTGTTCCACTTTAGTCGACACATCGCAGTCCATCATTTTGTTTAAACAAACAATCTGTTGTCATGTCAACCGAATGAGTGGTGCTGCATTTGCATGACAGGCGGTAGTTGCCACTCCAACAATGAAAGTTTAAATTTTTACAACAATGAAATTTACAAAATATAAAGTCCAGATCAAATTTGAACGTCCTCGTATGTTTAGACTCAGCAAACTCCTTTTTCAATATGAGATAAGTACACGCTTTCATCATACTCGCTCAGCTACTTTGCATAAAAACGGTTTAAATAATTTTACATATGTTTTACAGATATTTCTACTTCATTGGCCGTTCTGTATAGATGATATTTATAACGAGGCTGATTCGAAAGTGTATTTGTGATATTTGTATTGGTGATCACAACCTGTTTCTAAACTTGATTATTTGCCAATCATATTTCGTTCCGAAAAAAAGTAGGGGAAACGATTGTTACAGACTGCTTTGTGGTGTAACGTTTTCTATTTCCACTGGCTTGTATATTAAGAATAAATGCAATTGTACAAGTACAATATTATAATTGCGCTCTTAAATATATTGACTTAGCTTTATTAAAGAACACTTTAGCAGTTAAGTAGTTCGGTCTTTCAATATTAATAATGTTGAGGCTGGTGTATTATGAAGTCCTATTGCTCCAGAAAGACATCGCTGCAAAACCCTTTCAGTGTATTACTGTTTTTAAACAAAAAAAAAACAACATAAATTAGGATCACCAAGTTTGTAACTCTATATACATATAATAGTAGCAAGCTTTGGAAAGTATACAAAAATCTACTTTTAGCTCATTTTAATGCATAATAAAGTTCACAGTCCTAGCAACAAGTTCTTTTAAACAATTCTCATATCCTACATATGATTAAAAAATGGAATAAATTCTTTCGTGTTATAAACTTGAAATAGAAGCATTTTCAAATTGCATCTTCGTCTTAATATATGAATTGTGGATTATATACTTAAACAAATGCGTGCATTATTTCGTTACCACAATTTTTGAAGCCGCTATTTCTTTTTACATTTAATCCGCCGTCGTTAGCAGTTTATAGAGATTCATTCTCATCCTTGTTTCTCCCTTTTCTCTGTATATAGTCTACTTTTCACCTTTTCCCCTTTCTTTTATTTACTGTCAGTAACCGATTTCAAACTATGACACTTCTCGTGGATAAGCCTACAGAAAGCGGATCAGAAGGAAAAGCTAAATACCCCTAAGGAGTCTCTTTAAAAGCCTTTCCACTCAACACACCTGTGAAACCATAAAAGATAGCTCGGCAGCAATTCACTTAGTGACAAAGGAGTTGCTGGTGCCTGTCAGAATGTCGGAGGGGGGAGAGGATAGAAGGATAAGAAACGGCTTCTCTATAACCAAAGAATAGACACTTTAAGAATTTTAAATCACTTAAAAGCTTATTTATGACGAAGTTGTAATTAATAAAAAGTTATGTGATATATATTTTTTTAAATTATCGTAATTTACGATATACAAGACGCAATTTCCGAACAAAAGAAGACCTAAAAATCATCCTGCGTATTCAAAACTTGTGATCTCACGTATAGTAATATCAGTGTGTATATTTGAATATTCGTCGAATGTTCGTATGAACTTAAATTAACGCTATTTTGGTATGAAGATCCAAATGAAATGATAATGAATCTTATCATCTTTCATCTGTAAAGTGCCTTATGCCTTATTTCTGAGATAAACGTAGTTGAGAAAATAAATGTTAAAATTATTATTCTTTGTTTGGTAGTGTTATTCTTTATTCAAACATAAGATAATAAATAAACTGAAGAAACATCTTCAAGCATATCGAGGCGACAAATGGAAAAGGGAAGGAAAAATTCCGCGACCTGGATCCGAACCAGGAACCATGGCTATCACTGGCACCGCTTTGCTGTTACAAGACATCCAAATGGACTTCATTGAAGCCACCAAGCAACTCAATCGGCAGAGCAGCCCCCGACTCGAAGGTCGTGAATCATCCTTACCCTTAAAGCATCAAATAAATTGATGAAATTAAACCCAAACATAAGATAATAAATAAACTGAAGAAACATGTTGAAGCATATCGAAATGACAAGGTGAAAAGGGAAGCGATTTATTCTTTATTGTTGTCTATGTATATTGCAAGATGCGTATATGAGGCGTTGAGCGCAAAAGTGGCCCAAGCCGAAAAAAATATGTTCTGAGAAAATCCACAGAATTCTTCCCTATTATGTATGCAAAATGGAATTTAGCGACCTCTGTTGGTACGCACACCAAACTATGGATGGGCCACAATGGCACTGTAAAAAGCAATCTATCAGCAATCTATCAGCAAGTTATTTCCACATGTTACTCTTTTTCAACATTATTGTTGGTTGGGCCACTATTGCGCTCAACGCCTCATATTACGTTTGAAGTATTTTCCGCTAATTGGTGTGAGCGAGAATGGATAAATTGTGAATTAACTTAGTCAACATAAACTATACAACACAGAGAATATTGACAAAGATAATTCTGAAAATATTTCTTCTAAAGCTTTTATAGTTATCGGCATGTAAAAACATGGTGCAATAAAATATTTAAAAATACTGATTTTTCTGAACTTCAACTACGTTTATTTCAGAAATAACGCAATTTGCAGATGAAAGGCGATCAGATTCTTGATCAGCATGTCGAATTTATCAATATAAGTTACTTTCCCTTTCATTTGGTTCTTCGTATCAAAATATTGTCCATTGTTGGTGTGTTCTGTGGTGAAATGGGTGGTCTTATATATTTTTATAAAGCCTGCTTCATGGATTCCACAAAAATGCTATTAAAATGAACATTTATTAGTGGAAATGCCTTTCACATTTTTTTCCGAAATAAATTTATTCACTTTTAAAAATCGGTGTTATGAAATATGAAGAGCTTAGTTCTAAAGATTGTTTTTAAATCCATGAAAAGACAACCCATAGAAATCAAGTTTATTTGTTTTCAAACAATATGGGATGTTCGAGGTTTCATACCCTTTGAAAAGAGGATATATGACGTTTAGAGACATTATACAATGTTCTTTGCTGCATGATGCAAACTATTAATGTAAAGAAATCGGAATGAAATAATTTTGGATTTAAGACACTTAGGAAATAAGCTCTTCGTATTAAATTAGAATTTCATTGCTGTACGTTTGTTTGCACGAGACTGGTTTTCTGCGTATTTAGAGCTTGTCAACATTTCTACTGCATTTTGCGCCATTTGTTTGAACATCCTGTGTATACATCACTAAGACAATTAAAAAAAAACGTATGTTTTGTATTTTTTTTTAAATTAAAATCTTTTATCGAACTTCTAGGTGGAACATACGTTTTTTGGTTGATTAGCTATAAATATACAGTGAAACCTGTATAATAAAAATTACTGACTTTTACCATATTGTGCTGTGTTCGTACATGAAACACTGCGATGCATCAGTTGTTTAGACACCGGATGCTCTTTTCCACAATTTTTTCCATAAAAAACTACTAATAATAAGCGAAGACTTTTTTTTTTCCTTTTGACATCATAATTAAGTGTCCTTCTTGTGAAAGACTGTGGCGGCATCTCTTTTAATTATCTCCTTTTGCGACGTGAGCAATAATAAACGAAGGGAATCTTATTTTTATGAAACGAAAATTTTCTCCGTTCGGAAAAGAGGAGCGAACTTGGTCTGAAAATCATTACAATGTACAGTTCATAAAGTGTAATTTTCCCAGAGAGGTGACAATTAAGACGGTCATTAATCACCCTTCCTCTTATCTAGGAGACAACACTTTCGAGGGTCCCTCCTACCCCCGTCTCGTGCCGTCGCTGTCTTGTCTCGTGCGACGACGACCCATGTGACGACGACGACTCTTTTGCCGCCAATTCGCGTATCTAAGCAAAAGGGAACCTCCACCCTACCTACCTCGTTGCTCACTCTTTTTCCATTTCTCAGATGGGGTGTAGCCTAATGATCAAAATTTCTTGCGATATGCAAATGAGTTTAAGAGACGAGACCCCCCCCCTCCAAAAAAAGGAAAGGTTCTTGAAAGTATGTCCGAAAAAAAAAAGATTTTTTTACATGCAGCGCTTTTTATTGCAAAAATTATCTACTGTTTTTTTTTCGTTTAATGTTCAAGATTTTTACTCGCATCCTTTTCTCTCATTCTGTGTCTGAATAATGTTGACGTTACCTTTGGGATATAATCATTAAAATAAAAAAGAAACAGCTTTAACGATAAGATTCAGATACATGGATTTTTTTTACCTCCAACCCAGAACCCTTAGGGGCGAGAGAATGGAGAAGGAATAATGAAAGCAGTTCCCTTTCCATTTTTCTTTTTTTATTTTTTTATCAGAAATCAAAACCCAACTGTTGTAACCTATGTGTTTCCGACAAGGCTTTTATAGGGTTCTGCAGATGAAATGCGCACGCTTCCTACGCATAGGAGAGCTCCTCCGATGGAAGAAATCGATAGTCAGGAATTAATAATGCCAACCAAGATTCAATGTACATAAATCATTCTTCCTCCAATCCCTCCCTCTCATCCCCCTTACTCTTTTCCCTTCCTTCTGTTTCTCTCGATTTTAATATGCACATTTCAATTCGCTTTTTCCCCACTCCCTTTTACCCCCTTATAAGTTGAAGAAGTGATCGCGGATACTTAAAGAAAACTGCGCTGTTTGAATGATTGGCTTTCTTTCTCACCGTTTCGCTATGTAGACGTTCTTCTGATTCACACCGACTTAGTAAACCCTCTCGTTTATGTAAGCCTATTCCTTCCGTTATAAATTAGTAGCATACTTCAGAAACTATTTAGAAATCTTTCAAAAAAATTCCTAATATATATTATTAACTTTGAAAAGCATTGAATCTCGGCATTTAAGCTATTTCCTCTGATCATTTTCCTTAAACGTTCCTCCATATTATTTATTTAGTCTAAAAGCACCCTAAAGGAATTAAAACAATACAAATAATGAATGTCATGCATGTGGAATAGTGGTTTCTTTTCTTCCTTTGTTGTTATCCGGGTGTCCACAGTTTTGGCTGTAGTATATTTCTCTTATTTGAAACATATTTTCAAAATTTTTGAATTAGTTTTTAAAACCTTAAAACGGGTTCCAGTGAATCAACAAATATATTCATTCATGAATAGTTGTTTGATATATTACATGCCATATCTTAACATTGAAAATTTCTAATAGTACCATAACATAATGTAATCATTAGCACAGGTACTACTGAATCAAAGTCGACCATCTTCGAACTTATTAACTACTCTTATACATTCGTTCATAACACATCGTTACAATTTGGTTGATATATTACATGTCCACTCATAGAATTGAAATTTCCAAGCGTACCATAATTGTATCATTACCACAGATACCCCTGAATCAAAACCGACAATCTTTAAACTTTTTAATTACTCTTATATTTTCCTTCATGACACGTGGTTACAACTTGTTTGATATATTTCACGACATATCTTAGCACACCAATAACATACGAGCACTTGCTCTAATTGTACCGTAATGGTCTCATTAAAACAGGTACCACTGAACCAATTTCGACAATACTTATTGATTGGCGAAAACGTACCTAACAACTTTATATTTGCTCTTAGCTGGTCATTACGAGTTGTTTAATGTACATCTTGCTAAATATTAGCATTGAGGATTTTAGAGGATGTCATAATGGTACCATTAGAGCACGTGCCATTGTATCGATTTCGACCATCTTCGAAATGGTTCATGCGGGAAACCATATTTATCGATTGGCAAAAACAGTATTTAATAACGTTATAATCGCTTACAGCTCGTCATTACGAGTGTTCCATGCATTCCTTACTATATTTTAACATTGAAAATTTCTAGGGGGTATCATAATTGCACCATTACAGCACGTGCTATTGTACCGATTTCGACCACCTTCGAACTGGTTCAATCAATGAATTAAATTTATCGTTGGCGAAAAAAGATTTTGAAAACTGTCATACGCTTTGAGAAGATTGAATTACAGACGGACAGACAGACAGACACGCCCCTCCCCCCCACCCAACCCAGTAATAGCTTAAAGCACATTTCGGTACTTAATAATACAGACAGATTGATCGGTTTGGTTTGTTTGGTAATAACGTCCTTTTCAACTGCTATGGTCATTTCAAGACGGACAGACAAATTGACATTATATTAAAATTCAACACAAGAATCAAATAAACTGTGGAAAAATTTAGGGATAAAAAAGTAGGAGACAACGAAACTGTTATTAATCGTTTGCTTATTCTGTTACCTTGTGACCTTCGTTTAACGAATATGTTCAGCGAACGTTTAATCCACGTTATAATCAGCTATAATTTTATCCAGATGATTATCATTATAAAAGTGATTGAAACGTTTAACAAAATGGCGGTAAGAGATTTTACTTGCATTATAATGCAATGAATTGTCATATTGTGGAGTTAATTACAATATGAGAATGAATTAAACGGAACCCGTTTCGATAAAAAAAATAAAGAACTTAAGCAGTTTGTAAAGAATCTCGATTATATTCAAACACGAATCTCCAATACATAACCATTCCTGATATAAGAAGTATAGCCAGTTCATTAGCCTAGTGAAGTTTGTTAAGGAAGCAAGCAGATTGTTAAAACAAAATAAGTTTGTGATTGATTAGTATAAACAGGGGTTGGACAAAGTAATGTGAACACCCGCTCAAAATAGGATCGTCCAAATAATCGTGACGTTTGAGAAAACTCATAGAAATTTGCATGTCTCACGTATTAAACCCAGTTCTCTATCTCTCCTGTGTTACATTTCAGTATAATATAAGTTGTGTTCAGTTATAGTTTGCAATAAGTGCTTCCTGAAATGTGTAATCTTACAGACTTTGAAAGGGGGCAGATCGTTGGTGCCCGTTTAGCAGGTGCCTCCTATCCCGAAAAGCGACATTATTGAACGTTTCAGGAGCAACAGTCCCTATGTTATGAGTGCGTACTAAAAACACGGTAAGACGTCATCGACGAAAAAGAATAGTGGGCGGAAAACAATACTGAATGATACGGAAAGTCGAGCACTAATAAGGATTGCGTCAAAACAGCCATAAACTACTGCAACAAAAGTGACTGCAGAATTTAATACCCACTTTGAACACTCCATTTCGGTAAATACGATATTCACAAATATGATATTCATGGAAGAGCTGCAACTGAAAAACCTTTCATCACAGAAACAATGCTAAAGTCTGTGTTAGATGATATAAAACCATAAAGTCTGGAAAAGAGTGATATGGTCGGATGAATCATCCTTCACATTATTTCCGATGTCGAGGCGAATTTACGTTTGGAGAAGTCCCTAAGAATTCTTAATGTGGTTGATGAATTCTTAATAACTTCAAAATTATTGTAATTTTAAGCTCAAAGAAGGTGCTTCTAAAAATTTAAAAGTTATGAACCTGTTTTGTTTTTTTTTTAATTCTCTCTTTATAATAACTAGAGGTACTGTGAAGCTGTGGATGCTTCAGTGGCCGTTTTTTTTATTTATGTGTATTCCCTGTGTATTTTATCCTTAATAATCTTAATATGTTCTTTCTTTCTTAATAGGCTAACTATATTAAATGTTGAGAGCGACATTATTTATGTCTAAAGTGTGCGTTTGTGCGTGCATGTATGATAAAGTTGTCAACTATGGGGATATTTTTTGAAAATATTGATAAGAAAGTGAATTAAGAAATTAAGAAAAAACAAATTGTTAATTAATACTTACATTATTTTCAACATAAAAGTTTATGTTGTTGTACATTTAGATGCAAAAATAATTTTAGAACCTTCTAAAAGAGTATAAAAATTATCCACATTCCTGTTACTTAAACTTATATTTTTAAGACTTACAAATCCTAAAATATGAAGTGAAATGAATTTTTATTTCCGTTGCTGACAAAATTAAGATATATGAAACCGTCATCAATCCAGCGGAAAGGGTCGCTATTATTATCCTCAGAAAACAAGCTTCAACGGCAGTAAAGATCTCAATAACAGGCAATGGCAGACTTCCTAATAAGCAATTTGAATAGCTCAAATGAAACTTTATTTTTCAAGGTAATTGCGAATTTCAACTGATTAATAAATTCAAAACGATTCACCAGGCATAAAAAGCGTATATATTGTACGCTGGTCATATGAAACCGGATAACCTAAAAGTCTGCTAATTAACGCTTTACATAAAGATCACGTGTTGAGAACATTGAAATATACCCTTACCGATTATGGGAGCTTCTATTTTGTCATAATAGTGGAACATGCCGCCGTCTAAGCTGTTTTTAACTAAGCAACAGTGGGTGATGGTAAAGCACTCAGGCTGACCGGTAGAAACAGACTTGTCTAACCAGGTTAGTTCTAAATCATGTACTACAGCAACGCAACTACGGAAGAATCTCCAGTGGTTCACTAGCGGCAGAGTTCACTATCAGCATATCTTTGTTGGAATCTCCATTCTTTAGTTTACAAAAGTTAAACATATGCTGTCAAAGATCAAAACTGTCCACACGAAATGTCATATTGCTGGAATAAGATGATATGTAGCGGAAAGTAACGCTGCAACCTTTTCCAGTCAGCTAGTCAGGCTTGGGGTGGCGTAAGACAGGAGAACGACATTTACTGTAGAGCCTTCTCCTACGAGTAATATTATGCGAATGTAGCGTGAGTTATGGTTTGGTCTTGACCCACTGGTTGTAGTTGATGTAGCCATGATCACTTAACGATATCTGGACAACGTCGGCGATTATACCCTTCCTACAAAGGGCAGTAGTTCGATAACAATCCATTTCTAAATCAGAATAATCCACTTCGCCACAAGGCACGGTGAACGTACCGTCTGGTTTCAAGATACATTATCTACCCAGAAGTAATCGGACACTTTCGATTTTAGACGTTTTGTTGAATATCTAGAAAAATACTTGATGAATTATCCTGAAACTTCAGAGGTGTAAAGAGCATGTTACACCTCATATATTTCAGTGAGGCATTGTTATATGCTTCGATTTTTATATCATTGTCAACGTGAAAGAGGAATGTCGGTATTACAAGGTATCTATGAATTAAGAAATAACTTTTATCAGTTCTAAAAATAATGTCCAAATAATTAAATATAAAGCAATTTAAGTCGAAGTGCACGTATAGTGTAATGAAGTATACTTTTCTATTCTTTGAAGTAGTCTACTGTTAAAATTAATTTTGACTTTTTTTAGGGCAAAGAATTAGTAACAGTCCGTTCTTATTTATAATAATTTATTTTTATATTATTATAAATTTGCAATATGTCTTTTGTTTCTCTGCTATATTGCCACTATTTCAAACGGGCAGAAAAAAAAATCGATGCAGTCAATAATAAAGAAATGAATAAACGAAAGTTTCCTTTCGTTTCCCATCTAAAGGGAACATTTTGTGGGCCTCTAATATTTGGAAAAATTTCATCGTCGGAAAGGAGGCGGTAAACTTCCCAATAACGGCGAAGGAAAATACGCGGCGTTTATTTCTCATAGATAGTATCAACTACCGTATATGGGGAAAAAGAGGCTTTGCTCCTGTATATACACATTTTGGGAGACCCCCTGAACTCCCTTGGCATGTAGCCGTCGCAGTCGGGAAAAGGCTTCGATGCTTTTGCCGAGCTACTTTATAAATTTATCACTTCGGAAATTGCGTTTCTTTCGTGAGGCGTGAAAGCCGTTGGCGGAAACTAGGGATACGAGATTACCGTGAACGGAGGAGGTGTGGGCGGGAAAGGACCCATATTTGACGTTCATAAATCTTTTCCTCTCTCTTTCTCTCTCTCTCCTTCGTTTTTTCGCCAATAGTGGAGTCGATAGCATAACTTGGAGCTTTTTTAGCTTGACCCTACATCGTCAGCATCTTTAGTTTCGACGTATTCGCTCGCTCGCTCTCCCTCTCTTTTTCTCCTAATACGGGGAATAAAAAAATGTGGAAAGAACAAAAAAAGTCATACAACTCTACGATATTAAAGATGACCAATAACTGATCAAGAACATTAACACTAAAAATTTTTGGAAGAAGAAAAGAAAAGTGGAAGAGAAAAAGGAGGGAAAAAATGATCATTATCCGAGTCATTTTCATCCTTCTTCTTTTCAAGTTCTCTCGTTCGAAGAAGTCAATATTGACTTTGGGCTCCATAAGAAGTGTTCATGAGGTAATATGCTCTCTCTCTCTCTCCCTCTTTCTATCTTTCGTTCACAGTCACAGATGGCAGGGATTCTCGAGAGCTTCTCGCTGCTGACGAGACTCGCAACCTTACCGAACACACACACCACACATAACACGCACACACATACAGACCAGACACCATCACCGCTATCAGTTATTTGGCAGCGCTGAAATATGTGGCAAAAATGATCATTAACGGCGGTGTGGAGAGAAGAGGAAAAAACTCTCACCGCAAACAAGTTGGCGGATGGTGGATGGAGGTTCATCAACGGGAATCGTGCTCTAGCTGACGCCGCGCAATGGATTCTCACCCGCAGCTCCGCCCGCCCCAACCACAGCGTCGTCATCAGTAGGCGAGCCGGATAGACAGAGTGGGCCGCGATTAGTAATGAAAAAGTATGGAAAGCTCTTAATTGTTTCACTGTGAAGAACATTAGCACGTCTACCCCTTTTCAAGAAGGAGGAATTTTTAAATGAAGTTTTATTACATTTAAGCTGAACGTAAACACGAAATAGCATCCAACATCTCCTAATAATACTCTACAAGATTTAAATATTGAAAAATATTTCAATAAAAATAAAAAAAAAAATTATATTTTAAGATACTTTAAGACTCATTTATGCTTAATGTAACTTCAACGCTTTCTCGTTTGAAACTGGATTATAATTTTCAAAGGATAAAATGTGTTTTTCAAGAAACAATATCCTAATTAATAATTTCACGCTACATTAACGATTTTCAAAAAACAATTGTCAATTCAGAAGGATTATTTATGCATTAATTACACAGACCAACAAAAAATAACTTTTTAAAAACTTTTTTAACGTTAAGGGCTGATTCATATTTTTTTTTTGTGCTGAATCCGTACCTGATCTGTTTTATTTTTTATCAAGAGAATTTAAGAGATCTCTTGTTTTTCAATGAAACATTTTAAATTATTCAGAGTTTGGGACCTGATAATTTTCCTTGTGGCCCAAAAAGTATAGATACTTTAACATTGCAGCCACTTCTCTTCACACCTATTACTTTAACATTGCAGTCTCTATGTGCATAACTTGGAACGTGACGTGATAGACAAACTCTAAAAGCAGATTCAGATTTAGCACACTAAAAACATTATAAATATTTCTAAGAAATATGGTAATATGGAATTGAAAACGATTTTAACTTATAAGGATGTTTAATTGGAAAATGGTCCTAGGAGGATTTTTTCACGCCATTACCCTCCGATATTAATTACTAAATAGAGAAAAATAATATTTTCTCTATTTATAAGGATGTTTTCTTATTGGACTCAGACCCATAGGAGTATAACATTTATATCAAAATTTGATTCCATTACAAAATTCATATATCCACTTTATTCTGCTTTAAGCAAGTTTTAATGAAAACGTTATTAAAGAAATATAAAGTTATTGCATTTAACTACAGACATACATAACTAAAAGGTTTGTTTAAAGTAGAATTTTGGCTTTAATGCGCAAAATTATTAGGTAACCAGGTGATTTCGGTGACATTATGCAAGCCAAAAGAAAGCTTTCCGGTATCTTCCTCATTCTTTCTATGACACATCGTTGAAGTCTTCGAAGCAACAGCATGATTGAATTCGGCATGAAGAGCTATTGACATTCTTGAAATAGAACACACAGCGGCTGGTAGCAGAAGAAATAGGAGTATAAGCATCTTTTACCAAAGTGGAGTCGATTTAAGGATTGAATCGAGCAACTTCAGCAAGGGACGGTCTTTACCTATTATTAACAGCCTGGCGGAATGAACGGCAAATGTTATTTAGCTCCAGCGAGAGAAGAACGGTTTTCATATAAAAGTATCCGCATTCGCCTTCACCAAGGCAGCCTGCATTCGAGTAGACTAGTGTCTTTTTAACAGCGCGGCCCAACACATCCTTCTTCTTCTCTTCTTCTTCTTCTTTAGCCTACATCCCCCACACTGTAGATCCTTGGCAACTGGGCTAAGGAGGTGTCAAGTGGAGTCAAAAAGGTCAAATTTTCAAGTCAAATTTTCAACATTTCTATCCAAGACATAGACAACATTTTTTCATGCAATGAAATTTTTTTACACGAGAATTCACAGCAAAATTTGTGATTTGTGTACAGGATGTCTCAAATTTTTAGGGTCAAAATTCTACAGATAGCAGAGGACTATAAACTGAATATTTGAAATAGGGAACAATGGTCAGAAATGCATATTTCAGGCACCACGAGATCTTGAACGAGTAATACGTGCGAGGAACGTTTTTAAAAGCTGCTTTCGTTTTCAGGTCAAACAACAATTTTTTTTATCCAACTTACCATGGGTCAGGGGTTTGGGTGCTTCAGGGATTCCATGAACTATGTTGGTTGGAGGACTGCTATTTTAGGGTACCTTTGCCAAAAAGGTCATGATTGAGAAGTGAGACGAAGAGCATTTATACATATGAGCAGATGAGAAAATTCATTTTGAGCATTTATACATATGAACATTTATACATATATCTCATGACGTCGAGGGATGAGAAAATTCATTTTGCATTATGTGTGGGCAGCTTAAAGTCACTCGCATTCGGGAGTTAGGCAGAGGCTCCCGTTCGAAAAATAGTCTCCCGGCTGTTATCTCGGGGCAATATTTCCGAGAAGCCCCACCAGTGCAATCGCTATTACCCTGGAGGAGAAGCAGGTAAAGCGACAACGGAATCAGGTGCTGTCAATCGGCACATGAAACGTATTCTCCATGAAAGGGAAGGAATCCAATTATTGGAGAAACCCAAACGATCTCGACTGGATATTGCAATTTATTCCTCTACGAAACGTCAGGGTTCTGGAACTGTGGACCTAGAAGGAAAGTGTCGACCCTAGCATGATTGCAAAGGCGGGACTAGGGATACTCCCAAGCTCCCGGCTGGCAGATTGTGTTGCAGCTTGACCCGTTGGTGGAAGACTATATCTCCGGAGGCTTCAGATAGGGCAACAGGCGCTCTCTCTCTATTCGTAACATATGCTCCGAATGCAGTCGCAGAATACCCGCTCTTTCTAGATGAAGCTCATGCTGCTCTCAGAAATTCTCATCCTAGTGGGCGATTTCAATGTACATGTAAGGGCTGATGACCAAACGTGGAAAGGCGAGATTGGGAGGAATGATGATCCTGATTTAAAAGGGAATGATGATCCTGATCGGGGGTGTTTTTGGATCTCTATTGTAACAGTGAGCATTCCATCACGAATACCTTCTTCCAGCACACAGGGATGTCCATAAGTACACCAAGTACAAGGATGCTGTGGACCAGACGTCATTGATTGAATTTGAAATCGTATCAGCTGACTTATTCCAATCAGTCTTGGATCTTGTGTGATGAGAGTGGGGCAGAACTATCAATTGATCACCATTTCGTTGTTTGCACTTTGCGGTTCTCTGAGTCTTGCCAACTAGTCGAAGTACTATGTCCAGACAGACATGGCGTATTAAATGTCAGGCATTGGAAGATACAGCTGTGAGGAAGGCAACTTGCAGATAACATATCTTGAAGGTTCAAAGAACTACCCAGTGACCATGGTAATGTTGAAACGGAGCAACAACAATTCTTTAAGACAGCTGTGATAGCTTCGACTGCATTGAGCTGTAGTCGTAAGCGAACGGCAGTGACTAAAGGACTGCATGATGGAACTGTGAAGTCCAAGAAGCTGTCAAGGCAAAGAAGAAAGCCTATTTGCTATGTCTTAGGAATAGGTCCTCTTCGAGTCGAGTGTGACATACTGACACGCGAAAAGCAGCAGCAAAAATAGTATCGACAGCTGAAGCGAAAGTTCGGGGAGAAACTGGAAGTAAACTACGCTTCGGCAAACAAAGTATTCTGGTGATCGTGTGCCATTTGTGTAGAAATAAGTCTATTTCATTATAAATTCTAAAGGTTACAGATGGGAGGCTTTTGAAAGCGGAGACCGTATTGCACAGGGTGGAAGAAACACTTTGCATCTCTTCTTAATCCGGTATCAAAACAACTGAAGCACATGAGGTGCACCTTGGAGTGGAGAATAGCCACGGTAGCATCACCGAAGCAGAAGTCAGATGGGCAGAGAAGTCGGTGAAGACTGGAAAAGCTGAGGGTGAAGATGAAATTCGGTCTGAGATATTAAAGGGGTTGAATCAGAATGGTATTCTGTGGTTGACTCGGGTATGTCAAGTTTCTTGGACATCCAGCCTGGCCCCTGGTTTCTGTGGTGTCTCTATCTTTAAAAAGAGAGATCGAAGGAGTTGAAACAAATATCGAGGCATCTCTTTGCCCAGCATTCCTGGGAAAGTCTATGTTAAGTTTTCAGAAAAGAGAAGTTGGGAAATAGTCGTCTCCAAACTGTTGAGAGAGCAGTTTGGTTTCCGACCTGGCCGAAACACAACGAATCACACAACTTTGCTCTAAGGCAAATCTTCGAGAAATCCTGGAAGTATGCTAAAGATCTGTACGCTTCTTTTGTGGACCTCGTAAAAGCATATGACAAAAAGAGTTTGTAAAGAGTACAGAGTATATGGGCAATTGCATCATGGAGTTATGTGCCCGGATAAATGGCATTAAGTCAACACCGTTCAATTTGGATATTGAACGCTGCCAACGGTGCATACTGTCACCCTCTCATTCATTATCTTTATAGACTGGATAGACGGGCAGCCGAGGCGAAGAGTATGTTGGTGTGGGTGACTGCTTGGTGCAGAGTTTGCTCTTTCCTGACGACCTTACCGTCATTTGGACTTCCTTCATTAATCTTCAGTATGCAATCTATCGGTTTGCAGCCAAGTGTGAGGAGGCTGGAATGAAAATCAGTATGGGTAAGACCGAGGTTCTGGTCTTTTCAAGCCAGCCTGCTCGTGTTAGGTGGAGAAATTCAAGTATATCGGAACTGCACTTGACGGCAGGATAGGGAATTGGATGTTCGAATGTTAGATAATGACCGAAAGATTGCATTCGCGGTGCAAACGGCCAAAATGAGATTCCTGAGAGGTGTACCAGATGTTACCCTAATAGAGTGCAAAGCAGCACAATAAGGGAGTCTTTAATTGTTAAGCCACTACTTCTCCGGATTGAGAGGTCTCAATTGTGATGGTATGGTCATGTGATATGGATGCAGCAAACTGTTCTTCCTAGGATATTTCTACCGTATTTTCCGAGCCGATGGATAAGAGTCCAAGGACCAGGTGGCTAAACTCCCTAGAGTCTGAGTTCGAGTCAACTGGGTATTACAATGAGGACGTACACTTAATGGCTACTGCCCCAGACTTGAAAGGATAAGCGGGTTTGAAAAGTAAACAAGTTAGTAACAACTTACACCTATAGCAAGAGCATGGCAACCACTTATAGCACAGATCAAGTGTTCAAAGTAGCTACCACCAGTCTTATGCATGCATTACAATTGCGCATACTCTTTCAAATATCCCGGGTATCTGTGGCAAGCAGTATCGCATCATATTCTACTGAGGATTCACGTACTTTGATGTACCGCCGTAGGAAAATATCCAAAGAACTCAGATCCGACGATCGCGCTTGCCATGGGATAGTACCTTCAATCCAATGATTAGAAAATCTGTTGTCCAGATGCTCGCGGACACCAATATCGAAGTGAGCTGTTGCATAGTCATGTCGTCCATTCAAACGGAGCGGCAGGAGATAATGTTCTATTAGGTTTGTGCAATTGGAGCCCACAATTTTATGAAATTGAAAGCATCTTACAAAAATGTTCCTCGCACGTATTTCGTTCAAGATCTCGTTCAAATATGTATTTACGACTATATGGTTCCCGATCTCAAAATATTCACTTCCTCTGTCTACTATAGAAATTTGATCATAATGTTCGAGACCCGAGTATACGAGGATCGTTCAATAAGTAATGCAACACAGTATATTTCTCAAGGTACGTTTGCTGCGATACTCATTCGGCACAATTCCGCCCAAACAAATCTCAATTGCTATATGTGATGCCACTTTACCGTTCGCACAAGGGAATTTGAGAAACTTGTACCTTCTGGCGTGTGTTAGTCGAATAACTTCGGCAAACCTAGTATAGCAGAGATGTATTGCAAGAATAGCAGAATAGTATAACAAGACTAAAGATGGAACGCTCAGAATTGTGTAACGACATAGGCCAACGGCACTTGGAGAGTATCGTTCACACAAACTGCCGTGGAATAACCGATCATTACAACAGTGGACTACAGCGGGCCATTTCAGAACGAACTGTGCGCCAGCTATTGTCTTGTATCAGTAATAACAGGCAATGGCTTATACTGATATCTTGCCGTTTATCGCAAAACTATAATTTTGGCTACAGTGGGTTCGTACTCACCTGCACTGAATTATCACCGAAAGGAAAATGGTATCATTGGTTTTATGAATCTGCTGTCTTGACCAAGTTGACGCAGAGCGCGGTCATTGACTGATAACAGGTAAAAAAAAAAGTAAATATGCCATGGTTTTAATGAAAGAGTTAAGTCCCCTTATTCACGTAGATAATCCCAAATCGCTGCATCATATAGGAAGCACTGTTGTCGACTACGTCTACTCTTTCATGGTCATAGTCTTCAATCTAGGATACGATCTCTGTCAGCACGATAATGCCATATGTCACAGACTAATCTGTATTTGATTGGTTTCAGAAGCATGATCAACTGCCGTATTTCCTTAGACAGTATAGTCTTCAGATCTTAATCCAGTCGAGCATTTGTGGAATGAAATTTAACGGCGGGTTTTTTCGGATGTGACAAAAATTACCAACAATTTACAGCTTTGTAGGATGCTATCCTTGAGGCATGGGAAGATATTCCTGTTCTACAGCGATGCCAAACACTATTGGAGTCTATATTCAGTTGCATACGATTGTTTATAGAGGCAAGCTCTGATCCAATCCGGTCATATACGTAATAAATTGGCGACTCTGTGGATATGAATGCTTCAAGGAGTAATATTTCAATAATAATTTATATTATTTCAAAAAATTCGAGGTTTACTCTAATGTTTAAATGTGAAATACGGTTAAATTATGTCGATTATTAATGAAGCAGGATTGTTAGGGGTGAATGAAATCTGAATTTCTTGATGCCAAATTACCACGCCTTGTAATACGAACTTCCATTAAAGAGATGCGAACCTGACTTCAATGAAGAGAGGAAAGTAGGATGCACCGCCATAGGGGAAGTGAACCACGAATTCCCATGACTATGTATACATAGGATAAGGAACCTAAATCATTTGGACAAATTATAAAACATTTAGCACAACTTTGGGTCTCTTTCACCGTTATCCACAATGCTTGGATTTGGTGACAGCCCCGCAAAGGATTTTTCTCGGACGGTGTTCTTCTCCGTTAGCAGAAATGTGTAATTGTCAATGTTGACTATGTTGAAATATAAATGTAAGTTTTTGTCGCTATTAAAATGTGTTTCTCAAAATTTATTTGTTTCAGTTGAATATCTCTTTTCACTTGCGAGTTATGAGCGACTGTGAATTTAGTGATCGTATTTGCTGCTAATTTTGCTAACTACATAATCGGAGGTCATGGAATGTCTTTTCAGTACACGCCTATCAAATTATTGTAGCAAAGGCCACATTTAATTCTACCGATCAACATTTTTTTTCTGCTGGTTTTCTGACCTAAGTGAAATTCATAGAATATATTTATATTGCAATTGAATGTTTTTGAATTTTGTTGTTTTTTTTAATATATTTTTCTGTACACTTTGTAACCATTTTTTCAGTGTAACCACTGCCGCACAGCATGTTGCACTTCACGATGCACAACGACACAGAAGAAGTGATGATCCGAGGACGCCAGATCTGGACTGTATGGCGAATGGTCCATAATTTCCCGGTCGTACCTAGGATTTTTTTCCTTGACCTTGGCCTTGCGTTGTCGTATAGGAGTCGGACGTGTTCACTGTCGTTTATCAAGCAATGCACGGCATAGCTTGGTAAGCGTGACAGTGTAGGATATTGCATTGATTGTTCCACATGCTGCGCGGCAGTGGTTACACCAGCAGCCGACGACGTTTTATGCAGCTGGCATATCCAGATTGATGTCACGGTGGCAAAAATGCATTGCCATCGTTGGATATATAGAAAAATAAGTAATGAACTGCTACTCCTGCACACCTAATGTCGTCCTGTTTGATCAGTAAATAGCTGTGAATAACCTTCGTGGAACCGACTTATTGATTTGCCCTCGTATAATATAAAGAGTAGACCTAATAAAAAATCTCTATCATCTTTCACCATAGGAACAAAGAAATAGAATTACAAAAATATTTCTCGTTTTTTCATCTTTTGAAAGGCAGTCTGTTGGTCAACAGTTTCCTCTTTCCTAATTTTAATTAAAAATGAGATGAAGATTATTCTCTTTCATTCGTTATGAGTGTTAATCACTTGATAATTGAAGTTAAAAAAGAAAAAAGAACTGGAAGAAAAAAGAGGAGCCGCCAATCGGTCGCTGAGAGTGTCGGGTGGCCGTGAAATGGTCGAACGCTGAGCATCTGTAATGTGATTGGTTCTTTATCGAGACCCTTCGGCCAGCTGACCATGAGGGGACAACAACGAGTGCCACGTGCCCGTAGATCGGAAAATAAATCGGCAAACATGGTTTTCATGTGAATTCGGAATCGTCGGTGGTCATCCATATTGGATATTATGGTCTTCTTGGTCCAGTTCTCTTCGTCCCACTCCCCTCGCGATAACGGAGCTTTCATTTTACGACACCAGGGGAAGCCAGCTCGACGGCAATACGGTCAAAGAATGGGTCTTAAAAGAGCTCTCCCCCTTATTCTTTTCTTAGTAAGAAACGAAGTGGTATAGAATAAATACAAAGAAATCGATTGGCAATATTCCATGCAATGTGAATGAGAAAATTGAAAAAGGTAATAAAAGGCGTAATCCGTTAAAACTTAAAAATCTAAGAAGTGATTGTTACTCGAGGGAAACCATTTCAAAAAGGGAATATACTATTCAATATAAGTGCATAAAATGTTAAAAAATTTACAAATCAACTGTTATTGCTATTTTTCTATATTTTATAATAATTTTATAGCCTTATGTTGATTCTAAACTTCAAATATAATTCGATATTAATTTAATTTTTTTATTTTTAATAAGCAAATCAAATTTTAAATAAAAACTTCATATAAAAACGTTACTTTGAAAATAAATAACCCCAGCTCAAATTATTAAAGAATGGCTCAAGATGGGTCCAGGAGGGTTTTATCATATGTACCTCAGATGTTACATTATTGATAATAAATAGGTAAGTCGAAGGTTCCTGCTTCGAATCCAGGCTGTGAAATTTTTTTCCCTATTTATTATCAATAATTCAAATTATTATTCTTATACGAAATGTTGTACAGAATTGAAAGTCAAAATTAAAATTTCTTTATTTTCAACTCCTTTCTATTTCACGAATATGCATTCCGTTTTTGGAACCCTCAAAGATTTTAATTTTGCCCAAAAGTGTAAACTTATGATTGTCATCATTAATTAGTTTCTTATAGAATGCTGAATAAAAAAAACTCCAAAAAACGCCCAAAAGATTAGGCGTTTTCAATTAAAGATACTTTAGGAAAGTGCTTTAATTTCGTAAAAAAACCCAACATAAAAAAAACCCACCGAAATTCTCTAAACGTGGATACTAAATAAGAATATTTTAATGTTTCAATCTGGATTCCTTAAAATTAGATATTACGCAGATTCATGCCCAGAAATTTCGGGATTCCTTTACTGTTCTTTTTGTGTTTACCATTTATCGGTCTCTATTCGTAATTGACAAATTTCACGAGCAATACTCAAATTAATTTCAGTAATTCTAAGTAACATGTTTCCTGCGCTTCTCAAAATAAAATTTAACTAGAATGCATCAAACTTGGTTATGTGAATGAGGAGTGCTAATCGTATGCTAAATTTAGGCGATTCTACGCAGCCACACTACTTCAAATCTACTAAAAATTCATAAATAAACCAATTTTGAGCCCTTTAAATGACATTCTTTCTATTAAAAATAATGTGCTTCATCTTTAGAATGTCTATAAGCATGACCTGTCTCCGTTTACCGCTGCGTTTTCATTGAAGAGACATAAAATGTTACCGATGAGAGCGGCGAGCTAAAAATTGTCCAAAATACTATTCTGACATCCTTTTAAAATTGTTTTCCCATATTAACGAATCGCGTTCGGCGATTGCAAAGACGTACACATACTAAATTTCCGAGTATGATTATATTACATTCGATTTTTTTATTTTGCTTTTTCATTTGTTTGCTGTGAAATCTTCAACCGTGTGATCTAAAATTTATTTGCAGTAAACTCTGGCATTTTCCTATAAATGATATCGCACTTTCTAAATATGATGAATGTCTAATCGGGATTCACTAATCATAAATTGTCTTTACTGGAATGTTTATTCATTTGTTCAATTCTGTAAAGCCATAAATTCTAGCTCAAAAAAAATAATTAGAGCGTCTATTTTTATATCTGTATTTAAATTGATATTCATTATAAGTTCTTGTAGCTCTCGGTTATTCAAACCAAGTAAAGAAGGATTGGCACCGAGGCGGTGGAGTTGTTACCATTCTGCTTCTGAATCCTCAGATGTCAAAACCTAGAATCCCGTCTCAGCATTTGTTCTGGTAAAAAAACACGCTGTTGTCTTATTAGTTAACTACTTTGGATTTAGAAAACATCTACGCTTAAACAAAAAAATAATGAATAAGCGTAATCACTATTACTCCTCGTCATTCAACTTGTAGGTATCTTTGACAGTTATCTTCCTCAATAAAAATGGAGGTAGGGCCTTACAAGAAGGAAGGAAGAAAGCGGAATAGAGAGAAAAATTTATGGTATGAAGAATTTATCTGAAAGTACACAATGTTTTAGCTAAACAATCTAAGCCAGCTTTTATTGTGCCTAGGTGCCAAAAAGTAGATCTATATTAGATAAGTAATCGGAAGACATATTTAAGACTGGTAAAATATGACGAACCGAAATAAGAGGTTGTATGTGGATATTGACAATGAAATAACGACAAAATAACTCTTTAACCACAACAATTTTATAAAACAAAAGAAAATACAAAAGGAAAAAATAAAAAGATCTATATTGTGGAAAAAGGAACTTCTTCAGAGAAAATAAGTTGCGTGAATTAAAAGCTTAGATTTCATATTTATCCATTTGATAACGAAGCAGAGTAAATATCATAATTGCATAACTGTAAATGTTACGAATTAAGTTGGGATTATCTTTAAATTTTTGTCACCATCTTCCTGTCTTTTTATTTTTAAAAGGCAGCATTCCTTGTTTGCTACGTTAAATCTAAACTCGTGATATTGAAAACAAATTGAAGTTGTTGTACTTTTTAAAAAATCACAGATTGGGGCCATTGAAATTGAAACTGCGCAGGAGAAATTTATTTTCCTCGTAGAAAATGATTTTGTTTCTCTACATACGATGAAGATATTCACAGAATGCGAACTGGGCAAGAGGGCTAAGTGTTAGGGAACCGAAGGGAAGCGGGGGTGAAAAAAAATGACAGCATAGAGTTTGAAATAGAGGGTGAGAGTGGGGGGAAGGGAAGGGAAGGATTGCCTGGGGATGATGAAATGGCAGAGGGCGGACGGTTTTTCAGAATAGACATGCGCCAACGCTGTTGCCTAAAAGAATATTGCATATTAAGGCTCTTCTAGCTCGACCGTGTTTTGGACGGGGGGTAGCGAATGCCACTGCCCGTGCAATATTCCGAGCCTGAGGCAGTCCACCGGGGGTAAAAACGGCAAATATCCCTCCCCCTTGCCTGACTGTGATTCACTCTGGTGTGCGAAAGCTGCTACACTGAACCCTCGTTACGGCGAATCTTGGCAATTTTTCATCCGAGACACGAGAAAAATTTTCTCTCCACTGTTTCCACCGATATTTCCCTTTAATTATAATGTATCCTGCCGTCTGATTGTAGGTTGCACTCTAGCCTCTTCTTCTTGGATGCTTTGCTCCGACCACTATTCTTCTCTCTGATTTCAGTCTGGTCTTGGGTTCGTTTAAACGAGATCGAGTGGGAGGGGTTCTGGCTAGGGCTAGTCCCGAACACTCTCTCGCCCATTTTACCCCATTTCATATGCGCGCTTGCGAGGTGAAGGTGGATGGGCGAGAGGGTAAACGGGCAGAGGCAACGCTGGGGGGCTAATGCGAGTCATTTGTACCCATCCTGCCGAACTCCTTTTCCCGGAAAGACTAACGCGAATAGATCTTATTTTCAATATCAAACTTTCCTGCCACACACATTCACTCACTCTCTTTCTTTCTTTCGTTCTCCTTTCTCTCTCTCTCTCTCTCTATCACAGATTTTCTTTTTATTCTTCGGACTCCTTGTGTACATCAGTGAATATGCAAGGAGCTCTCTCTCTCTCTCTCTCTCTCTCTTTCCCTATAGCATTTTCGCACCGGCACACGTGTGTGAACCTTAAAACGTGAATGTATTCAGATCATAAAATGGAATTCAGAGTTAAACTGAGGACACACCGCTATCCATTCCCAATTCCTCCTTTTCCTTCCCTCTTACCTATAAAAGAAAATACTTTGGGGAGAGTAGGAGAGAGAAAGTCAGATCGAGAAAAGAGCGAGGGAGGGAAAGTAACCAGATTTTTATACACATTTTTTTTTAAATGAAGCCTATGAAGCTTATTCTTTGTTCTATTTCGGAAAAGTTAAAGAGATTGGAAAAAGAGACTTGCGATAAAATATGTGGTGGAAAAACTTTTCGGATTTTTCCATACACCCTCATTTCACACACTGTAAATTTTCACACATTATAAATTTTAATACTGACATTATAATAATGCTCAATCTTAATTTAACTACAATCCCAGAAATATTTCCCATAATTTTAAGCTTATTATTCTTGGTATGACCAAAATTTATATGTATGCACGACATTGACAGTACAGATGTCTCCATGACTAGTAAACATGCGAACTTTATCAAAGGAGCACACTTAAAACTGGCCGTGACCAAAGGAATAATTGGAAGAAAAATAATAAAAATCAATTCAAATCTCATCTTTAAACAATAACTAACATCTGTTGTGTATGCTCTTGTTTGCTAGTGTTTTTCACGATAATTTTTTTCACACTTAGAGCCCTTATCCTCTATAATATGGCAGGTAAAGGGTATTATCATTTAGGGTAGATGTACCAGTAATTGACAGTTTAAGACATTACTGTGAAACGAAATTGTGTACGTAAATCAAATTGCATTTTGAAACTTTTCTACTTACACCATTAAATTGTAAATATAATGCAGAATGTGCCAATCTCTAAACAATTTTTATATCTTTAAAACCTATTAAGTATTAAATTTTTTCATAAATAATGCAGTTTCACCAGTAATTGACAATATTTTAATTACACATTTTCATTATATATTTTTACAAAAAAAAATTGACAACATTGAAAAGTAGCTGATTAAATCAAGCATTTTTAAGAATCTGTAAAGTATTTAATATTAACTAAAATTGTGCTTTTTTAAACTTCTCTCATGTTGTTTTGAGGAAAAGAATCTTATTTATCCATTTGAAATTAATCATTAAATAAATTTGGATTTGGTGTCTTTTCGGAATAAATTGAGATCAAGAATTTTCTGGCAAGAATCTTCTGTTTAAAAAATTAATTAAAAGAATTACATTAACTAAAAATTCTCTTTTTTTATGGAATTATGATTTATAATGTCACGTTTAATGGAAAAAACTACTTCTGCAGGTTTATGTGCATTTGATATTATTTGTTTAATATATAAAAATTATCAATTTTTTTCCTGTCCAAATTTAAGATAATATCATTAAAAATAACATATATTCATGTTTTCTTTATCACTTTCTTTTACAAATATATTTGTAACCTTTCTTTTTTGCCTCTTTTACATGTCTCTTATGCTACACTTCTTTTATTATAGCTAATACAAGCTCATACTTCAAATCCCTCGTTACCATCTTGTGCTGACAGGCAGGTGTCACTTCATAAGCAGCATGAAGTCCTGTCAAACCTGATTTTGACTGAATTGGTAATCTTTTGGCTTCATTACTTTTTGAATTTAATTTTTTTCTGGTTGTAAATTAAAAATCGACCAAGGAATAAAATGCGTACCAACACGTGTAATTATTCTATCATATTATTTAGGTAAAAGAGCAGTTTTTCCTAATTCCCACTTCCACTCCACAATGCCAAATAATCTGTCCGCAGGCAAACAGGAATTGGTACTGACAGGGAAAAAACTCACTGAAGTTGAAAATTGAACTGAGATGTTTCTTACAGAAAGCTTGTATGTAAAACTTTTTATCATTCAATCTATTCTACAATACAAGATCTAACGAGATGAATAACATTAGTAGTTTTACAACTATCACATTACAGTCTATCTGCTTCATATCATTAGCATCACAAAAAGGTCTGAAGAAATTCATAAAAAAATTCATTTGTGAGGGGCCCATATCTACATCATTCTCACGCCAAGTATAAAATGAGTGGTTTCATAGGAAAACTTTATGTCCGCTCTATGAATTAGAATACCTAAAACTTACAAAGCCGCCTCCACATCTTGCAAACTTTCAAAATTGGAAGTTTCCTATCACGCCTCCCATGTTTTTACACTATATCAAAAGCTCCAAATATGCACTTAGATTTCCCCATAAAATTTTATTAAGCTGAGTGTGTATTTAACCTCACTCCATCACAGGTTCCTGAATTATTTTAATATGAAGTATTTTTTCGAGCTGCATGCACTATTTTTTTCTTTCACCAATAGTTAGAAAGATTGGAGCATACAAGTAATTGTTTTATTCTTACATGTTCTCTCTTTTCCGCAATGATTTGGGTGTCTCCTTTCTGAAGTTTTGATATCATTTAAGCATTTTATCCATTTCTTTGGTTAATAGCATCGCTATTTGTTCAGTACTGAAACTGCTTATTTAAATTCACTATACAACACATTTATTTTAATTTTATAATTTTAGTCTTTTTCTATCACGTATCATTTCTTCAAAATTTCAATTGTATTCTTTCTTAAGGAAATAAATTAACATTATATATAATAGGCAAAAATTCCTGCTCTATGGGCATTTCTGGTCTCTGAGTTCAAACAAAGAGGCCAAGAGTCCTTCTTCATAATGACAATACACTACATGATCAAAGGAGTTGGGACACCTGTTGCTCTACCGTAAAGCCGCAAAAAGCTTCAATCAGTAGTGTGTAGGACCACCCCGAGCTGCTATCACTGCCTCCACCCTACATGGCATACTGTCCACAAGTTTACGGTATGTGTCCACAGGTATTGACCTCCATTCCTCGACCTGTTCAGTGTCGTGGTCAGTTCCTGGACAGATGTAGGGCGAACTATCCTGGATCTCACACGTCGTTCCAATTCGTCCCAAAGATATTCGATGGGGTTGAGATCAGGACTCTGGGCGGGCCAATCCAGTTCTTCAACCCGAATCTCGTCAAACCAGTCGGAAATGGATCTTGCTTTGTGGCAAGGCGCATTGTCGTGCTAGAAGAGGAACGGCCAGTCACCGAAGTGTTCCCACAGCGCTGGAAGTGCCCCGTTATCCAGAATGGCCCTGTATCCATCAGCATTGAGGTTTCCGTCCACCTTGATGAGCGGTCCCAGTCCAGTCCAGGAGGAACATCCCAGGTGTTCACAGGGGTGTCCCATCTCCTTTGATCGTATAGTGTAGATCTCCCTGAGTTATAATAAGATATTCAGTTCACAAAAAAAGAGACCTATGAAACTATGCGAATTTTGCTTAATTATTTACACTATGTTTGGTATAAGTAGACATTGTATGCAGATCATAGTAAAATAAAGGACAATTGCTTGGTATGCAACAAGCGTACAAGAAGTATACTGATGTTTTCACTTAAATTTCTGTGGCCCAGATGTCCATCGCCCAGTTGTCCGTCGCCCAGCTGTCCTGCTCCGGTGAAACACTCTCAACAAGAGAGAAGATTATGTTCATAAAGATTAGCCTAAGCGTACTGTAACACTTATATTTCAGGTAAAATGAGTGAGTGATATGACATATTAGTAAATCCTCAAGATGCATATCTTCCATCCCTACATATAACAATGCGGCTAACAATTTTATTTGTGAAAGCACTGGACACAGGAGGACAAAATTCTCCAAAATCACCGAGGCAAAAATTAAAGAGGGAGTCTATATTGGTCACCTAAATACCTAATTTTGTAGGATCTTGTTATTTTTCAACTCGTTAAGTGATACTGAAAAAATGAATGGATCCCTTCAAGTAAGTGTGTGCAAACTTTCTTGGGAATCACGTAACTGATGGCTATAAAGAGATTGTAAATGAAATAAGGTGCAGCTAAAGTATGAATGTCACTCAGCACTTAGGGAAATATTTCTATCAGATGATAAACACGGTGAACGCTTCATTAATGGAAAATCACTAATGAAGGTGGAAATGCAGTATCATAGCAGAATATTGTTGGGCTTAGTGAAAGAAATCTCTTAAAATGAATACAAAAGAAAGAGATCAAACATGTCGTTCTAAAATTCTCCTTGGGTTATATTTCTTTTTTACAAATTTGAAAAGTATGTATTTTTCAGTAATAAAATAGAATCCCGGATTTTTTTATGGTAAGTGACAGAGAATTTTTTATTTTTAAGATCCTTATTTTCCATATCCAAAATAACCAGAATTACAAATATATATATTCAGAGAGAAGAATAAATTTTTAAATTTGTTTTACGGTTTTGTTATTATTATTATTATCATTGCCAGCTTTAAAGCCATACAGAAGGAAAGTCATCTTGGCTTTGTAAAGACAATATCTTCTTTTCCTATCTTCTTATGTTGTTATCCTACTGTCCACAGTTTTATAGTCAGGGGCATGAGAGTTGACAATTTCGTAGGGGAGAAAATGAGGATTTAACCATGGTAAAATAAGAAATTGAAGGGTATTGGTCTTCCCCTACCTCAAGTTGAAAAGTTAAAAAAAATTAATTTAAATCAGTAGGGAGAGTAGAATCTCTTGAATAATGCTAATTTTTATTCGACGAAGTGGCCAACCCTCATGCCCCCGACTATAGTTGGCTTATATTTGTTTTGTAGAAACAAATTGAATGTATTTTTCTTCTTTTTGTTTATTTCTTTCCCGTGTTTTTACTGATATCGTGCTCTTCATAAGTTTATCGGCAGTAATAAGTTCCTCCGTAAATTCATCAGAAATATCGCTATCCAGTATAAAATAATTATTAAAAGTATAAACAGCTACCTAAACCAAACTAGCCATTACACAAAAAGAAAGCCAATAAGAAAATATGATATGATTTGTATTTTTTGCACAAAACACTGATTGGATGTGGCACCTTTTGTTAATAAACGGCACCTTCTGATTCAAAGAATTTTTACCTCTTGGCAATTATAGTGTGGAAGAAATACTGTATTCTAAACCTATTAAGAATATGTTATCATCTGCAATAACTGTTTTAAAAATTTTAACGATTTGTACATTTTTTGGAGCAAGCTCCACAAATGCAGTCATCTGGTTTATGACATTAATATTCACTAAAGAATAAACGATCCTTTCCGGACATTACTTAAATCAAAGCTTTGCCTGTCATAAATGAAAAATCCGTTTCGTCGCTCACCTTCTCCTTTACACATCCCGAGTATCTCACCAAAGTGAGCCAACTTCTAAAATACAAATCTGACAGAGGAGTTTACAATGTACCTTTAAGTGAGGAGTTTTTATGTGTATTCCATTTCCAAACAACCGATGCCATTTTCGAACTGGACGTCAACTTTGAAATGTGCAATGGAAACCCCTATTTTTAATGATATTTTCAGACTATACACAACATTTGAGATTATAAAATTGTTCTTACAATGGATTATAAAATGGATAGCAATGTTTTTATTTGAACATAACATTTTACAGTAATGCAAACACATATCCTTCTTGGTCAAACACATATAATGCGATATTACAGAGGCCTTTCCCTTTCTGAATTCAGTATCGTTCCCTCCTCCAACACTTTGCACGCAAGTGAAATAGTCAAACGATCAAACCAACCATACGTTTTCGTTTAAATTGATGAACAATTTCTGTTGTTGTTTTTTTTGCCATTTCTTTAAATTCAAACACCTCACACATTCACTGCCTCTATCTCCTAAACGGTTGGATCAATTGAAAAACCACCAAATCTCACATAAAACTACAATAATTCTTCCATTAAAAGTACTCTGTCAGTTTTATATTTTCGAAGTTGGCTTTTGGTTCCCTTTAGGTGAGACACCGTGTATAAGACTGATCAATGTGTCGTAACCGCTTATAGACTCATGCTTTTTTCGAAGTCAAAGGGTTACTTTAGATATTATTAACAGAAAATTCTAATTGAAGTGAAGAAAACATGAAATAAATTAGAAAACAGGATTGTGTTTTATATCAATAAAAAATTCACCATAGATGAGAAAATAAGTGGCAAAAATATCTTATATTCTTGGTAAATTCATAAAATGATTTTACACTATAAAATGAAGTGAAGTTGTCCGGTCTAAAATATATAAAAATTTTTATCTGTACAAATCGTCAGTTAAAACAATCAAGTTTGCCAATTAGAATTTTCGTTGTTGTTTCCATGTAACTAAATATGCACATAAAAGACTGTATAGGGTGAAGTGATCCAACCAAATATCTACAAATCTATTAAAACTGTCAACAATCTGTTAATACAATGCTATAGGAAAGTGAAGATGCGCAACCTGATTGCCTTTGACCTCTTTAAGGGGTCAAATCATAACGTAGCTTTTTATCCGTGATAGATATATCAAGAGTGGCAATGGAAAACTTGTAGAACACACTGTGTTTACTCCTAAATCACCATTTTTACATAACTTTTTTCTTTATTTCACAAAAAAATTACAGAATTTATTCAATTTGGTTACCATCTGAATCAATACACGGATTTCTTTTTTAGGGGTTATGTAAAAGATGCTGTATATCAAACTTCCAGACTTGGATGAGTTGAAAACCCGAATTCAATACGCACGTACAAACATTTCTTGAACAACATTTATTAATGTATATAAAAATCAGATGTTACGATTCCAATTATGTATTGCTTCAGATGGTAACCAAATTGAATATTTTCTGTAATTTTCTCGTGAAATAAAGAAATAAGTTATGTAAAAATGGTAATTTAGGGATAAACATGGTGTGTTCTACAAGTTTTCCATTGCCACTTTTGTTGTAGCTTACAAGGTTAAAAAGTTATGTTTATGACCCCTTAAAGAGGTCAAAGGTCAAATATGACGTGAGCATCAGAATGCGCATTCTCATTTTCCTATAGCATTGTATTAAAAATTGTTGATAGTTCTAATAGATTTGTAGATATTTAGGTGGACAACTTCAAAGTAAACACCCTGTATATGCTTGAAGGATTCCTTTCAGACGTGTTTGGTTACAGGCCTGATAATACTTCCTGATGAAAGTAATTCATATACCATTCGTGAAAAAGTCAGAATTTCTAATGAAGTTTATAGTAATTTTATACGATCTTTGGATTTCCTAGAGTTTTTGGGTACACTAACTAGGTGCGTTCACTTGTAATTCTAATAATCTTTTTACGTGTCCAGGACGGTCACAAACGCCCACCGCGGAAGTCAAAGCGAATGGATGGATTGAGAACTGGAAAAACGGTATGTTCTGACGCTCAAGATACCGTGCTTAGCAAAGGCTAGCTTACAACTTTTACTTCATTTTGGAAGTTAGAATTTCTGGATCATAATTTTCTGTCTTTGAAACCAAACAAACATAAAACAAAGTTACTTTGAAAGCAAAGTAACAAATATAGCAATTTTCAATTTAATGAATAATAACCTTTATTTTTTTAATCAATAGAACCACCTAATTAATTATAAATTACGTAAGTTTTGCAAAGATGTAATTACAACCATGTAAACGTTTTCCTAAAGAGTTTTTTTTTAAATTTTTGTTAAAGAGTATTTTGATATTAGACTTTCTGCATGATGAAAGTAAAAATTCATGCGTTCGGAGTAAAAAATGACAACAAGTCATAATGTGGCGTACATATAATTCGTTAAAAAAACAGAGCAAGCCTTATCTAATTGTCCTGTGGATGCTGTTTAATAGATAGAAAAGGTTTTCTAAAAGAGGCAAATGGGCCCATTTGGATTTTTAGGTGACACTAAAGAGGAGGGTGTAATTCATGACTAGAAACACAGGAGGCAGCGACGACGACGACGTGTGTTGGGCGCCGAGGCTAATTTAGAATTGATAGGATTAAGTATTGCAATGAAAGGCAATAATGCCTTGTTTGTTGGGACTTATTGGGGAAAGCGACATTTCTGGCTGCCAAACTTTTATTATACTTAGTTTGGACGGATCTTTTATAGGCTTGATGAGCACTGCTTATGGAACCTGGTTGTCGCCTAATGAAGGGAGGTAAAAGCCGCTATTGGTGTGACGATGGTGGCAACAGCCAATCAGAGCTGAGAAGAGCGCTTCCGTTAAACGATCTATCTACAAAAATTATGAAATTAAGTTATTAAAAGTTTTAACTGTGGAAAGTGAAGAGAAAGAGAAAGAGAGGGGGGATTGGATTTAATAAAATAATAACCTTTTTATCTGTTGCTGGGAATTGCACGCGTCGCTTCAACTACAATTTATCCCCGTAAACTAGCCGTAAACTTGGGTTTCAAATTCCAATTTTGGTTTTCGAATTTATTTTCAATATTACACTTTGCCTGCAAAACGAATGTCCTCTTGCTGGTTATTAGGAAAAATGTCTTCAATTTAGATAATCCGAGACTGAAAGTGAGTGAAGCACATATTTCACAGCGTTGTTTGCTTGTTGGTTTCAAAATTAACCGAACGAAATTCAGTGGCGTCTTCGAGCACAGCCTCAAATATTAAATGGGCAATTTAATCTTCGAAAGGAAAAATATCTCTATGTGAGAGCCAGGAATGTGAAGACACATGAGGTGATAAAATATATAAGTGGCGTAATTATTATTGCGTAATCAAATGATTAAAACCAATATTTGGTAAAATCTTATTTCGCGCATATTAATGTTTATATTTTCACTGCCTATAAAAAATTATAAAAGCTGTTTAGATAAGTTCACAGCTTTTTTAAAAATCATATAAGACGTATGTTATTACAGCTAATATATTCAATTTTTAAACACTTGGCAGTTTTTTTTATTTACTAAATGTAAAAGAAAATTAGTAAAATTATCACACGAGATAAGGGTTATTAAAAATTTTTGGTCATTCGAAAAAATCCCAATGTGCTAAAAATTAATGGAAGGTAAAATAATACACTACATTATTTATTTAAATAAGACGTATTGTTTAACAAGGGTATATGGGCAACTGTAGAGGCTAGTAAATGACATAAGCTAGTAAAGAAAGTCTATTTTAGTCCTTCGTTCTAGATTATTTGTTTTTTGAAGACAGATAATGCATGTTAAAGAATATTTCGTATTAAGCCAAATGACTTTGCCGAAGACATTAAATTGATAAAAAGAGAGCAACTCCCATTAATTCTCTTTTAAAGAGAGAAATTTCAAAATTCCGGTCTAAATTAGTTTTGAAAAGGACAATAAAAATTTAAACTCTTTGAAAAGACCGTTTGGCGTGATAAAAGATGACATTATGAAGATCTTAACTGGCCCGTAATTATTGCCGACTTTTGCTTGAATTTTGCTCATTTACAAAATCCGATCGTAATTCTCAACAAGCAGAAAACTACCATTAATAAGGAGATAAAGTTAATTCTTTAGCTGGAAGTAGGTTCATAATGAAAGTCATTACCTCTCTGGCAGCAGAATAAGAGCTTAGGGTTTATACAAGAGCAATGGAGTGGTAGTCTGAGCAATCCTTTTCCATCTTCGTTACACAAAAGGCCCCCACGAACCACAATCCCAGCAAGGAAATTAAACGAGGCCATTACTGCATTAAATATCTATCAAAATTCAATAAGCAGCTTCGACGCGGCCATCGTCGCTTCCAGAACTCGTCTTCTCCCGGTGCAAAGTCCGTTAGAAAAGACGGTCGGGGTTCGGGCTGGCATTCGCTTGCCCAGGGCAGAAGAGCCGCTTAATACCTCTACTACCCCTTCCCTCCTCCTCCTCCTCCTCCTCTTCCTCCTCCTTCCTCATCCTCTTCCTCCTCTCCTACGCTTGCGCCATTACAAGTATTCTAATTGTTTTAATCTAACAATCTATGGTAATGAAGTCTGTCGCCCGTTTGTGCGTGGGCGGATCTCGCCGTCGCTCTCGGTTGCTAAGCACCCTGACGCGCGCTGCTGGCCGAGGCTCCTTTTGGCATTGCCTTCCGTTTCCGTTAATACCTCATAAAGTGCCATTAGCGATTGCGAGATGCAAATGTCAGCTTAATTAGTTCTAGTTGTTACTTGATTTTAAACTAAGTCAGCTAAATGAAAATTGCAATGCAACGACTTCGGTCTGACCTTCCCGGGCGAGGTTAACGAGCAGCTCGCTTTGCGCTCTCAGCGGGCGTCGAGTGAAACATCTTCCTACATTATAAACCTACCAACCATCCAACTTACCGACACACCAACCAACCGACCAACCAACCGTCCAACCAACCAACCAACCAAAGCACCGACCCTAGGATAACGACGACGCTCTAAGACCGGCAAAAGAGCTCCCCGGCACAAGCAGGCGAACGGGAAGGTTTTAATGCCTGTGCAAGAGCGAGCGAGCGAGCGCGACGACATTTGCATTTTCATAGCAGGTTTTCGTTTCTGCATTAATATGGTAAAAATAACGCTCATATTTCACCAGGTTTCATCCTCCTGCAATTCACATCTCGAAACCCTTAACGATATCACTCTTACCTCACCTCAACAATTTTTTTCCACTCCCGTTTAACCATCTTCATCTCGTCTCATCTTCATTCATTCTCATTACCACATTTTTATTACAGACACGTCATTGGAGATCATTAGTAAAACACTTGAGCTACTGAAAAGCTATTTTTCGAACTTTGGTATTCAACTATGTTCGCTGCTTCTTTTGTTGACGGAAAAAAAATTGATGCTATCTTCGGACAGCTAAGCCATAAATATATTCTAAGCCATCACATAGCGAAATAGACAGCTTTTAAGCCAATTTGGCCATTTCCCTTCAAAGTAGGCTCCTTCCGATCCAGATTAACTTATAAGAATAAATTGGGAGACGATCTTTCACTTCTCTGTGGAAAAGTGGAAGGTCGTCTCCCAATTATTTTTATAAGTGATTATCCACAGTTTTAGTTATTTTCTGATTATACACGCAATAGCACATTGCAACATTTCCAATTGGGTCTCGCAGTTTCTTAGATCGTCCTTATATCTAAACTATCAGAGGACCCAACGTTGCTCGGGATAATTACAGTTGCAGGTAAACAGAACAATCTCAAGAAGTTAAATTATAACTCCAAATTGGTTAAATAATAACTCAATCAATAAAATACAGAGCGCAGGGACTATCCATTCTAAGAAAAATGAATTGTAGGTGATATACCGGGAATTTATTTAACCTCTTGTTGAATTGCCTCAGATTAAAATGATATCCATTTTCACCACCGGGGAACATCACTGGATACTTTCGACCCAAGCTTTTTTTTGCCCTTGACGTAGAAGCTCTTATACCCTCTTGCTCTATTCGAAACTCCCATTGTTCAGATGTTTCCACTTCCCGTATGGCTTTTTCTGTTGTAGCTGCAGAGTTTCTCTGACTAATTTTTTTTAAATGCTCACCATGGATGGACCTCTCCATGTATGGCAAAGCTAGCCTAAATAATTACTTAGTCACGTAATCTTACTTTAGATGTACACGTGATGTTGTTGCAATTCCCACTCTGCTCTCGATGTCTTGAAGCAAAACTTGGCCATTCAGCACTTTGAGTAGTCTAGCCGATTCTTCTATTGACATGCTTACCATTTGCTGAATACAGCACGGAGCTAAAGGAGTGCTTCCTCTGTCGTCTTTCCACTCTTTCTCAATAGTCTGCTAACTCTCCATTATCTCCAGTTACTGATGATTTTTAAAGATTTTCAAGAAATTGTTACGTACTAAGAACTTTCAACTCTAAGAAAAGCCTGAATAACAGAAATTCTATGCATTGCTACAAATTGAACCTCATTTATATTGCACAAACTTTGCCTTGTATTGTTGGTCATAAGATATATATTGTTGATCCCTGCATAGTATTGGTGAATTGCGTGTTGATACCATCGTTGATACCTGTTGTTGCACAAAATTTGCCTTGCATTGTGGTCATGAGATATTTCTTTTTAATATGCCCTGCCATCATTATGAATATCGATTTATTATCGATAATTATTATTTTTTCGAAATCTGAGGTAGACAGTGACCTTCCTCATGAAAAATTTCATCAAGATCGAAATAAAACTGTAGATTTGTATAAGAAACAATGCATGAGATATATGTTTTACATATCCTTTGGATCTGCATGAGAAGCATGGATCCACAAAGTCTATTCGCGTCGGATTTCAAAAAGTCTGCAATAGATATAGATGAGCAAACAAACCCACAAACCCACAAACATTCTTCTTTATATATACAGGGTGATTCAGAAAGGTAGGTCAAGAATGAAATACCATGTACAGTTTGTAGCGGGGAACAAAATTTTCCTATAAACATGGGTCCGGAAATGCATCCTTACAGAAATAATGCAACTTGTACGAGGTAGGAATGACATTACAGTAGGTGTTCAAAATGCCGACCCTGATGCCTCGATGCAGGTATGTCTCGAAGTCGTTGGTTTAGTGTCTGAAACGCCTGGCGATGTGGGTGATCACGGTCTGGAAAACGCTGTTGGTCAATCCTCTCCGCTTCAGTAGCATTACCCTGTGCCACGCCGTAGACGAGATGCATGTCCGCCAGTTCCGCATTAGTCAAGCGATCCATTGTAGTTACATGTTTCGTTTCCTCTTTTTTAAAGGAGAGAACACGAACAATTTACGTTTAGATCCTAATTTACATGGACCCTACCATTGCCGTCCGGGTAACATACATCCATTCCTACCTCGCACAAGTTGCATTATCTCTGTAAGGATGCATTTCCGGACCCATGTTTATAGGAAAAATATTGTTCCCCACTACAAACTGTACATGGTATTTCATTCTTGACCTACCTTTCTGAATCACCCTTTATAGAAAGACAGATTATACAAACTATGAGGGTTGTTCCGAAAGTAAGTTTCATCACTTTTGGCACACGGAAACTTTATTGCCAAAAAAAAATACAAGGTGGCATCTGAACTATACATCTTGCACTAGTTTTCGACATAAGTTAGTCGCCACCGACATTGAGACATCTGTCGTTGCGTGCAATCAGTTTGAAGAAAGAGTAGAAGCAGACAGGCGTGTGCGAGGCTATTGGAGTACAAATCACGGTGGCGGACAGACGTATACTGACATTTGGTCGCATCCCAGCTCACCAGTGAGGAAAAAATTCCAAGTGTCACCCTCCGCAGGAAAGATTATGAAAAGAGTGTTCTGGGACCCGAAAAGTGTGATTCTCATTGATTTCCTTCATAAAGCGACCATCAGTGCGGCACGCTACTGCGACGCCCTCACCAAACTCAGATCCACCATTCGACGAAAGAGACCAGGGCTCTTGAGTAAAGGGTGTTGTGCTCTTGGACGACAGCGCAGCAAGGCACACACAAGATCAGTAGCTTTGGCCACGCCTGCCTGCTGTAATTCTTTCTTCAAACTGACAGCACGCTACGACAAATGTCTCAATGTCAGTGGCGAATATGTCGAAAAATAGTGCAAGGTGTATAGTTCAAGATGCCATGATATATTTTTTTCCGTGTGAAAAAAAATGACGAAACTTACTTTCGGAACAACCCTCGTGGCCGAGAGGGCTGGGGCGCAGGTTTCAGTGCTTCTCGTGATCCTCGGGTCGCGGGTTCGAATCCCCCTGTGGCATGGATATTGTATTTGTCCCTTACTAAACATGCGGAAGGCAACGGAAAACCACCGCATTAATAATCCTAGGACGCCATTAACAATTTGGTCGCCAACTTCCGATAGGAGACGGCACATTAAGAAGAAGAAGAAGAAGAAGAAGAAGAATGATATCTTATTTACCTAGGAAACGTATTAACTTAAGTTTAAATATATTTCAAATAATAATCGGGTTTCTCAATATAGTGAATGACAGTTCATTCGTTTTTCATATCATTTACCTTAACAGACACTGAATCCAGAAAATGACGCTGACACCTTCCTGTACTAATAAGTATACAACGACCAGATTCGAGTAACTAACAAACTAAGTATCTGTTGAATGCGGCATAATTTCAAAGGCGCTATTATGCACAAAATGTTATAAATTATTATAATTTATTAATAACACAGGCCAACGATAAAAAATATTTTGATTAAATTGACTTATTCTTGTGATTTTTAGTGTGCTGAGTTCTATTTAACCTGCTTTTAGATTTTTTCTATCACGTCACGTTTCCAAGTTATCCACATAGAGACTGCAATGTTAAAGTGCGAAGATAAGCGGCTACAATGTTAAACCATCCATATCTTCGGGACACAAAAAAAATTATCAGGCTCCAAACTCTGAATAATTTAAAATGTTTCATTTTAAAAGTGTTCTTTTTTGTTAGCCTGTATAACTTAACGAGAATTTTTTCTTATTTCGGTGGAAGGAAATCAGGATATTTGATCCAACGATGGACTTGGCTTGTGGAAGGCTAGCCCACTCTATTTTGTAGGTCGACAAAAGCTCTTGGTGTGATGTTAGTTTTGCATTAAGCGATAGTCATGATAGAAAACTGGAAATCAAATTTACATTGATAAGAATTCCATTTACTTTCTAAAGTTATTTTCGTGTGTTTTTCTTGCTACTTTAGGTCATATCTCCATTTCTTCGCGTTCACGTAGATCGCTTCCATTGACAACATCCATGAAATCCCTGTTACCAGTTTCATATATTATCTCATAAATAGATGTATGTAATGACACAAACGCTATTATACAGAGGAGTCAAATTTCTTGAACTGTACAGGATTACTCAATAAACGATACCTATTTCAAATAAACAATAAATGAAAGAAACAGGTCATTGGATGCAGAAAGGTTCAAAGTTTTAAACCCCGTCTAGAAGTTGTGCTCAATGCACACGGCGGCGATCTTCTTTATAAGAAAACGACGATGCCTCAGTAGAAGTCGTTTTGTGTGCTGCACTTTGCGAAGTGTGAATCCATTGTTCAAGTGCAGCGCGAATTTCGCTGTCGATTCAACTAAAAGCCGCCTCCTCGTAAGTAAAGTTCCGAGCAACACACCTCGCAGAACTGCATATGAATGAATGAATGAACGAAACTTCGTGTTTATACCCTATATGGCCAAAAGTATCCGGATACTTCTCCTCCGAAGTAGATCTAGCTATTAACATGATCTCTTACGTTATCGAGCGATGTAAAAAGCAGGTGGAGGACTGGTAGACCATATACGTGCGCTAGATATACAATGACTAAGTCAACAGGGCTTGTCTAGAGATGCTACCGTTGTAGACAATCGTTCGTAAAATATCCGCTTTGCTACATGAGCCGAAATCAACTGTAAGTGGTGTTATTATAAAATGGAAAAGTCGAGGAAATCAAAATGCGACATGACGAAGTGGTAGCCGAAGAAACTTACTGATCGCAGTCGTCAAACCCTGAAGAGGGCAGTGAAGGAACATCGCATATCCCCGGTGGCAGCGGTCATTAGTGAATTTCAACACGTGTTGGGCGTCGTTGCTAACTCCAAGAATATTTATCGAGAGCTAAGAAACGTGATTTTCCACGGAAGTGCGGCCGCTTATAAGCCGAACATCACAACATTAATGCCAAGCGACGGCTGCAATAGTGCAAAGCTCATCGCCATTGGAGTGTGGTACAGTGGAAACACGTGCTTTGAACTGATGAATCTCGCTTCACGATCTGGCAGTCCGATGGACACGTCCGGGTTTGGCGAATGCCTGGATAACGCCTCATTTCCGACGCCTCATTGGATTCGATGGAGGAGATATAATGGTGTGGAGGTATTCTTCGTGATTCGGCCTGAGTTTTTAGTTCGAGAGTTGGAAAAACGAACTCTGCAATGTATCTTGACATTCTGGTCAACGCTGCACTCCCAACTCTGGCAATATTTAGAGAAGGCCCGTTTCTGTTACAACAAGATAATTGTTCTGTCCACACATCGAAGCTTGTGCGGCCACCGTTTGATGACATAGGTGTTAAAAAACTCAGTTTTCGGACTGGCCTTCACAGAGTCCCGATCTAAACTCTAGTAAACATCTCTGGGACTAATTAGACCATGCAGATTACGTGCCCATCCAAATCGTCCCTCTTCCGTACTCGAACTCACTGCATGTAGTTTTAACCTGTACATTATCTAAACTTTTTCCATGTAAATATAATGTAAAAATTAAATTAAAATACAGAGTTAACGAAATTAAACTTCCCCGATTCAGAAGACTGTGGTGGGCGTTCTACTGGTGCAAAAGGATACACAATACAAATAGTGCGCTCGCCATTTAATTAATAACAATGTTACAAAAGCTCACCGATAGATAGCGATGTAGCAAGATTGTAATCTCATATGTATTAACTGAGACTAGCTACAACATATGCAAATGACGAGTCACATAAAAGGAGGAAGACATGCTCTGTGATCCCAGAAATTTAACAACGTTAATCCATGCACTTCCCTAAATTGCTCGTATGGTTCAACAGGTGTTACAGGAAACTTTCACCGACACACGGATGTTCAACTGCTGTTTGCTTACAGCTTGACCTCCTCTCTCACCTGATCTGACCTCATGTGACTTCTGGTTATGAGGCTTCTTAACGGATCGGGTTTACTGCATCGTAACCCTGCCACAGGTGAAAGAGAGCATTTGTCCTCATGTTCTAGCGATTAATGCGGAATACGGGGTTCAGCTGTGGAAAAACGGTTTTAGCATAAAAAGCATTCTTGAGGGGCATATTGAAATTTGTTGAATGATTTTTCGGTGTGCAGCGCTACCAATCGGCAACTTTTTGTATCAATTATTTATTATTAAATAATTGCGAGCCCATCATCTATATTGTGGGTTCTTCGAGTTTTGTATCATTTGCGCCATTAGAAAGCCCGCCACAGCCCTTTGAGTTGGGGAGATTTTATTTCGATAACCCTGTATTTCCAGTTAGTATTCTTTAATTTAATCGTGAAGCGATGATGTGTGGCTTATGATAAATTCTCTTTATCAATGTCTATCTTACGCAAGTCTATTGATTTTTTCAAATAGGATGCAATAAAATGAAATGAAACAATCGGAAAATTAGAAAGAAGTGAAGCCTTCATATAATATTTATTGCTCCTCAAAAGTGAACTAATAGGCAAGCTTTTCTTTAACTTTAGCTTCTATACATATTTTACATTAAAATGAAGAAGCTTATCTACATTTTTTTCTTCACATCTAAATTTATTATTCTAATTTTTTAGACCTAAATTACCAAAAAAATCGCATTTTCTTTGCATTTCCCGTCGACACAATTTATGCATTTAGAACATAAAACAATTTGCGCTAGCGTGGTTTGATTTTGCAGAGATTTTAGGAAGAGGGATGGTAGGGAGAAAAATGTAATAAGAATTTTCTAAGCGATAATGCACGGGAATTTATATTTTGATTGACAGGGTTCGTCTTTTTCTATTAAAAAAATTATATTTTTTGCCCAGTTTTTTTAATGTAGTTTTTTTGCCGTGCCTATTTTTCTGAGAAGGGGAGGGGAAAACTTTAATAAAAATGCAATGGAACCGAAGCTGTTTATTTCATGCGATAACAGAACAATTTTGAATAATTGAAGAGGATTAAGAACGAGGATAAAAGAAAGAATAAGGGATAAAGTAGAAAGTCTGGCAAAAGTTGAAAATTTAATGAGATAGACATTTTATTTAAAATAGGAAAGGGGAAAAAAACTGCATTGCTTGGGTGAAAATTTAAGAAGTTTTTTTTTTCTACCTTTAATAAAGAGAGGAAAAAATATAATAGAAAGAGATTGTAGAAAGAATCTTAGGTTGAGAGAGAGAGAAAAAAAAAACCTCGGGGGCTGGTTGGAAATGGGAATATGAAGGGGGGGATGTGAGGAGTTGGTGGGATGGGGGAAAGAAATAGATAATTTCCTAAGATGATGACGACCTGTCATTCGTCAACAGCGTCTCTGTTTCCCCAGTCGTTGAAATTAATTTGTTATCAATCATTCCCGCGGTGACACCGAGGTGTTACCCGAGCAGAAGCAGGCAAGGGCGGGAGCAGAGGGGGTAAAACGGGGGTGGGAATAAGAGGAGAAAAAAAAATAAAAAAAGGAAGGAATAACCACGCTTTGACACAATTAAGCCAGTCAGGAAAGGTCTTCATAATCCCCCCTTCGGTCGCCTTCTAATACCTTCTTTCTTTCGCGCACCTACTGCTGTTTACCCTAAATCCCCCATCGCCGTCACCCCACCCTCTTTCTCCCATCTCTAGTTGACGAGCTTAAACTCGACCGCACGGCGAATCTTTTACCGTGGAATTACCATTAATAGATAGAATTTCATGAAGTAGCAAAGCTGGGCTTCTCTCAACTGCCAAACTGCCTGTGTGGCATTGAAACCGGTGTTTACACATGCGCAGTTCGCCGAACGATGATCCAACAGTCTCCCTTCGAATGAGCCAAACGCTCTGTTGTCGCACTAAGTAAGGGTCAACCAGTTGTTTGAGCGAGCAATTTTCTTACAGTTTTACATAACTTATTTTAAAATTTACCAAATTTTTAATATAACAGTTTTAGTAGCATTTACGGCACTTCACTTAAATAAACGTTTTTGCTCTGCATTTCTTTCGATAACATTACACACCACCAATAAAAAAAGAGAATTTTCGAAAACAACGTTACCATTAGAAAGAAATTAAAACATGAAAACATGAAAAGTAATCTTTTTATTTGAATGCTAATACAATTTAAAGGAAGTACGAGAAAAAGAATTTTAATAAGAGTACACTTACAAAATTAAAGTGTTGCAATCGAATTCTTCTTTGAATATCTTAGGCTGTGAGTTTTATTTGTATTCGGTCGAATTGTATAAAAATAGTTAAAACTTATTTCGTTTTGAGCTATACTTTTTAAACTGAAAGTCCGAGTGCTATTTCGAAAGTCACTTCCCTTTCAATGAAATGAATACAGATTAATGCATTAGCTTCATTGCATTTGGGAAGATATATCTAAGGAAAATAACGTAGCAGCTAAAATTATGTGGAATAATCGGCTTTCTGAAAAGTACCGTTGCCCAGAAAAATACAGTTCTTGAAATGATCACCAGTCTTCCTCTGCCAAATTGCTTACCATTTAGCAACCATTATTCTAATGGCTTGGTTTGATTTGCTTGGTATTAACGTCCTTTTCAACCATTATTCTAATGGACAACTTGCACAAGAATAAATACAAATTAATTTTAATTTACAATAATTTATATTGTATATTATGAAGCTCTCTGTGCTTCTCAAAATAATGCATAACTCAGATATACCAATCGTCACCATTAATAGTCGTTTGCCAAAGCAATTCATTATAGACAGTCTTAATAGTGACAATTCTAAGAAACTCAGGTAAAAAGCGATTTTTATCCTGTCAAGTGACAATTTTTTTCCATTAAAAATAATGACGTTGAATTTTCCATAACGAAACCTCTAATGTCTACGTTTATGGCGCCGAGTTTTCGTTGAAGATTACAATTCATTTCGATGAGAGAATCGAGCTGTTCGTCATTGTCGACAAGGCTGCTAACCTATAAGGTGCAGAAAATAATCAGATACAACCTATAAATTTGAATTTTACTGACCTTGGATTTCTGCATGTGGGGTTGGTTAATGTGTAAGGTTTATAAAATTACAGTCAATACACGAGACGCGCTACAATGAAATCTTCTTCTTCTGTATTGACTGTATCTATCTATATATATAAAGAAGGATGTTTGTGGGTCTGTGCGTCTGTGGGTCTGTGGGTGGGTCTGTGTGTACGTTTTTTATACAAATCTACAGTTTTATTCCGATCTTGATGAAATTTCGCATACATGACCTTCAAAGCATGAGGAAGGTCACTGTCTACTTCAGATTTCGAAAAAATAATAATTATCGATAAAAAATCGATATTCATGGTTATGGCAGGGCATATTAATGAGAAATATCGCATGACCAACAATGCAAGACAAAGTTTTTGCAACAATGGTATCAACACGCAATTCACAAACACTCTGCACGGACCAACAATATATATCTCATGACCAACAATGCAAATAAAAGTTTGTGTAACAATAGGTATCAACAATGGTTTCAACACGCAATTCACCAATAACAATGAGCTCAAAATGATGATGCAATGATAAAGCAATCCTTTCCAAGAATTATAACAATGAACATAAAATGATGATGCAATATGGATAAGTTTCAATTAGTAACAATGCATAGAATTCCTGTTATTCAGGTTTTTCTTAGAAAAGAGAGTTCTTAGTACTTAACAATTTCTTGAAAATCTTTAAAAATGATCACTAGCTGGAGATAATGAAGAGTTAGCAGACTATTGAGAAAGAGTGGAAAGACGACAGAGAAAGCAAACCTTTAGCTCCGTGCTGTATTGAGCAAATGGGAAGCAAGTAAATAGAAGAATTGGCGACCGCTAGACTACCCAAAGTGATGAAAGGCCAAATTTTGCTTCAACACAACGAGAGAAGAGTGGAAATTGCAACAACATCAAGTGTACATCTGAAGTAAGATTACCTGAGTAAGAAATTATTGGAGCGGTCCATCCATTGTGAGCCTTTAAAAAGATTTTTTTCGAATTTTCATTAAGAATTTTTACTGTATTAATTCTAAGCATTTTCATGTGTTTATTTTTAAGATATTGCAAAATTTAATTTAATTTTTTGAGATTGTTCTGTTTACATCCAAGTGTAATTATCCCGGGCAACGCCGGGTACCTCTTCTAGTTGTAGAATAAAATAGAAAAGCTTATTATAAAATTCTAAGAAATCCTGCTGCAAAATTACAGAAAAAAATAAAACCAATTGAGATGAACCGATTTTAATAGTAGGTTACACAGAGTTCCTTTCGAAATTGGTCAAAAGTAATAAGACATAACTTTCGAACTTCTTCATCGGAGGTTATTAGCAAAAAATGTTGAGTATGTAAAAAACACGATAATTTTACCCTTATAATTCGCTACATCTCTACATGATCTTCGATGCGTGTGATGCACATCTTGCACGAAAAGACAGTTCACGCCAAGTTATAGTTAGCAACTGTGACGTTAAAATTCTGCTACGAACTTCCGATTAAAGTCTTGCAGTTCAGATGGGTACTGATCAATTATATGAATATTACACATTCTTCATGAATGCTCCTAGGTGATGAGATCTGGTGAATTTAGTGGTCATGGACTAGGAGCACCTCAGCCAGACCAGTTGTCACTTGAGTTAAATTATTTACTTCTCTCCAAAGATTGAGTCTCATCTCTCTGATATTGTGACTGCGACACTTTTACAGATCTGATATGATTGGCCGCCTGACTATGACGAATTTGTCTTTCTACACTACTTTCATTGTTTATAGCAGAACGTTGCCTTTTAGCCCCAGCCTTATTTCTACGCCGCGGCATTTTGAAAAAAAATTCGACAATGAGACAATAATTGCAGTTCTTAAATAAAACAATTAAATATCCAAATCCAATCAGAGCAACAAAAGACATTTCAATTTCTAAATTCAATCTGGCAACAATAACACCATCCACAACAATATAAAAACCAACAACGACAACCTGTTACCCATCTTCAACGCCAGCTCACCGTGGCAACAGATGAAGCCGACGCGATCTAAACAAAGCCACCTAAAAAACAAAGCCTGACTACTGCGTCATCAAACCAGGGCTGACAATCCAATCTTCATTATTTACAACAAACGAAAAAACACCTGTTGTAATCAGTGTCTTTTAGTTTGTTGAAACAATGAAAATTGGATTGTCAGCCCTCGTTTGATGACGCAGTCATCAAGCAGCGAGCAGGCCTTGTGTTTTAGGTGGCGTTGATCTAAACAAGCCGTGGCACTGTTTTTGTGACATCATGCAAACGGAAGGATTTTATGACGTCATGCAAAAAGAAATTTAAAAGCAAAATAAGGATATTTAAAATTTAAAATAAAATGATTTATTAAAAAAGTAAATGATCCATCTTTGGCAATAATTCATTTTATTACACTGTATTTACTTATTTATCTAAAATACAAAATTCACAATTCACATTTCAAACTATCCCTTCGATTTTCGTGATATTTCAACAATAGAAGTGACGTAGTGCCATGCTTTGTATAGATCACGTCGACTTCGCAACAGAACACAGAGTATCGAGGCAAACGATTCGCAATCGCCTGCATCGGGGTGGCCTTTATGCACGTAGGCCGTACTGCAGGGCACCGTAGGGAACGAAGAATCTGGGCGAAAGAGCATCGCGATTGGGGTAGTGACGAATGGAGTCGAGTTCTCTTCACGGACGTGTCGAGATTAAGCCTACAGTCAGACAATCGACGAATACTGATCTGGAGGGAAGTCGGAACACGATATAATCCAGGTTTTGTGCAGGAAAGAGCACAGTACGGCGGAGGTGGATTGATGGTCTGGGCAGACATAAGCATTGCCCGGAACGGCACTCTGACGGCTCAGAGGTACAGGGACGAGATTCTTAGACCTATTATCACACCATGTACTGGAGATGGCTTCATTTTTATGGACCATAACGCGCGACCATACAAAAAATGGACATCTTGATTGAAGAAGAGGGTATCGTCCGATTTAAGGGCGTCCCATACTCACCGGACTTAAATCCCATTGAACATGTTTGGGACGCCCTTGGAAGAAGACTAATTGCAGCTGGGCCAGCACTCCCTAAGGCATTTGGCTCTTCGTGAACTGGACATGCCCTCACTCAGGAGTGGCAAAGATTACCTCAAATCCTCATTGATAACCTTATCAATTCCATGCAAAACAGGTGTACATTCTACTAGAGTTGGCCCCACCTTCCAACAAGCGCTTGTTCATTCGCAAAAGCTTCAATGTATAGGAAATGTCATCATGTTCTCAAGGTGTCTTATTCCAGAATTATTGCAGACTGTATGCAAATTTTCCATTATTAGCCCTTTTCCTAGTGTACTCAAATTTCCGAGAGCTCTCTTTCTTAATCTATTATCTTAACAAAGCAAACATTGCATTCATGTTACTTATACGACACCATAGGGCACTCTAATTCAATGCTATGATGCAGGAACGTCAAATATTCCGAGCAGCAGAGTAACGAAATGTCGTAAAGAAAATTGCCAAGGAAGATCAAGATGGAGATGTGAAAATTGTAAAATTGTTTTGTGTTTAAATAAATAAAAACTGCTTAGTGTTTTTTATAATTGATTTGATTGTTCTAAACATTTTCATAAGAAAAAAACGTGGTACTTGAATGTTATTTATTATAGTTGTTCTTTACACACACTACTAAAGTACACAGGCATGCATCATCAAATGTAATCCTTTAGGAAGTAGGTATGGTTTTAATTTTTTATCCTTAAACTATTTGAATCTAGTTTATACAGATCTGAGAATTAAAGTTTTTATTTGATTAAAAATTAATTCGGTAGGGAAAGGGTTAGGGACTGGTCTGCGTTATTTTGTAGGCCTATATAAATAAAATTTTGTGTATTCAGAAACACCCTGCACTTGTGTCTTTCCTGTTGAACTTACGTGCTCCCCTAATTTTTGTGAGCAGTGTATGGAGGTTGAGTCATAAGTAGTGGCCGATCACCGCGCAAACTTTTAAATGGGCACTAGACAGGAAGCACTCATTGCTAATCTTCAAAGTATACTCCATCATGCTCGATGGTCTTCATCCGACGATCAGCTAGTTGGCGGATGCCCTCGCGAAACCACTCCTCCGGTTTCTGGGCGAAAAAGTCACGCACGGCGTGTTCAACCTCACTGACATTGGCGAAGCGCCGTCCACGCAGGAAATGCGCCATGGACCGTAAAAGATGGTAGTCGGAAGGTGCCAGCTCGCGGCTGTATGCTGGATGTGGCAGAACCTCGATGCCCTCCAACTTTTGCAAATTAAGCGATGTTCTTCGCGCCCGGTGCGGTTGCGCATTGTCCTGCTGCAGGAGGGCTCTCTTTCGGTTCAGGCAGGCAGCTGGACGGCCAGGGCGGTGTAAATTCGCTCGATCTGTTCAGCATAGAGATCAGCGGTGACACGACAACCATCAGGGACCAGCTCAAAGTGCACCAGGCCTTTGCATGACCACCAGACGCACAGCATGACCTTCTTCTCGAATCTGTCGCGTCTGGGGACAGATTCTGCCTGTTGTCCACCATCCAACCACTGCCGACGCATGTCAGGATTACGGAACGCGACCCACTTCTTATCACCCGTAGCTCGTGGGGTACAACTCGGAAGCTCCTGTTGATCTTTCCCATGGCTTGCAAATGTCGAACCACACTCGATTGTGATGTCCGGATGTCCGCCGCTGGTCCACGGGTGCTGCTGCCTGAGTTGGCTTCCACATTTTGCCGTAGGGATGCGTCATCCACTTCTTTGGGTCTTCCGCTTCTTGGCGCATCTTCCAGGCCCATGTCTCCAGACGCAAAGCGGGAGAACCACCGTCGTGCTGTCCGTTCATTGGTCACACCCTGACCTTCCACCCTGCAAATTTCGGCGGCTGCTACTCGCGCACTGGTCCCCTTTTTCCAGTAGTGACGAAGGAGCCCGCGTGTCACCAATTTTTCTGCCATATTTTTACTCTGGCTGACGCAGGTGACACAATCTCTATGGCATTCAAATTCGTACTGACGTTTCTTCCCACTTTTTTCTCTTAATAAACTGCGATATACCCTTGTGGTAAATGGTCTTCGCCCAGAATTCGTCAAACTCTACCCTCCCCCCCTTCCGAATCGGCCACGTACTTTTGACTCAACATCTGTATATATTAAAACCTGGCCAGAGAACATATCTATAAAAAAAAATAAAAAATCATGTAAACTGGATCAGCGGTTCTCGAGTTATAAGCGCACTAACAGATCAGCATTTGCCTTTTAAAATATGTATAGATGCTGTGGAAGTACGTGGCGGAATATTCGAAAATTTCTTACGATAAATCTATTAGAATGTTAATGCAGTGAAATAAAAAACATGGAATGTAATTTCAAATAGCTGTATCTCAGAAACCATTAAAACACTATCTGTTTATACGGTAAAAACTAAAACCTCATTCTATATCCACACGAAATATCGACCTTTCGTCTACATTTTATATTGCATAATGGGCAACTTTTAATTTGGCTAGATAGCAAAGGCGGCTGTTCAGATGCGATTTAGGTAAGATTTAGGTAAGATTTGGGCGGGTCCCTTACACCAAAACAGAAACATAGTCAAGATAAACATGTATCTAAAAATCCTTAGATTTTGAGGTATTAATGAAAGTTTACGTTCAACACGACTTGAAGTACAATCCATAAACGGAAGTTTGTAACCAACCAGATGGCGCTGTGTTGCCATGGAGACTTGTTTACATTTATATGTTAAGATATGGCATGTAATATATCAAACAACCTGGAATGATGTGTCATGAATGAATATAACATAAAATTAATGATAGTCGAAATTGGTTCAAAGGCATCTGGTTTAGTGGACCGTACGGGGTCCCCAATGGTAATGGACCGTCTGGGAATATTTGAATGGGTACGACAGTCAATGATCTGAAGAGTGCATGCGTAGAGAAGCATGCGGCGGATATTTTGAACAATTATTATGTGTTGCTAAGGTGAGTATAACATAAACTTTCATTAATAACTCAAAATCAAAGAAGACATGTTTCTTGTTTTGGTGTGAGTAACCCACTTTCAATATTTGTAAACGTATGTTTGATACATCCTGTATATGGAAATATTCCTTACGGAAAACTTGCCTCACACCATTTAAGCTTTGCTTACCTTAGGATTTGAATTTTATGGATAACGTCATAGATAAGCAAGACAAAATAACTGTTTAAAATGAAATTCATTACAAGTAAAATAATAGAAGTAATTCTAACTTTTGTCAGTATATTGTTAGTTTGCCAACCAAATCTCGAAAACATGCCACGAATCTGAAACTGAAAATAACTGGAAATCTATGGCAGAATTTGTTTTATAAATAACATTTGGTAAAGTATGGCATACTCCCAGAGTAATTATATCAAATACGTGACAATACTTGTTGGAAGAGAAACTAAGAGAAGATATTAGATAGTGGAAGAGGGAGAGAAATGGAAAATTACTACATATCCGAAATTATAGGGGCAAATAATTTAAATTACTCCTGGAGAAACATGGAATACAATGGAAAAAGAACTAACATAAGTCATTTTTGTTTCTTTCTCTTCTAAAATCTTTTTATTGATTGTAATGTAAAGTTCATTATATTATTTTTTAATATTTTTAATATTAATAAGATCTCTACAATCTGCAAATGAAGTGTTTTAAAAGCATTAAGATGAATTAAAATAGCAATTGATGTAAGGAATCAATATCTCTTATCATATCAATCTAAGGAATTAATGTAAAAGGTCATGGAGAAGGGAAATAATATTTAAACTTTTTACAAATTAAAAACGAATCAGCCGTTTTCAAGTTCATCAACGTAGTTTACTTCTTGCTTAAAAATATTAAAAATAATGCGAAATTGACTCATGTTTAACTTTTAAGGACCTTAGAAGTTTTCTCAGAAAATTCAATTACTGAAATGAATGAATTACAGAAGATCATTATCCGCAAGTGGATTCAAACGAGAAATCCGAATAACCGTCTCATCTCTCTAACGATATCAAATTTCAATCAACATGTTGTTCATTGGATACTGTAAACTTTGAAATATAACGTTAACCCAAATACCCTTTTAATTTTTAGATATTAAACATTAGTATACACTATCCATCACTATTCTCTTTGGATATAATTATTCAGTCATACCATTTATACATCAGTATAGCTTAATCAAGTATAACGCACTCTGATCTTCTTTTATTCTGAATATATTTTTTAAAACAATGCTTTACTATTTTAAAATAGGCTAATGTGTTTTCATCAAATCAGAGGATATTATTCCATACCAACAAATTAATATTTTCATTTAATATTTTATCTCTTTTTAAGCTCTCAGAACATCCAGTATCCATTATTAGTCGTTTTCTAGTTGTTTTATTTTTCTTCCTAAATGTACCAACCGCTTTCTTCCTGTCTGTAAAAATTTGGAGCAAAAAGTCGTCGCTGACATTATCGGACACTGTTTATAAATTTTTTCTCTCCGTGACAATACAAAATTTTCAATAACCACCTTTACATTAGATAAATCGTTTTTCCTATACGAACTTTTTTTTTCGGAAGTTTGAGGGAAAACCCAACAAGAAGTTCGCAATTTTTATTTTATTAGCATGTTATCAGAAACAATATTTTTTCCCTTTTCTTTCTTTTGAAACTTATCAAGTGAAGCGATAAAATTTGAAGATGGCGGTACAGTTTCTGAAATCTTTACGAAGAGTTGAGAATGCCAACGTCACCGACGAATATTGACTGTTGGATGACATAGCGAAAATGCAAAATGGTCCTGTTGAAACACTTTTAAAATTGCCTCCCTTCATCAAAACACTTCTGTTGATTTATAAAGTGGCTAAATATATAACCACTCTACCAAAGGGGTTTAATTCGTTTTTTCCGGCCACACCTCCTTCTAAATGTCAGCTTTATTTTTATTTCTAGGTAATATCGAGTTTTTTAACTTTTCATAGTAATATTAAGTTTATCTGAAAAAATGATCTTATTGAATAATCATGACTTCGTATATCAAACTAACCCAAAATCGATTTATTTGATTTTGTCCTAAAGTTAAAGGGAGCCATTAGCGATTAATAAAAAATTTCCTAAACATTAATAGAACCTGAAAAAATAACAATTTTTGTTTCTGATAATATTCAAATTGAAGAGGAAAAGAAGGCTTTGTATTGCTGAAGAGTCAACTCCAGATAACTTATCTAAAAATTATTTAATTAATGTCTTAATAAAAAACAATAATAAAATTTAAAATGCTTATTGACAATTTAAAAAACATAAAATAATAACAATGTCCTCCAAAAATACAAACAAAATTATGATACATTTTATGATTCTCCAGGCACCATCAAAATGAAAAAGTTTCCTAACAAAAGTTCCCAGTGCAATCGGTGAGTGTTCCTGCTGCACATCTTTCTCATATGATAAGGACTGCAGAAGTTTTTCATATTTTCCACAAATCTTCCGTGCTGTCCAACGAATAGCAGAAGATATTCATCAGGATATAATAATCGGCAAGTTTTCAACGATGATATTAGTCCAAATGGTATGGAAAAAATTAAATGAAATCCATCCACATGGCAATTACAATATTTGACGGAACTCCAAGTGAGAACATAAATGATAATAAAAATATTCGACAAAAAAAAATAAAGTGAAAACCATTCACTTTATCAATATTGTTTTCGAGGCCATCCGGCATTCATCCTCGGATATTGAACAACAAAAATCACATCACATAATTTTAAACAAGAACTAAAAATAACATCATTTACAAAATAGCCAACCCTCACTCAGGTCAAAGGTCAGCCTCGCCAAATCATTTTGGTCTCGCCAAACCCTCACTGACCATCTAATGATTTATTCTTTAAAGAATTTACGCCTTAGGAAAGATAGTCCCAGCCTGCGGTCATGTAAATAGCGGTTCGCTTCATGGCCACAGTGGCGCAATTGGTTGGCGCGTTGACGATCTGAGCCAAAGGTTCCTGGTTCGAATCCAGGCTGCACAATTTTCTTTCCTATTTTTCATCATTAATTTATCTTTTTTAATGTACAGCGTTTCTTTGATTGGATGTTTTTGGAAATATTTCTCTTTATTTAATATTTTTATACCTTGTCAATAGGGGTAATATTCTGTGGCTGCACAATGTTTGGCTGCTAATGATTGTTAATATCGTTCAGCCTTACCTCTCTCTTATGTTCTTTAAGTCTATCTATTAATGGACTTTTAGCCTGTTCTGTATAATAGGTAACTTTGCAATTTTTACAAGGGAGAGAATACATAAGATTTTGGTTTTCTAACCACTCTTCATTCTTATCTTTAAATTCTTTAAAATTACTAACTAAAATTTGTTTGAAGGGAATAAAGAACTGGTCTTGGAATAGCAAAATGGTAGTTTTTTAATGAACCTACGCGTTTCGAAATATGCTTCTTCTTCAGGGTAGGGAACAATTAGTAAGGGGAAAAAAGTGTATTTCAAAACGCGTAGGTTCATTAAAAAACTACCATTTTGCTATTCAAAGAGCAGTTCTTTATTCCCTTTCAATTCAAGCAAAATGACCAAAATGTGCAATTACTAAATGTTCGTTTCCTTCTTTTTTATTTTCTATTTCTCTGTTTAATATTTCAGGAAACATGTTAACTACATTTCTCTTTAAAGTGTTTTCAATTCTCCGTACTGATACTACATTTTCCTTTTTAAAAATCCCCTTAAACTTATAGAAATTTTGACGAAAATTGAACGAAAAATTTTTATTGTCATTTTCTTTACTTATCTTTTTACGATTTTTAAATCTTTTACTAAAAACCTGATCTATTTTATAATTAGGATATCCATTTACCATGTTTACTTAACTATCGATCAGAAGACGACCCCACTTTTTTGAGTAAATTATCGTAAACTATCGTCCCAAACCCGCATTAACACGTCTCCATCAATCCCACGTATCGCTACCGTAATGCGTTCTTTCAGCTCGTCTAGGTCACGGGGAAGGGGTAGGGTGAAGGCCTTGTCCTTTACACACCCCCATAAAAAGAAATCACACGGTGTGAGGTCGGGGCTCCGCGGTGGCCACTTTGCAAGTTCCAGGCTATTGTTTGCTCGACCAATCTACCGCTGTGATTTCTTTTTATGGGGGTGTGTAAAGGACAAGGTCTTCACCCTACCCCTTCCCCGTGACCTAGACTGGCTGAAAGAACGCATTACGGTAGCGATACGTGGGATTGATGGAGACATGTTAATGCGGGTTTGGGACGAATTCGACTACAGGGGGGGCATATTGAACATCTTTAACTGTGTCACAATAAACTTCAAAAGTTTTTCTTTAAGAATCCGTATGTGGTGTGTCTATATTCTGAATAGCTTTGATGTAATAAATTTTTAAAAGTGTGAAGTTCTTTTGTAATCACCCTGTATATAATTAACGCCAATATTGCTCCGTTTTCATTCAGTTTGCTGATAGGTAAGACAAATACTCCTGCGGCAGCAATTTAAATTCGTCTTCCATGTTAAAAAAAAAATAGGCAGCGGCATATGGCGATTGTGGAGATATAGTTCTTAAGCCTATTTCACAATTAAATCGCCCGTATTAGCCCCAGCGGATACGCCAAGCGAACTGGGCGATTTAACAATTTTCAGTTTCCATTTCACCATTAAAACCGCACTCGCTGTCTTCGGATTGGTTCATTCCCAAACGAGGCCGACGTTACAGCTACAGTTCATTACCAAATTAGCCAATTTCTTTTCCCATGTTTCCGTTAGAATCTGATGTTATCTGATTGGTTCAAACAGTTGTGGATCCGCTAGATTTCAGAACCAGCTTAAATTGAAAATTCTACCCGTAAAGCATCTACGAAAGGCAATGAAGGCGATTTCCGCTAAATGTGAAACGGTAGTATAATGGAAAATCTTCGTCTTGCGTTGCGGGTTCCGCGTCCGCTTATTTTCTCGCCAGCAAACAGCAGTTGTGAAATAGGCTTTGAGTCCAACATTCTGTCGGGAGAAATGGTCTCGTGCGATATTCTAATCATAGACAAAGGGCCCATCATCGGACGTCTACAGAAGTGTATGAAGCTTATGTCCTGAGAGCATTAGTAGGTGTCCTCGTTTGGTCAACAACATCCAGCGGAGCAAAACCAAATCGTGAGAAACAAGACCAGACTCTCACTCACTGCGCCATCGCCAAACTTATTGTTGGAACAACACATTCAGGTAGATATTTATTCTATCTTTCGCCACAGCCATGTTGCACCACCTGACTGGAAAAGGATATAACGTGATCCGTCGTTCCACAGATCTCATTCCAGAGTTAGAATTATATTGGCAAGATGTCTTGCGTTGACAGTGACGATAATGCATTTGGCTTGTTGGCAACAGCCAGATCTTTGCATTCTAGGATGGAGCTTCTGATTTCATGGTGCTGATCGCTTCCTGAAGATCTTCCCATAGTGTGCTGTTGTCGTCGCCGCTTTCGATGAAGATTTTGATTTAGAATAGCGATATCTGTCGGACTGTATGGTCTACCACTGCCACGACGTTATGCTTACAATCCTATAGCCTGCCACTCTCGGATATCACTCCTATAACAAATATTTGTTGATTTGTGGGTTTCAGCTTACCATCATTGTGTTCATAATTTGTTATTTAAAGCCAATATAGCCGGCTTAATTAATGCTTTCAATACGTGGTTTTTCTGTAAAACATGGAACAGCACATGTTTAACGATGTCCGGTTTCAAATGGTCATTCAAAATACACCCTATTCCAAAAGCGTTTTCACTTAGGTGAATGATGTTCGGCATCCTTGTAATACATTAAACTAAGTATAGGTTCAGGCAAGAAGTCGAGTTCACGTCGGACTCGACTTCTGCCTGAACCGATTAATTTCACTGGTTTAATATATTACAAGGACGCCGAACATCATTCACCTAAGTACAAACGCTTTTGGAATAGTGTGAACATATCTGCCAAGTTCTGGGAAAATAAATCCTTAAACTTACTGAAAAGAGGAACCATAAATAATTAGATAAATCAGAACTAGGATTGATGCATTACACCTGAAATAGAAATTAATTCATTAAACTAAAAATTAAACTGAAACTCGTCACTATATAGCACAGAAACGGAACTTGTTTCTATAACCAGAAATTTCATCCTTATGCTATTACATAATCCTGAAAGTCTCTTAACTGTGCTGCTTTTACAGAAGGTTGATTATGATCTTTGGTAACGATTTATTGCGTGAATGCTGCGGGATAGGTGCACGTGCTCGTGACAGAAAGCACATGAAATGGTGCGATTATATCCGCATTGTTGTGTTTCATTCGAAAGCAGTAAATGTCATGAAAAAATGTCTCCCAAAATCAGACCTTACCGGGAATGATATATTACTGCCCTTTCCAACGCTAATTACAGCCATTCTGTTATAATTACGCATATAAAACACGAAATTTCTCTGTTTCGAAGAAAGGCATATCGGCAGTACCGAATGGAAAAGGAAAATTTCGGAAAGGTTAAATTTCAACAGACCAAAAACACCATAATTCTACAGTTTCTACACGCCACAGGTCATTCGAAAGGTCAAGCTGCTTGTCCTGTGTGAAAATCCAGCAACCCAAAGAGGGATCGCAAATAATAAAACACTGTAAATAATAAATAAGTTTTGCAACTAGAAAAGCGTCACAAGATCGTATTTATAAGCTGTTGCCACAACACGTCGCAGAAAGGAAGAGGAACTGTCGGAGGCTCTATGAGGGATACCTCGCAGCAGAACAATGAAAATATATCATCACTTTAGATGAATTCTACGTCTACATCAACTACTGCAACAAACCCCGCGCGTTTTCCTATCGTCCACGTGGAGAGAAGTCGTAACAAAAGTAGCTCAAGGGATGTAAAGAAAATTTTTCTAAAGGATTTATGGTTGCGGGATGCTCGTACAACGGCAATCTCGCAATAAGAAGAGTGGACAGAAAGATTAATCCCCTCTACTATCAGCAGCAAGTTCTCATACCAATTTTTTCAAATCCCCGCATTGAAAAATAAAGTCTGGCTGCTGAAGACAACGCCTCCAGCTCTAAGTCTAACTCGACCGTTCACTTTATGCAGAATTTGAAACATGAAACTGAAATTCACTTATACCCTTTCTTGATATCCCTGTCAAGTCACCAGATGAATCTCCGATGGATTGCTGTGGATTTGGATTATTGAAGCGAGTCCTCGACGTCGTCCAAGAACCACTGAGGGTCTCTGGAAAGCCTACATCCAGGAATGGAAAAACATCAGGCTCGCCATACTGCAGACATCTCTTCTATAGTGGAAGAGACGGTGCAGGGTAATAGTCCACAACCAGGGTCACCAAACATAACACGATCATCAGTGGGAAAAGGGGTTTTCTTCTTAAACTTTCTCCTCCAAATCAACTTTTTGTATCGATGCGAGCTTTGCTGTTTGTCCACCTCAGCTAAGTTCTGTTCATATTTCATTAATAAGTTTCCTTGAATTTTTTGTAGTAAGAATAGAAAAGTTGATAAATTAACTAAAATTTCATTAAAAATGCTAATGACCTAGAATTTCATCTATACTTCTAAACATTATTCCAAATGATAAATGCGAAGTTACTATATCTTAGATTTACTAATAAACTGGTATTTTTTGTAACGTATATTGTTAAAAATTAGTCATAGGCCTACAGAAATCATTATCATCATACATTAATGTTATCATTGAGGGTAAATTATACCCCATAGTTATTTAATAAAAATAATAATAAAATCTAAAACGGAATAGCAATATAACAGAACTGGAATGGTTATGAGATTTAAATTTTTGTATTTATGATGCTGTATTAACGAATACAAACACTGTGTTGTTCATCTTTTTTTTCTAATAAAGTATTATACGTGAAAATATTGAAAATCTTAAGGACATCTGAAAAATAAAAATTAAAGCTTTAAAAAGATACCAAGTCAAGATGTCGACTCCGTGAAGGAACGTGAACGACCAAGGATAAGAATTTATCAAGTTGAAATTTTAAAAAGAATGCTTCAATAGAAGAAAAAAAAAGAACTATCTATAAGAAAGAACATGACAGTCTAGTGAATTTGTCAACCTAGAAAGGTCATGTGTTGTTGACTGGATAAAACCCATGTTGAAACCCGTGTTTCTGAAGGGAATCGTGGAACCTTTTAAGCTCTTTACCTCTCTCTCTTCATTCTACCTTAAGAGTGATTGATTTATCGATTAATCCGAGGCAGACCGAGGGGGGACATGGACCGCGGGAATTAGCGTCAGGTAGTCCCAGGCAATGAATCACCGGTGCCGTGTTCGGGGCCACCACTGCCGGAACAGCATGTTGGAGAACCGAAACAACCTCCCGTGTTATGGAGTCAGCTCTTCGAAAGGGCTTTGGGAACTGCTTTAAAATGAGTCTTAGACTCCATAATCAGAGGGAGTGAAAAATGGACGATAATGTTGTAAGTTTAATCTTCAATCAACGAGAAAAGTGGATTTTGAATAGACAGCGAAGTTTCTTGCTCAAGGAAGAAAATTTACAATGCAACCGTGGAGTTTTTTAGTCTGGTTTATGGGAACACATTCATTTTGAACCGATGGCATATTGAAGTGCGATCTGTTGAAAGGGGGGAAAATTTTGTCAAACGTTCTTTGGCTATTCTAAAATTTAATACAATTTTAGAGTGGGGAGGGGGTGAAACAATGTTTCTGTAGATCGTATAAATCAAAATTTTAAAATCAACTGTGATCTTAAAATCTAATAATTTCTCTGAATTTAAATTTTGTGCCATAAACATGTTTTAAATAAAATATTGTTATATTAAATAAGAAGTAATGAAAATCAAAATTTTAAATTATACTGGTCTGAAATCCTGAGTCGTTTATAAGGTGTCTAAAATGAATATTACGAGGGTTTTATATGTCACTATTTTTCCTATTTTACATTAGGTTTATTTCACTAACAATGGAACCCCAAGAACATGTTTCTCACAAATTTCGACCAAATTGAAATATGTAACTCAACTGATGCTACTATAGATACTTGCAAAATAAGAAAATGCGAAATTTTGTTTCTTTCAAAATCAACCGCGAAAACGAAAAAAATTTGAGCACACATAGCCATACAAAATCTCCATTGTTAAAGCGGTCTGTGCGTAATAATGCGCTTAACGGAACTGCTTTCTTCCACTTCACATGAAATCAATGGAAGCAGACAGCAGACGACAATTGAATGGATTCTCAAGTTTCTAAACAAACATAGTTCTTAAAAATAGATTATTAAAATCAGTTAATTGCCTTCCAGTAAAAAAAGTGTATAGTAATTAATAACCATTTCCTTAATTTATTATTTCATTTTATGAAGTAATTCGGTAATCTTCGCAAATTTTCCGTCACGGGGCTGGCTTCATGGAATACGTTGCCTTGGTGAGGAGGTACGTATTGATAAGGGGGTATGTATCGCGTTGCTTTATAATTTTAAATACAAATAGTATTCATGGAAGCTTACCTCATAAATTATTTCGAGACGAATAACTGTACAGAAAAATTAAAGTTTTATGCTTAATAACACTACTCTAACTGCAATTCTTTAGCGACCGCCGCTAACGATTATGACTCTGCTATGCCTCCCCTCTTACCGCCATGATTTTTGAACTTTTCACTTCCGGAGCGCTACTGCCGCCGCGCAATGCCAACGCTTCTAAGGTATGCTTGCGCGCAATAAAAATGCCTTCGAACAACTTCGTGGGATTCCCTTGTAAGCGAATGCACGATACAGGAAAAAAGCATATAAGACATATTCTGATTGAAAATATTTATTTATAAAAGATTTAAAAAACCTGCATTATTTATAATTCTTAAATTCTATATACTAGCTTTTCCTTTCCCCCTTCAGGCTTAAAACCCAGCTGTTAAAAAACGCATATCGCAGCTTCAAAGCCGCCACTATCCGCGTCACTTGCGGAAAGCATCAACGGCAACAAATTCAGTGATTCGCGTCAAACGTCATAAAATCCTGTGAAATCCTGACGCCATGAAAACGGAACCTTTATTTTCGAATTTCCATCGTCTCTTGCGCGCATGCGCAGTTTACACCAAGAAGCTGCGACATGCGTTTTTTGACGCCGTGCTTACACGCCTTTAAAGTTTCATTTAGAGTTTCTTGCAGCACCTCTTCTGTCATTTTCATATCTATTTTTTCTAGTACAATGAGAAAGACCGATTCGAAAATTCGCATCCAATATCTACTTCCGTATTTCCCCTCACTGCCATTGTGTATTACTGTATACCATGCCAAAAATCAGAAAATTCCGAATGCATATCCAACAATAATCCACAATGGTATTAACAGTCTACTCACATCCGTGTTTGCGTTTCATCTCCTTAATATCTTTCCCCTTGCTCTTTACCTACAATATCAAGATTTCGGAGGAAATAGTCCAAATGCTCATCGAAAAACCTAAGTCTTTGAATTCCATCAGCATATTTTCCAAAATACACTTAAAGTTGGGGTCCTTATAGCTTCCAAGAAAGTCTTTATAACTTCTTTGAAAGCTTTCTACTTATCAATTTCAATCTTTTCCATTTTTCTTTCAAACATTTCCTCTTTAAAAATTTGTTTATTTTTAATTGCCACATATCCATCGGATTCCCTCTATAAACAGTGTTTCTAAAGAGATGGCTAAAAATTAACAGCATGATTCTACGTCCCAAAATAAACAAAAAGTACCTTCTCAAAAATAAGTTTATAGGGATTAAAATGCCCCCAAAATGTGTTTAAATCCCTGCCTAACTTTATCAGGTCGACTCGGTTTTTCGTTTTAAAGGTATGGTTCATTTTTATGTTATTTAGAAAAAGCTTGAGTCACGTGAATTTTTTTAATGCAATAACAAGAGTGTAATAAAATGAGCTAATGAACTAAGTACTAAGCAAGTGAAACATACAAACATAGAATGAGCCAAACCGTTAAAATTTTTCTGTTAAAATTTCCTCGTTACTCCAAACTTTCTTTTTACATAAAATAAAAATGAGCCCTACCGTTAAAGCGAAAAGCTGAATCGACTTGACAAAATTAGGTGGAGTTTTTAACTACCTTTGGGGCATTTTAACCCCTATAAATTACGATTTCAGTATTTTCGAAGAGGAACTTTTTGCTTATTTTGAAACTTAGAAGAATCATGCTGTTAATTTTTTAGAAAGACCGTGTACACTTTCTTATTGGTCTTATTGGGGGGGGGGGGGGGGGGATGGCGGGAGTATCTGCTTAGCTTATTTGCACCGGGGCCTCTTCAGTCTGAAATCAGACCTGGGCAAGTTTAAAACAGTGGTTGTGGGCTTATATTAATTGAAAACTTCAGTTTGAGAGAATTTTTAAATTTTTGGCAGACCATTAGGAGTGGCGGTTTATGTTCTTGTCCACCCGAACTCAAAATTTTTTTTCACCGAAATCGACTTAAAATCTCATGATTCGAGTAGACACGTTAAAATTTTGCAAAAAGTTACCGTCCGAATACAAGACGCGTTGCAAAATGATAGCTTCACCCTAGTTTGTTGATTTTTGGAAAAAGTTAAACATATTAGTGAAAAACTTAAATATTTTGAAAACAGCAAGTAAAGAAAAGTACAAAATGTAAGGTGCTGTAGAGTTATTTGAATATTCAAATTAATTAACGAAATTAAGCAAATTTAAAGAAAACACCTGTTGCAAAATGACAACCTCATCCTCTCTAGTAACCAAAAAAAAAAAAACCCTTTTTCAACACAAGTTTGAATAAGCGATCAGGCATTGACTCTACAAGTTTCTGAAGCAGTTATTTCGATATTTTCCCATTCCAAAATAACTGCTTCCTTCTGTTTTTTACATTGCTTTATTGCTTACAATTTGTATACACTTATTTGCACAAAATGATTTCTTCTTGCCATAATTATCACCAAGCTGAACACTTAGGGATCTTCCAATCTTCTTTGCTATTGCCCTGTTTAACAATCCAGAGTCTTTGTATGCATTTATCATTCTTTTTTCAGCATCTGTCAAATCTTTCTTACGAACCATTGTGTCATGTGCAATTCATTTGTTTTATAATATTTTGTTTTTACATAAATATCATATCTTTTTGTCTATTGAAATGAATTTCATTCTTCAATTTTAAAAAAATTCTTTGGATTAGTCCAACATATGAGCAGTGAGGTTATCATTTTACAACATGTTTTCTGTAAATTTGCTATTAACTAATTTGAATATTCAAATAATTCTACAGCACCTTACATTTTGTATCTTTCTTTATTTGGTGTTTTCATAATATTAAAGTTTTCCCTCCTTTCCTCCCAATATGTTTAACTTTTTCCAAAATATCAACAAACTAGGGCTTTCATTAACCGACTTCAAAAAAGGAGGTTATCAATTCGATGCGTATGTATGTAATATTGTTGGAATTGCACAATTTTCATATATGATAGTTTATGTGGGCTTCTAAACAAATATGCCAAATTTCATAACTGTGTGTATGTATGTATGTATGTATGTATGTATGTATGTATGTATGTATGTTTGATTGTCCACGTATTTCTCAGAAACTAGAAATCAAATTGCAATAATTCTTTTTTTATTGGATTAAATATCTTTCAACTTAGGGATAAATCCAAGTTTCATCAAAATCGGTTCAGTAGTTTTCAAGATATGGACTCATATAGCTAGGCGATAGTGAAAGTTTCATTAAAGTCGGTTTTTTATACTCTGTTTAATCTTGTTTTGCACCTTATGTATGTACGTTTATGACGAAATTTTGTGCAGCTAACTACTCTGGAACCCCAAGGAGCAGAACCAAACAAGATTCACGTGCTCTAGACAATACAACTTGCCAAAAATTAGAATAACCATATTTTACGTTCTGAAGTTAAATTTGAGTGGAGAGTACTCAACGAACTTTTGTAGCTACAGGTTTAGACTTTTTTTTCTTGGGTACAGTACTTATTCCTCTAGTCGACCTAAAAAAAACATTAATTTAATCAAAAATTAAAATTTACATTAAATAAATTGAAGATGACAAAATATTAGAATAATTCCAAGATAGAGACTTAAATCAGAATAATTCCAAGATAGAGACTTAAATCAGAATAATTTCCAAAACTGTCCAATTTGGTGAGCAGAAATGTTGCAAGTGATTTACATTTCTTTTTAATGTTCAATATAAAAGGCATTGCAACTTTTCTTAACTCAGACTTAACAACATGAGTAGAAAATCGGACGTATATCATGTCAGAAAGCGAACAATATGTGATCTTTATGGAACTGAAAAAACTCAGGCAGAATTGCGAAAATCATGAAGTGCCCACAGTCTACAGCGGCAAAGGTGTTAAATCAGCGAATGGAAATCGAAAGAGATGTGAATATAAATGCAAGACTAGTGAGAGGCAGGACAGGCAACTGAAGAGCATTGTAAAGAAACACAGTTTCAAAAGTGTTAAACATATTCATCTTTCGTGAAAAAAGTGTGGAGCAACCGTATCTAGCAGACTACAAACAGACGACTACATCAATTGCCGTTTCAGCCCAGAGTTCCCAAAAGTAAACCTATGATGACTGTGAACAAAGACCAACCCATGTAAGGAGTGCAATGAAAGAATTACTTAGGGACAAGATGACTGGAGTAACAAATTATTTAGTGACGAATCCGTGTTCTCTTTGTCTTTTGGTGACCAAGGGTCACGCGTGTGGAGACAGACACAAGCAGCTTACAACAGGAACTCCCTCAATAGATCAATGACATTTGCTGCTTCAGTAATGGTAATGAAATTTTATGGAGTAGGAAGGTTATGTGTCCTAAATGGTGTAGTAAGTACCGCAGTCTATCAAGAAATACTTGACAATTTCATGATCCCATCATCTGGAGATCTATGTGGTGATTCCTTTCTGTTCCAGCAGGATGGTGCATCTAGTCATATTGCTAAATCCAAGAAAGAATGCCTTCTCCATGAAATATCTGTGTGTTACATGACCAATAATTCACCAGACATTAATCTAACTAAATATTTATGGAAGTTGATGAATATTTTACAGACAAAACAGGAGTTGAATTCGGCATTCAATCATTTCGGTCTAATATCAGTCATGAAGAATGTGCTAAGTTGGTCAACAGCATGCTAAATGGGCTAAGTCTTGAAATTAAAGCCAAAGGCGATGCTATTAAGTATTAATTTCATGAATCGTTTTCGATTAAAGTGATTTGTGTACCTTTTTTTTTGTCATTATTCTAATTTTTTGTCTCTATCTCGGGATTATTCTATTATTTTGTCATTTTTTCTTCTGAGGTCTGCTAGAGGAATAAGCACATAATCCAGGAAAAAAAGTCGAAAAGTGTAATTACAAAAGTTCGTTGATTAATCTCTACTCATATTTAACTTCAGAACCTAATATACCGTTATTCTAATTTTTTGGTAAGGAGTTGTATATAAACGATTAAGAAAGTTATGTAACTCTCTCTCTCTCAAGTAGTATTAATTTTATGTCAAGTGGAAAGTCCGTGCGATATATCGTTCCACAGTTCAAATTTAATTTTTCCTGAAATCAGTACCCAAAACCTTTAAGAATCAGCTGATAGTTCTCAGATAATTTTTCTGAAAAAAAAAAATCAACTTCCACATCCATTGTAGGCCTGTGTTATGTCTATTGATAAAATATACAGGGGAAACAAAATATTTTACCTGTATATACCAAATCTGTTACAGCCAATAAATAGGAAGCCATGTTAGGTTATCTGTTGGTTATCTTCCGATGACCTGATTATGGAAATTAGAGCACATACAAACTTTATCTCATAAATTGTAACAGACAGGGACCAATTTCCGATTACAAACTTGTTCTGTATTCAAATATGAACAAAATAAAAAACCGCATCATAATCTGAAACGTGAAACGGAAACATTTCTACATGTTTGAATATCTGTCCTAATAAAGCGAAGCTGCAGTAGCAGCAGCATTTTCATTAACAACCCCATAGCACATGACCATGGCATTCTTTTACTTAACTTTTTTTCGGTCATCGTACTGTATAATGAATTACACTTGTGTGAAATATGCAAAACTAGATAGGTGTGTGGCATGATTGCATGCAAGAATGATTTCGTTTTCCAGAAGTTTAAACTCATTACAATAAGAGTAGTTTAAAGGACTAACTTGTTGTTGTAGATGATGTAATATGGCAAATTTTTCGCCTTAATAGCGTTGCAAATTTCCAACAGATGTTCATTAAATTATTACATTTTAAAGAAAAAAAGGGAGATGAAGTTTAAACGATTATATATTTCCAATTTTTAAAAAAACATAATAAATATAAGCTTCTGGAATGAAATGTTTTCTCAGAATATGATTTTTTAAAGGACGGCCGTCTTTGCCAGATTACAAAGACAATTACTTTTTTTAAGACCTGGAAGGAAGGCTAGGGGAGAGTGAAAATGTTATTCTCTCACGTGCACAGTTATTATTGAAACCAGTCCTTAATAAAACTTTTGGTAAGGGAGCTTTACACGGGCTGTATACGTTTTTGTGTAAAAGAGGATCATAATCCACGAGAAAAGAAGAACACTAAAGCCAGGACGAGACGCACACGGTCATTATCAAGGAATACAGTGGCGGCGAAGCAACCCTCTCTTTATTTCCAAGACCCATAGAGTATCAAGCAAAAACCCATTAAGAGAGCCATAAAGAGCTTTCTTCCTTTTTTCCCCCTTCACTTCTCCCTTTTTATCTAACTTTTTTTTGTTGTTGTTCCACTCTTTCGCTTTTTCTCTCTCCCCTTGTATCCGATTCAGATTAAAATAATTCACCTGGTGTCGGATGATTTCTTCGTCCTCACGTGCACTCCCATAGCATTATTTCGTAGACCGCAATCCCTCAAACGGTGTTTGAATACATAAGTATTTGGCGCTAATTCCACTATCTATCCCCTTTCTCCTCTCCCTTCCTAAGCCCACCTTCCATCGAATTCGACATCCGCTTCTCGGAGTGCTTACATTGAATATTACACGTGAGATAATTTTGTTTAAATTTTGCATTTAAGCTTTAAAGTCAACTGTATATAACATGAACGCTATTGTAAACAAATAAAGAAGAGAAACATTAAAATTACTATTCAAATTGTAAAATATAGAAAATCTAAACAGATACAAGGTTGTATTAAGGTATCATTTCTTCCAGTATTTTCCTTTTAAATGAATCCTTTCAATGCTCTTATAAATGTCAATATTCATGCCGAAAATAAAATGAGGAGAAATTTCCTTAAATATTTCATATATAATTATATTTCATGAACCAAATACAAGTTTATTTTTTAATTTGCAGAAATATTTTATATTTATGATGGGAAAAGAAGTATTTTTTACAGATGTCATAAATCGTCATTCTAGTGTCGTTTTTATTTCCAGCCGACAATTATGTTTTATAAAAATATTTTAATTTTGTTTTATTATTACACAATTTTTCCCCATTATAAGGAGACAAAATTCATCTCAAATTTAAACTAATTATTTAAACTCCTTAAATCAATAAAAACACTTTAAGTTGTTCCGATGACGAATTTTCCGCTTGGTACATTTATTTGGAAACATAAACACCAAAAAAAAATGAGACGGTGTTTAGATTATCATATAAGGAAATACATAATTGAGAAACGGGAATACACTGTGGATAAAGACATTTCACGGAAACCACAACCTCTTCTCCACAAAAAATTGCTACTTTTCATAATTTTACAATACTTACATGTTTTTTCATCCAGCATTTGATGAGCTGAGTTTCAGTTTTGTTGAAATCATAAAATCTTCAAGAAATCATTTGTGATAGCTAAGTGATTTCACAAAAACAATTGATATTCCATTATGAAGTTATTATAAAACATTTCTGTAGAAATTAATAGTCCCAACTTAAAAAATATTTTGGCTTTACGATCTTCGGCTTACGTACACATGCACATAAGCATATTTTGCATTGGAACTATACCCCGAATTATAGCGTGCAGAACCTATTTGGCTTACATAAAATTTACACATGCTGCTTTTTTTAAAAAAAAGTGTTAGCCTTCGCATCGCTGTTTATTTGATCTTTATGATTATACAGTGTACAACTTTCAGGGTATGTTCCAGGGACCTAAACAAGCAGAAAAAGTCTTATGAAAATGAGATTGAAAACGCTTCTTTCTAGAGTTATAACGTTTGAACGTGTCCTGTAGTAGGCGAAATTAACATTGCAGCGTATAGGAGTTGCAAACTGCGGGATTTATTTTTACGGTCAATTCATTTGCTCAAAATGGCATCCGTTATTTCAAGGAAGCCTGCGCACGTCGCTATCCTTACTGAAATAATCAATTTACCGAGATGATGAAAGCTGAATAAGCCTTTCACGGTTATCCACACATTAAAATGTTGTACATAAGCCATAAAAACAGGCGTACAAAACTAAGTTTAGGTATTTTCTATAGATGGAAAAATGATTGGTAAAGGTTGATTAGAAAAGAGATTAATTCGTACCTGATACAAAAAAATGGGCGACAAATTCCTTAAAAAGAAAAAAGAACACTCACCAAATCCAATGCTTCCAATGCCTTTTAGGCCTATTTTTATTCGCATTTTTTAGATTTTCATCTCCTTCTGACTCAAAGTCTGAGGTTGCAACCTGAATCTCTCCAGCTGGTGATGAAACATACAAAAGCTGTCCTGTGTTTTCGTCACCCCTTGATTTTTTGACAGTTGCAGGTTTTAAGAAGCTGTCCAATGTGCTCTGTCTCTCCCTCTTCTTGAGGACGCCTTGAAGTACTGCATGGTATTATCATTGTAAAGGTTGCTCACTCTATTGACGTGCACTTGATTAGAGTGGGAATGAACCTCTTCCCATTTCTTCAGAATATCCTTGATGGCTGTCATAGTCATATGTTGAGCAGTGTTCTCTTCTTCCTCTAAGAATATCTTCTCAATTTCTTTGTGAACCTGCTCCAGGAGGGCTTTTAGTTCTTCAGTGGTGAGCTCATCCTGAGGTCCTTTAATCAGCTCCAGCACGTCCGCCTCCTCCACTTCCAATTGACTGAATCCAGGTCCTTAGATGTGGAGATGTCCTCCACCACATCATTATCATCTGATGCTTCTCCCTGGGTGAAAGCAGGAAGCAGATTCTTCCCTTTGAGTGACTTCAGACCAAGCCTTCTGATTCAGTCTGATTGCTTACACGATATCTAAATTCTTCTTCCAGAATTTTAAGACAGTCATATCAGATGAAAAGCGGCACATTTCGAAGCACCTCCTTCTCTTATGTAAAGTTCTCTTATGTAAAGTATTTGAAGTTTCTCCTGCCAGAATTTCAAGACAGTCAAAGCTTCTTGAAGTTGGCAATAATCTGTTGATCCATGAACCGCAGGGTGATGTTGTGTTGAGAGGCAGGTACTGGATCTTAATGAAGTCGAAATCCAACGCCATTGTCGTCCTCCAGGTCTTTGGGATGCCCAGGCGCATTGTCAAGGGCCAGGAAAGCTTTCAGCTCCAAATTGTTATTTTTAATGCTTGGTGGCAACAGATCCAGAATCCACTGTTCGAAAATGGGCTGGATCACCCAGACTTTCTGGTTGGCTCTCCACATAACAAACAATTTTTATTTTATGTCATTGTTCTTGAAAGCTCTGGGATACACCGAATGGTAAAGTAGCAAGGGCTTCACTTTCATATCTCCACTTGCATTCGCTCCAAACAGAAGGGTTAACCGTATCCATTAATAAAATTTTCCGTTGGAATTCTCTTCCCCATGTTCTACATAGCCTATACATAATGTTTCATCATTATCCGTGCAATAACATGGGCTGCAGCCCGCGTAGAAGTGGCGTCTAGGTAATTTTTGCTCCTCCTTAGTGAAGTAGGCCCTATTGGGCATCAATTTCATCACAGTCGAAGACTTGTTGCGGATCGTACCCTTCTTTCTTAATGAATTCTTGGAACTTCGCAGCAAACTTCTCAGGTTCTTCTTTATCAGCACTCCCAGCCTCACCGTGCATGATGACAGTGGATGCCACTTCTATTCTTCAACCTGTGAAACCAGCCTTTGCTTGCTTTAAACTCTCCTTCCTCGTCTTGTTGTGAGCTTGTTCCTGGAGTGGATCTTTTCAACTCTTCGAAGATGACCTTAGCTTTCTCACAGATGATTTCTTGAGTTGTGATGTCCCCTGTCATCTGCTCTAGTTAATCCAAACCAATAATAGTCTCTCCATTTCGTCACTGACTGATTTCCTGTGAACCTGGGAAAAGATCTTCGAGACTCCTTTTGCAATCTTAGCTTTACAGATTGTGGACTTCTTGTTAGAAAGAATAGTTGCTGTCACGTTTAGGACGAGTATGCGCAGTGAAAAATGTATAGCTAAAGTATGAGACACAGAGCACCATTTTGGCTAAAAAGAAAATAGCACATTTATTCAGAATCTTGACAATAGGTGGTACAAGCTGCTGAATAACTAATTAACAAACAGAATTGCGGGCACACGACCCTACTAAATCGTAGGATACGGAAAAGCCTGAGATATCCCCCACAATGGTCTCCGAAAGGGGCCTTACAAAAAAAAATATCAATTCAGTATAACAAAGATAAGTAACAATATGCGTACAATTGAAACTTATGCAGCCGTAGGAGGCTGACTCCAATTAAACCATGACAAACGGTTCATAAAGGATGTGATAAGTCGTTTTGGACTAACTATTAACAGATACAAACAATAACCATGAGAGGGTCTTCTCGACGCCTTCGCTCCGGCGGTCCCCTTACTGGAAACAGTTCAAGTTTTATGCGGTACTTAACGTAATCCAATGAGGTCCTTGACATGAAGTTTCTTATCCCAGAAGGTGACGCACCCTGCGATCAAAAAATAAAAACGGGAGCATTAAAGTGGGGCTAAATAAGGCCAAGTAGAAAAGCAAACTACTCGGCAGATCGCAACTTTTTAAATCTGCTGTTTCTTAATTTAACACCACAAGGAAACAGTAAGGATTACGCAAAAAAACATTGAAAGAAAGCTTTAGCTGCTCCGATAAAAAATTTTAAAGTATCGCAGCGGGTCCTCGAGCGGGAGCGGGATAAATTATGTAATGAGGAGAGGCTTTGCATGATAAACCGTAATTATCATTAAGGAACGGCACTAACCTGTGATAAGGGAAGACGTGGCCTAGTCCTTCCCGAATCCAGACGGTAAACGTCCATGGGACTATGAACACGACGAACTCGTGTAATGGCCCTTCCTCGTGGGGGAGGTCTGGCAGAATTTCCAGCAAATCCTGCAGTTGAATGCCTGCGATGGACACCAACGTGCGTAGTGGGTTTTCGTCCCGAATGGTGGCTGGCAGAGCGACGAAAGGCAGCGGCCGACGTGGCGATGGGCTTGAAGTCTCTCTCTCGGACTCCCGTTGGCTTTCCACAATGCACTGGCGGCTTTCTTGTACTGACGCTCCAGGCACTAGCACACTCTGTGACGAAGTTGTTGGGGAATAGCAGAAAACGCCTGTAAAAGTCTTGTGAACGTTAATTTCACTCGCTTGGCGACATAACGGCGGAGGTCTTGAATTTTGGCGGGAAAGCCTCGTTATTCTCGGCGGAGAAACAGTCTGGTCATGTGAGGCGCCTTTCCCTTCGTGAATTCGAGGCCTAGGTTTTCTTTCATTCCCTGGAGCAGTCTTTTTAAGTGACTTACTCGTACCGTTCCAGATTTCCTCTCCCCGAATCCGAATCTCCCGCTCAAGACCTCCGCTTGCGCGCTTTTTTCTGCGCCGCTTTCGTTTCTTGAATTCCCGACGCTTCTGCCTATCGCCCTCGCGCTTGCCGCCGTTCTTTTTCCCAATTACCTCGCTGGGAGGCGGCACTGTACAACGACATTTGCTCTCGTCTGCCAGCTGCAGATCGAGAGCAACGGAGTCGCTAATAGTCGCCTTTAACGGTGACATGCTACCCCCCCTTGCTGTGATTTTACGCTACTGAAATCATTGGGTGCTTTTTTGTAGAAGTAACGTGAGATGGCATCCGCAGTAATATTGTTGTTCGTGCGGATATATTTGAGGGTGACACTGAATTCCATCAACTGCTGTACTACAGTAGCCTGTAGCCGTGTTAATTTTGGCTGCATCAGCAAATGTGTCACCGACTGGTTGTCTGAGTATATGGTGGACTGCACTTGCTGCAAATAATGACGCCGATGACGGGCTATGTAGGCTACTGCCAACAGTTCTTTGCCATAGATGCATTGCGAGTGCTCCTCTGGTCTGAACTTGCGCGATTCAAAAGCGATGGGCATGAGCTTATCTCCATGTTGCTGAAGAGCAATCGCCCCTATCGCCTTCTCAGAAGCGTCCCACATTATGTGCAATGGCCTCCGTTCATCGAATATTTTAAGAATCGGAGGACTTACAAAGCACTTTTTTAGAACAGCAAACGCTTTTTCTTGCGCCTAATCCCAAATAAATTTTTCTCCTTTCCTAAGGAGCGCAAATAACGGTGCCGCTCGATCAGTGTATCTGTGGATGAAGGACCGGTAAAATTGTACCGTGCCAATAAAGGCTCGCACCTGATGAACTGTCTTGGGCCTGGGCCACTCTACTGGCTTGAGTTAGCCGGTCCTCACATCCTTTGCCTTTTTCAGAGAACATAAAGCCATCACATCCTTTGCCTTTATGGGCTCCAAACGCGCACTTCCAAATGGTATATAAATTAACGTAACAGTGACGCTTTTTAACTCCATCAAGGACAGTGTCGTACTCTCCTTTTTATAATTGGTACCAAAGACCTTGGGAGGAGAGCAGTAACCCAATCGCAAAACTGTTTTTTTTTTAAACGAAGCACTAAATTACGAATATAGTACTCCTTTGTAAGCCTTAACTTTTAAGCCATTAAGCTGTCGAAACCTTGACCTTAAACAAAGATGAAGAAAAAAAATATACATATATATTTAATTGACACAACTGCACTTTAATCATTAAAAGCTGCGAAAAGTACCTTCACCTGCCAAAAGTAATGCTCTGAATACTGCTAAACAAACTTCTGTAGACGTAACAGGCGTTGAAACGCAGAAAACCGCACGACGCAAAACTACCACAACTAGAAAACGCATACGCACAAGCGGTGGATACAAACCGACTTATCACAGGGAGGGCTGGGCGGGGGGAAAAATATTTCCAGACCTGTATTGTAACCACGCTCTGCTACCACGCCTGCCAAAGGTAATGCTCTGTGTCACGTTTAGGACGAGTATGCGCAGTGTCACGCTTTTTTCTGCGCTGCTTCCGTTTCTTGAATTCCCAACGCTTCTGCTTATCGCCCTCGCGCTTGCCACCGTTCTTTTTTCCAATTACCTTACTGGGAGGCGGCACTGCAGATCGGGAGCAATGGAGTCGCTAACAGTCGCCTTTAATGGTGACAGTTGCTATGGTTGACCTCTTGAATCTATAATTCTAGCTTCATTTTCCTTCTTCCGTATGATTTCTTGCTGAACATTAATGGAGGTAGATTTTCTAGTGCAGCAGCCTTTTTAGGTGCCATCTTATGTTATTAAATTTTCCAGTTAGTAAATTTTCAACTGTGTAAGAAGATGAAAAACGTCACACGCATTGGATGGTGTAACGACTTTTGAACGTGTGAGGAGCTGTGCGAGCGCATGTTACCACAAAACATGAGCACATGTGAGCGCACGTGTTCGATTCGTTATATGGGGCATGGTTCGTTGCGCGAGCGAATTTTCAACCCGAACCCGCGTTCGTTATGTGGTTTGTTCATTGTTTGAAGCGTTCGCTATGCGAGGTACCACTGTACTAAAAATTCCAAACTACAAATAACAATAATAAATATTTTTAAATTAGTTATTTTTTATCAATATACACATTTCATGTTTTAAACAAATAAAAGAAGTTTTAAATAAACGAAGTTTCTCATATTCAAAATAAAATGAAGGCATGGAAATCCCTCTACAAAGTGCTATTCCCATTTGCTATTGGTATCCCCCCACAAGTTTACAGGATAATGAGACACTGTAACTAATTGAGCAAAAGCTTCTAAAGGTAACACCATGATCATTAAAGCCTGTCAACTCTATCAGAAGTTTGGTCGAGTTGAAGTTAACATTGTTGTCTATGTCAGGAAGTGCTTTTTTGCGATTTGCCGGAAGTCAGACGCTTTCGGACCCCAAACATTTGACTCTTCTTATAGAATATTTGGGTGCTCATCTAATGGCACAATAGCGGTTTAGCTGAAATTTGCGGAACACTCCGAAATTGGGATCGAAATTAATTATTTTCTGGAAAATCGATCAAATCGCCTCAAACCGGAGCAATATTGATGTTTTTTCGATCCCAATTTCGGAAGTGTTGCGCAAATTTTCGCAAAATCCGCTATAGTGAAATTAGATGTGCACTCAAATGCTCTATAAGAAAAGTAAAGCATTTTGGCAAAATTAAAAGAGGCCTTACAGTACAACATTTTAGTTTTAATAAAAAAAACCAACTAGTTTCGGCTTTATTCCCACCTTCTTCAGGGTACAAAAGAAATAGGCTAGCAGCCCCTACATAATGAGACAGTGTATGATACAAAACACGTTAAACGACAATGATATAATACCTGGAGATTTTTGATTGGCTAATGTAAATAAGGGTGACATTAGCCAATCAAAAGGTTACAACATATACTCGTGACGTAGCCGGATTAAATTGAAGTGAACAAAAGAAAAGAAAATTATTAGATAGATAAAATAAAGAAAAATAAAATAAATAACAAAATAATACATATCTAAACAATTAAAAATTAAAATAGAATAAACATAAACCACTACTAAACACTACAACAAATTCAAATATAATAAAATACAAATAGAATAATAAACAAAACAACAAAATTCAAATATAATAAAATACAAATAGAATAATAAACAAAACAACAAAATTCAATTATAATAAAAACAAACCAAAATAAACCACGAAATATAAAATATGGCAAAATTTTAGCCTAACTAGATACGAAACTACAGATCATGGCGTAATCGGATTAAAATGAAAATAGGAACGTATGAAAGTGAACAAAGAAAATGAATAAATAAAATATATATTAAAATATATATTAAAAATAATAAAAAAAATATAATTAAAAAAATTACAACAAAATTCAAATCTAAATACAATAAAAATAAATAAATACTAAACCATAAAACAAAATACAATAATAATAATAATATATACAACCAAAATTAAAAACAATAGATAAATGGCAAAAGTTTAGCCTACATAGACACGAAACTATAGATCATGGCGCAGATGGTGAAGTAATTGATACACATCAAAATAGACTTGGTTGTTTAAAAGCCCATTTCGTTGCGGACCAGAGACAGCTTTGTAAATTTCTGTATTTTCTAATATGGCTACTAATTTCGGTTTATCTGACTTGTGTATTATGCTGAGTGTTTCTTCAATGCTGCAGATGGGGTGATTTTCTTGTTCAAGGTGGATGGCGAAATGAGAGTTATTGTCTTTCTTCCTGTATGAGTTGGCGTGATCTTTAAATCGAATGGCAAAACTACGAACCGACATTCCTATGTAGTATTTGTCACATTTTGTGCATTGGAGGCGATATACACCGCATCGGTTGAATGAATTGTTGTCGCCTGGAGTATGGCGATTGAAAATTGAACGGCATGATTTTGGGGATCGGAAAGAGATATTGACGTTGTATTCACGGAAAAGATGGGACAAGGCAGAAGCATCTGTATCTGCATTTTGGATCCGAAAGCGTCAGACTTCCGCCAAATTCCGGCAAATCGCAAAAAAAAAAACACTTTCTGGATCTTAATAGAGTTGGCGGATTTTAATGGTCAAGGTGTCATTACGTTCAGTAGCTTCTGCTTAATTAGTTACTGTGTCTCATTATGCTGTAAACTTGGGAAAGATCCCAATGGTAAATGGGAATAGCTCTTTCATTTAACAATTTGAAAGTGATTAAAAATTCTTATTTAGAAATTGCTTCATATTATACTCAGGTAGACAAAGCATGCAGATAGATAAGCAGGGCGATATAAGCAGATGGTTATTAGGGATTTATGGTAACAAGTGAGAGAGGGCCAGAAAAGGTGGAAAGCCCTTGTCGCAACCATCGGGTGGGTTAAATCTGGTGGCCATGCATCGCTTTTATTACTCTGCATCGCAGTTTCCACTGCAAGAGGCTGGAACGCAGAACACCAAGATCAATTCGTAACCACTCCTGTTGACACGCTTTCCAAAGATCCTCAACTGTTCGCGGTTGTCTCTTTCCGAGGGCCCGTTTGGGTAGGCCAAACCCACAAAAATCCATAGGCGATGCGTCCCGCGAATTTACGGGCATGTCGCTGAATGGAATAGAGTGGACTCCGGTATCTTCTTGCATGGTTCCAGGAACAAGCGAGTTGACGCGGCAGTATGACTCGACGCCTTGTCTTAGTCCGTCCATACCTTGTTTACTTGAGGTTTATACAAACCGCGATGTCATGGGTAAATATGGGGGATAGAACGTTAGTCTGGTAGTACATGGCGTTGACATTGGCCTTTGAGTCAACTCTGTGTAAAATCCGCCACGATCATGAAACCTTTTGAAAATGTTTCTTTGCATTCACTGTAACATTTTCTGAAGTTCTTAGAACTCTTTAGGCGGTAAAAAATGGTTCGGCTCTTGTTGCAATCACTTAAATGAACATACGCCTCATCTTGTGTGACCACGTATTTCCAGTTTTCATCCGCCAGGTATCGTTCATAGAGTTTACGGCATCTGATCCATCGTTCTTGAACATGGCGTGGCAACAACTCATGAACGTGGCTCTTGTGTCACTTCTCCAATTGTAAATCACGGTTCAGAATTGTGTTTACCGTGTACACAGATGTCCCTACTTTCTATACCAAGGCTCGTTGTGTTGGTGGGTTACATCCGATAAGAGAGCCCGAACTTTGCGGACGACGTCAGGAGTACGCCTAGTGGATGGTCACGGATTGGCTTGCTCTTTATCCTCAGGAATGGCGCCATTTCTGGTTTTGTCAATGTTATTTAGTACACTTGATATTCCTGTCTTGGAAACTACGAAGCTATACTTCTTGCATGCTTTCATAATTTCGAAGTTGCTGAATTGACGTCGGAAAGGGCTGTTATGTAGCCTTCCCAATAGCTGTCCATTTTTGGTGACATAACTCAATGTTTTTAGGTTGCTGTTCGAATTGGCAATCGCCATACTCATAAATACAATCGCTGCACAGTGGAGTATTTGACACTAAAAGCTGGCCATAACCTTAATTTCTTGAATTCACAATTCAACAATTGTAATGACATGAGAGTACAGCACAATAGATGATACATCAAATATTAGCTCTTTAAGACGTCAGTGTACCTGGTTCAATTGTTTTGCCAGTCGGAATCTCGTCTTATTTTTCGTTGCACGTTGCAAATCTCGGCGCTCTAAAAACCGCATAATTTTAATCGAGGACTAAGTGGAATAATTCTGTCTTTAGGAAAAATTTTCATGTTGGGAAATGTATGTACTGTATTGTTCACTTGTTACAATGTACTAGGAGTCATTTTTTTTGTCTTCTTTGAGGTGTAATTTGAAGTGAAAAAAAATTCAGTCAATAAATTTTACAAATTAGTATTTTTGTTATGTTTCCGGGTTCGTCCGAGCAGAAAATGAAACGGAATTTTGTTATATAACATCTTAACATGTTAGCTGAAAAGAAAAAAGTAGCGGAAGTTCAGCGTTTTATTTTTTATGATTTTTTTTTAAACTGCGCGCGAACAGTTATTTTTTGTAAAGTTTAAATTTGTTTCCTTTTTTTGTAAAATTTCATGGTCCTAAGGACTGATAATAAATTACATAATACAGTAGAATATAATAAAATACCATTCTTTCATACAAGACATAATAACGGTTTTTTTCATATCAGTTACTTACAATCGCATATAAATAGGAAAAAAACAGTTATGACCATCTTTTAGTGTCAAATACTCCACTGTGCGCTGGCAGAGGGATATCCACAATCATAACACAGTCTATCGATGATTCTCAATTACTGATAAACAGTAACTTAAAGAAAAATTAATTCAAACTTTCTACATGTATAGAGTTTTTTTTTTTTGTTTTTTTTTGTAACATCGAAATCTGATATCGATGTTCGATCGCATGTGCCAACAGTCACTTCCCCCATCGGGAAATGCAGCCATGTTTATGAATGTGGCGATTGCCAATACTAACTATTTTAATATGTGCCCTGATAATACTCTACGTGGTAGCTCACGGGAAATGAACGCGCGTGCTACATTTAAATATGCTGATTGTTACAATAGATCACTAATAACCCTCTGTAACCTACTATAAGAAACAGAGGACTACACGTCTTCCTTCTACCCCTTCTTGATGATTATTTTAAAAATGTGCATAAAAGAATGGAGCAAAAAAGAAAAAAAACACTCCTATTAAATTAGCCCTGTTGATTATCATTTTAATATCTTTGACTGATTGTTGTGCTCATTCAACGAGGATTTCTTGCAGAAAAATTGCGACCATGGATACAAAATATTTGATAGATTATCCTTTAAATTTATTAAAGAAAATATAATAATTTTAAAACGGAAACAACGGAATTCTAATATACAGGGGTTGGACAAAATAACATGAACACCTTTGATTTTAGATATTTTGTCGAATATCTAGAAAAATACTTGACGAATTATCCTGAAACTTCAGGGGTGTAAAGAGCATGTTAAGCCTCATATATTTCAACGAAGGTTTTGTCCTGAAGGCAAATAAAAGACCAACAACAAATTGAACAAAGAAATTAATGTTTGGGATCACTCTATAAAAAATAATGCTTGAAATGGTTTGTAGCTGTAGCAAATGATTATGAGGCTTCTTTTACTTATCTGTGTTCATTTGCATGAGAATACCACGTATATTCATGGAGATATAAAGGTTTCTTTAAATAAAATCGAAATTTTTTTCTTAAGTTTTTTGTTTATAATATGAAGGGTCTTCAACCCAATGCAACATTATTTTCTGGAAACTTGATAATTACTGTTGAGTTTTACTTTCGATTTTATTTAATGCTACCAGGCCTTCAATCTCGATTATATAATCACTCTCAGCATCTTCCCTTTTTAGTTTTAAAACAACATTAACATTTAAATACAAATAATACATATATGAAGAATACATACTTGCTATATATATATGACAACATACAACAGTGAATATAATTACTACGCTGAAAGTCTATTACTAATAAATTGAATGTTCATTTAGATTAAACAGTGAATTAGAGTTCAATTAGCGATTGAATAGATTTTTATAACATTGATTACACTTAAAATGAATATATTTTTTTAAAAAAGGATATTTCGGATTCTAGAATCGTTTATGTGTATGGAATGGTACCATAATATTCCACTGGATGCCTCTGTCTGGTGGATCTTCTCGGAGGTGGTTCTGCCGGTGCACTCCTCACTGGGTTTTGTTCTTGTGTTACTGGAATCGGTAGTAGGTCGAGGATCGATGTAGGTCGAGGGAATGACTGGCTCGTGCACAAGCAGTAGATGTTTTCTGTTGCGACGGAGAACTACATTGTCCTTTGTTATTATTTCATACGAGCGGTGTGGTAACTTTTGAATAACTTTTGCCATCCTCCCTTGGGGTGTCTGACTCTCTTTATTCTCTGTGAGTTTGGCGTTGCAGGCAAAAGCATCAGTCTAATACGTAAGGGACGGCCCATAAGCAGTTCCGCTGGTGATCTTCCATCTTAAAGATGTTGTACGGTAATTTAATAGCGCGATATAGGGATCACTTCCGTCCTCTTTTGCTCATTTCCACAGGTTTTTTACTATTTGTACTCCTTCTCTGCTAGTCCATTAGACTGAGTATAATACGGAATGCTTGTGATATGGTTAAAGCCATACTGTTTAGCAAAGCATCAAACTCATAATTCGCATATTGGAGTCTATTGTCCGACATCACTGTGGTTGGTATGCCATGTCTGCAGGAAATTCTTTTGAGCGCTGTTATCACTGTTGCTGTGTCAGTTTGCCTTAAATGTTCTACTTCAATGTACTTTGAGAAATAGTCAATGATTAGTATGTATACTTCCCCTTTCCACTGGAACAAATTCGTAGCGATTTTAGCCCAAGGTATTTGCGGGAATTCATGTGCAAAAGTTCGGCTTGTTGTTGATTTCTATGTGTAGCACATGTTGTACAAGTTGTGACAATTTGTTCTATGTCTTTATTCATTCCTGGCCAATACATTTTTCTTGTTCCATTAGCCGTCATGTATAGAAGGATCTCCTTTCTTAACCCCTTTGAATTGTGCATAAGATAGGGGCTTTACTTTTTGGCCTGCGATCATTCTTCTGACTAGCTGTAAATCTGCGTCTTCAGGTGTCATTTCTGCGACACGTTGTAACATTTGTGTACTAAATTGTTCTGACGCCACTACCTGTTCTTCTTCCACATTATTTACGTGGACGATAGTAGAATCACTAGTTGTAGGGGTGCTTCCTGGAACGTACTGTCGCCCATAATAATTGTTTGACAGGTACAAACTGTAAGTGTAGTTATATTTCAACAGTCTGAGAAACAATCTTTGTACTCATACTGGAATATCAGCGAGTGGTTTCTTGCTTATAGCTATTAGTGGTTTATGATCAGTTTCTAGGATGAATGGCAGTCCATATTTAAAGTTGTGAAATCTTTCACATCCGAAAACCATACCAAGTGTTTCCTTTTCTATTTGGGCATAATTCTTTTCTGATGCGGTTAGAGCTCTAGATGCGTAAGCTACCGGTCTCCAGTGTCCTTCTTGTTCTTGTAACAGCACAGCACCTATACCAGACTAGACGCATCAGTTGATATGTTTGTCCTAATGTTTGGATTGAAGAACACCAGTTGTGGTTGTTTAGATAAAACATCCAGTAGATATTGCCATTCTGCTGCATGCTGTGATGCCCATTGCATTTCTACATCTTTACAAAGGAGATTTCGCAGATGCTTGGTGCGCTCAGTGAAGTGTAGTATATATTTTGACACATAGTTGGCTAGGCCATATATTCTCTGTATATCAGCTTTTGTAGTTGGTGTTGGCACTGTTCTCATTGCTTGCACTCTATCTTCATCGATACTGATTCCTTTAGCTGAAACGTTTTCTCCCAAAAATGTCAGTTTGGTCTTTTTAAATTCACACTTTTTAGGGTTTAGCTTCATTCCTTTCTGTTTGACTACGTCTAATACTAGTATAAGTCGTTAATCATGCTCTTTCTCAGATGTCATCCATATACACTCTGACCCCTGGCAACGATGCGAACATAGCGTTGGCTGCCTTCTAAAAGATCTCTGGTGCCACTGAGATGCCAAATGGCATACGGAGAAATTTGTATCTTCCGAACGGTGTATTAAATGTACAGAGCTTGCTTGCCTCTTCTGTGAGTCTTATCTGATAAAATCCACTTTGCGCATCTAACTTCTAGATATGAGTAACTCCATGTAGATCTGCTAGGATTTCTTCTTTGGTTGGTAATGGATAATGCTCTCACATGATATTTTTGTTAAGGGCTCTAGGGTCTAAGCACAGACGTAGAGAACCATCAAGTTTACTGACGACCACCTAGGAGTTCACACGAGTAATAATCTCTTGTTTTTCTAAGTTTTGTAACTCTTGTTCTAAACGGGGTTTTAAGGAGACAGGTTCTCATCGTGGTGGTTCTATGAGAGGTGTATAGCTTTGTTTCAGCTTTATGATGCATGTATAATCTACATTCCTCTGCCTTGAAATACTGATGAATATTTTTGTAGTAAGCCATCTAGTTCTTATGTCTCTTTTGGCTGACATTTATTTACACTGTATATTTTTTTAGAAAAGCCATTTTCATACAAGCAATTAGTCCTAGGATTGATATTTCTTTGCCGTTGATGGCTATAAATTGCAATTTGTAGGCTGTGCGTATATAGACTACTTTTACTTCACAGGTTCCTTTTACCGGGATAGGCGTACTAATTTGTCTTTAGTAGTTTTCAGCAGATGAAACAGTCCTAATTTCATCATGGTTTCATATGAAATGTTATTACATTCAGCTCCGGTTTGCAACTGTCGATTTCTTGCATAAACTCGTCTTGCTAAAACACCCCACACATTCTCTATAGGATTGAGATCTGGGCTGGGTGATGACGAAACCACTCCTTCAATGAATTCGACACATAGCAAGGGGCATTATCTTGTTGAACTGCACAATCACTATAGTGCCCCCTCTGTCAACAAATCCGAAGATTGGAAAAATTCTAATCGGCGAATTTCAAATCAGCAGTCCTGACCGAAATAGCAGGATGCCAGCACCGCAACAGCAAATGAAGATTCCGCAATAACCCAGGTTTGAATTCTGGTCACGGCACCAGTTACATGGGGAATGGAACAGCAACGATCAGGAGAAATCCTTCTGAATCCAGGTCACGGCACCAGTTCTATGGGAAATGAGACCTGAACCTTACCTCACTGCACAAGTTATGTGGTTAATGGGGAGAAAGGAACCACTACGATTTTGGCAAACGATTCAACGATCCTGAATTTGCGTTGTGTTAAGGATGGTAAAGTTGTATAGTGGAATTCAGGAGGTTGAACCACTACCAAACTCGCAATGAGGGGCAAGAAACAGCAAAAAACGCCAAAAGAAAACAAAGTTAAAACAAGACTTAAGCTTAAATAATGCATCAAATAAAAAGGCATTAGAAAGCAAAAGAAAACAGTTTAATAAACAAATCAGAATAACAAAAGCAAATAAAAATCAACCACAAAGCAATCAATCATAATAAGCAAATAAGCAACAATGTAACAGAACCATGGCTTTTAACCCACAAAGCAAAAAAAAGTAAATAAATATTACCTACAATTATACTGCTTAACACAGGGCAACAATCATCCTCAAAATACTGCTGGGCGCTCTCGTGAGCAGAGAAAGAGAAAGAAAACTGTCTGGGGCATAGATAACGCCTTTATTAGACAGAGTGAAAGTTGGATTGGGTAACAGGGATATAAAGTAAGAATCGGAAAAGACAGGAAGATGGGTAAGCGAGTAAAAACAGCAAAGCACGACCGTAAAACATAAATCGGTGCGTACTTGCCTACGATAATCTCAGCTTACTGACGGAGCTATGATGATTCTCTGGGACATCTGATGAGACGGAGAAAGTCAGCGAGGACCCGGCGTGAGGAACAGAGATGGCTGAGACCAAGGAGACAGAGAGGGGATCAACCACGTGTCAAGCAAAGCCACCCGCCAAACAATGCATCTACGACAAGACTCGAGGCCGTAGCGCCATTGGCAATCGTTGGACGACCATTTCCGAGGCCTGCTTTCACACCAGCGGTCGCCCAGCGACAATCTCTATCCGAACAGCGAGCGAGGTCTTATGACCTGCTCCCACGGCTGGTCAGTAGCAATCTCCCTGTCCGACCAGCAAGCGAGGTCTCACGATCTGCTTCCCTGGCTGGCCAATTACTATCTGCCTCTCCAAAACTCGGAAAGCAAATCTGTCTAAAACTTCATAAAGAAGCCAACACAAGTCAATCAACCAATCAATAAACAGCCAAACCCGTCGAATCCCGGGTTATCCGATCCAAGAAAGAGTGACTCTCTCACAAAAGACAAAACTAAGAAAAACGTGCTAGTTAAGCTGACTCTTCTGTCCGAAAGCGGAGCTATGATGATTCCCACACATGGCAATGAAAGGCTATTCAGCAAAGAGAAGAACCACCCCCAACAAGGTCAAATGTCTCCCACTGAATAGCCAAGCCCTAAACAAGATGAGAGGCTTAATTAAATATTCAGAGGGCCAAAATTCATGAATATTACAAAAATGCTAAAATATGGAACCAAACATCAGCTCCACGAGAAAAAGCTAAAATGTGTAGATACACAAAGTGAAAGAAAAGGGAGGGAAGGACTGCACAATCACCACAATACATTTTGAACAAGTCTTGGAGCGATTAACTATCACCGCAAGTCTTGGAGCGATTTGACGAAGGAACCAGATTCCTTTTTGTAGCAACCAGCAAGGCGGTGAAAGTGTGATGGTGTGGGGTGGATTCTCCTTCAATGGGACTACCAGTTTGGCATTTTTGACTGGGAGACAAAACTCCTTAAAGTACCAAGAAAGACTGTAAAACCACTTGGTACCTTTCATGTCTTTTTTGGTTGGGAACAATGGCATTTTTCAGCAGGACAATGCTAGTATACACAAATCGCGGTCAACAAACCAGTGGGTTGAAGCACAGGGTATCAATGTGATGAAGTGCCCAGCCAAAAGTCCGGATTTGAATCCTATTGAGACCCTTTGGGCAGTGATGACACACAAAATTTATGCGAATGGTAGACAGTACTCTTCCATTGCAGAATTGAAAAGTGAAAAAGAAATGGTTTGGTTTAATTTGGATCCAAGTCTTCTTCAAAACTTGATATCATCAATGAAAGATAAAGTGTTTCAAGTAATTAAGTCCAATGGTAACTTTATTTGAACATGGCTTGAAAATTGCTGTTTATTTAGGTGAGTCTCTATACTTTTGAGACACTTTTTTGTACTGAGTATTTCAAAATATTTTTTTGTAAAAGAACGAAAAGCTATTTATTTTTGAAAATATGTAATAATCACTCACAGTGTGAATAAATAGTGTTTTATTTGGTATGGTCAAAAAGTTTACTGATGTGCTAATGTGGCAGTTTTTGCAAAGTCTCTATACTTTTGAGACAGACTTTATTTAGATATTGAGATGAGATATATAATATTGATTATACAGAATTAGAATGGCATAGAATATATATTAAAAACTGCAAAATGCACATATTTTCATCTTTCAAACAAATCTATCTAGAATTTTTTATTTCACTAAAAATTATTTTCAATGCATTTAGTATTAGGCCCTATTTAGTATAGTATTTAATTAGTTACTATGATTGACATGCATAAAAGTTTTGTTTGTTCGCTGATAAATTATAGCTATAACTTATTATTATTTTATTGAAATAACTAACGTATATAATAAAACAAATGATTTACAAATAGAAAACCAGTTTAGCTTCATAACAACACTTATTTAACCAGTAATTAAAATCAAATAAGGTTATGTTGTAATACAAAAAAAAGTAATTTGTTAACATTTTCACCTTTCAAATTAGCTCTAGTTCTTCAAAAATATGCCCTGTTGTGCTGAACAATTGCTCACTGGCAACACTAGTAGGCGGTGCACTGAGATATTTACGTGGAGCATGTTCTAGGAGAGGATACTGGCTATTATGGCAATACTGAAAAACATTTGTTGAACTTTGTAACCTAGGTTCATTCAAATAAGCAGTCAAGCTGCTTTCAATTTTGGCCAAAGGATCATCATTTAATGAGCCTGAATCCATTGTCAAATTTTCTTCATCATGTTCGTCCCAGAATCGCTTTGAACTCGTCAATGGTTCAGGTTCAGAAGTTTCGGCATATTTTTTAGGATTTTGATTGTCACTGTTTGAGCATTGTTCTTGGACTTCAATATCTTTGTTCCTTTGTTCAAAAATGATAATATTTCCTTCTTTCCTATTTCTATTTGCTCCTGTGATAAGTATCTTGTTTTGAATCTGAGGTCTAACAACGTGGCTGCAATAATGGGTGAAGAACGATATCGGAATTGAAAGCGAGCATCCATTGAAGCTTTAAGTGAAACTCTCATGTCCAGAAGATTTTCGTCATCAATTTTGTCCAACTTTGTATGGATCATTGCGACACCTGGAATTATGAATGAAATGCAGGCGTCATCCGATGAAATGTCAAGCGTACATAAGTAGAACGGTTTCAATACCGAGATGCTGGCTTGTGCAATTTGTCATTCTTATATACAGAAGCTCCCAATATGATTTTGCGTCTTACAGCCTTGTCTATGAAGAGTGCAGTAAAACTTATCAGTGAAAAGGACTTTGTTGAGCTACTCTAGATCTCTGTTGTAAAGCTAATAAACACTGCTCTTCCATCAAGTAATTTTTTAACTACAGCTTTTACACGATCATATGTCTGTGGCATTAATTTAGTGTGAAAGTATTTTTGAGATTTGAATCTGTAACGACTCTTGACTGCAGGGTTAGCAAGATTTAGAGTGTAAAGGCCTTACCTTCAAGTACACTATAAGGAAGCATGTCAACTATTATTAGAACCATTAAGCACTTATCAATGCGTTTTGTTATTTCATGATTATCGGGCCATGGTTGCAATTGTTTCATGCAAGCTGGTAGCGTAGGCTGCACAAAATCACGTATTGGTTTATCCTCGTTTGCACTCCTGATTCAGATTCTTCCGATTCCAGAGTTTTTTGGAATTGAGCGTATTTTTCTGGATGTTGTGATGATGGATGACCTTTCAACTGTGGTATGTTTTTTTGGATCTTGGCTACCCAGTGACATCAACTTGTTGCATTCATTGCATTTGGCTTTGGGCGGTTCAGGCCCGCCGCCAGAAATATTTGGGCCCCTGACAACTGGATACGTGTGGGCCCCTCTGGGCTCTGCATCGTGCTTAAAAAAAAATCAAGCGTGGCTGACAAGGCCCCCCTTCCGTTGGGGCCCCGGACTAGAGTCCCGTTTGTCCCCCCCTGGCGGCGGCCCTGGGCGGTTCCTCTTGAGATTTGGTGAAATATTCCCATATTACATTTTTACTTCGTGATATTTTTATCTAAAAACAGTAAATACAGCGTGAGTTGCTTCGCAGGTAGTTTTCCAACAAAGTTTTGAGAAAATAGGACCTACTAGTAAATGGCCTTCATATTCATAACGTTTGAGAATTTTATGGATAAGTTATTAGTCATACGTTTCAAGTCTTAGCTGTGATTGACTCAAAGAATTAGGCCTAATCAACGATTAAACAAACTAACAGGCTCTTACTTCGCAGAACAATTTAGAGCTATCTTTGCTAACATAAATTTGCTAATTGGAGGTTAGTTAGAGGTATTAACATTTTACATAGATACTTATAGAGTTAGTCACATCAGTAGGCTAGTAGTTGCCGCAATTTAACGGTGGAGAGTTGTTATTTTGTGTTATTGCTCAGCCTCCAACACATTTTGAGCACATGATCGTGAAGACAAAGACAGATGCAAAATTTTCGGTTTGTACCGAAGGATGCAACCGACTGTCAGCCGAAACCAAAATTTTGCCGAATACCAAAATAAGGCCGAAAGTACGGAAAACCGAAAGAAAAACCGAATGTTCGGTCGGACCCTAGTTGAATGTCCATTAGTCTTGGCAATTTGTGTGACAGATATTTTTTGTACACCATCTATATATCTGTGTTGTTTTTTCCTTGCTCAAACTTTTTTAAAAATTGCGAAGATCCCAAGATAACCAAATGAAAACAAGCCGTTTATTAATTTACAAGATTTTATCCGCGCGCAGTTTGCGCGGGAATTAGTTTCAAATTCAATTAATATTGTTGCAAAGCTCGCAATTTAAATTGTTTTGTGTGACGAACCGCAACCACCGACAGAGAAGGCCTCTGCGATGAAACGTAATATACTGTTACATCATCATACTTAGGGAATTGTTATTCGTATTTCTACAAATAATAAGCAATAAATTTGCCCTAACTATGATGATGTAACAATGTATTAATTTTCATCGCAGAGGCTTTCTCTCTCGGTGGTTATGGACGAACTCACATGTTCTCCTTTATTTATAGTTTGGTTTTTTTTTTATTTATTTATAAAAATTGTTGCTCAGACAACAATGGTCAGGTGACTTTTCAGTTCCGGTGTGTGCTTCAAGCCAACACCTCCAAGACATAAAGCCAAACAACTGAAACGTCATACATTTTTACATCATCATATTTCGACCATTGTTAATCGCATTTCTACCAATAATAACCCCTAAATTTGGTCGACTTATAATGATGAAACAATGTATGGCGTTTCAGTTGTTTGGCTTTCTTTCTAGGAAGTGTTGTTCAAGCCAGCGCCAACAATGGTTAACCGTGCAACAACAATGCAAAACTGTTTCCGTGACCAACTCACATGTTCTCCTTTATTTATAGTTTGATGATTGACATTTTAAAGATGAATTGCATAAATCCATTGACTTTCGTATTTTATTATAGATGGATGTATATACTGCAATGTATAACTTAATTGCAACTACTTAAGTTTTTATATCATAAGCTTAGTATTTTCAGTTGCTTATACTAATGTTTTTTGTTAAATATTAAAAGTATTCATTTCGTTTCAATGTTATTTTAAGCATTTTATATAAAAAATAACTTTCTAATGAGGAAAAATATCCATATTAAACGATAACCTCACGAAATATTACATATCGAAAAACATAACAAAAATTAATTATGAAAAATAAATATCACATGAATGTAACAAATCTTTAATTAATTAAGTATTTGCTAATAATCTACAACAAAAATTAAACAAATACTATGGAATTGAACAACCAAAAAAGGAATAAAATTGACATACCGATTACGTATTTCTGGTACAAGGTACCCATTTTCAGCGGAAAGACAAAAGTGAAAAGAAAAAAAAAAGAGCTTCTTTCCTTTTTCCGTTTCATTTTTGTCTTCTGCTGAAGATGGGCACCTGGTACCCGAAATACGTATCCTGTATTTCAATTTTATTCTTTGTGGATTAGAGGTTCCCTCCCCCCCTTTTGGTAAAGATTTACAAGTTTTATATTTAATATTAAGACAAAATGATTGCGGAGCACTATCCATGATAAAGGTTATTTAAAAAAGGGTAAATATTCAGCCTGACTCAGTCCACTGCAGGATATAGGCCTCTCCTACAGGGGGTAGTTGGTCTAATCTCCCACGCTGACCAGACGGGTTGGGAGAAGCATTTTTGAGCTTCTTCCAGATTTTTACGAAGGCTACAAGGTCTTAGTAGCATCCGTAAAAAGGTTATAGGCCTATATTCATTCATAAAATACTTAAATAATTTACAAGACAGTCATATTTTGCTAATGATTTAAGAAGTGCCATTGGTCACAATTGTTTTCTCAAGAATCTATTTTTATGTTGAATTCTATTGATTGCATTTATAATGGAATTGAGATTTTTTCCCCTTCAGTTTAATGAACTTATCATCGCTGCCGAATTTGGTATGTTCGTACAAAATTTGACTAATTCATACTATTTGGTACATTATTAAATTAATAATAAACAAAAATATTACAATTCATTACACTTAAATATACGTATACATACCTGGTATTTTTTTTGCAAATTTGGTACTATTCCAGCAGTATTTTGGTACTTTCGTTCAAAACCGTTTTGGCAGCGGTGAATCTTATTATATGTTGTAGGAATCTTATTATATATATTATTATTTTTTATAGCTTATTTCTATTATGTAATGATTAATTCTATATTAGTTAATTGAAACTATTTTTGTATGTTTTTATATGTCAACATGAAAAAAATCCCTTGTAGCTTATTGTTGCTATTAAAAAAAAAATAAAAAGAATAAAACAATATTTGACAAAAAAGAGGAATGGCCATAATAAATTTTAAAAGTATACTTTAATGTACAATGTTAATGTAAATGTCTAACAAGTTACATATTGTCGGAAAATTGGCAGTATCGGTTAATTTTACTATACTATTATTAAATTTATGTATTTAAACAACACCGTGACGTAATGTTGTGAAACCCTGTTTGAACGTTACTTTTAAAGCCTAAAATCTCCCCCTTTTTGTGCATTTCAATGATTGCGAAATTGGGATTTCCATCATTTCAAATTTCCATATTGCTTATGATGATGCAAATATTTTTTTACGTAATATTCTGTTGCTTTTAACTTGCGAGCTCTCTGGCGACACTTAATCGCACTTCATGAACCAATAAACAGTTCCTTAAAAGTTCGGGAGGGAGTTCAAACTGTTGTTGGTCGGGTAAATGAGGGGAGGGAGAGAGTCTGGGGCATCGGTCGCTTGTCATTCTCTCCACGGTCACGACTACGGCACCTAATCCCCTCATCGACGAAGACAGGCTCTCATTGGCTCTCCATTCACCCACCCACCTCCCATTGTATACCTATAGGAAACGTAAGTTTTAATGTGATTTACTGCCAGTAATTTGTCATCATGCAAGAATAGGAGGAAGGGGGAGGAACAGGATTTCGTGGAACAGCCGGCGTTCTTACGGCCACCATCTTGTATAGGTTATTTTCTTTTGACGCCAAAACCTCCTCTTATACTTTTCCTACCCCCATCCCATTCCTCACCCCGTCGCTCTTACCCTTCAAACGTGTAACATTATTATCCCCCTCCCCCTTATTCGTCTCCTGCAACGTATATAGTTCACTTCCCTTATAGGCCACGTCTCTCTCTCTTTCGGCCAACAATAAATCCGTTGTTATCTCTCCCCTCAATGACTTCTAATACGGATTAAAAACGTGCCACTAAGTGAATAAGTAGCGCAACAACACTGAATATAAATAGCGAGATTATTCATTTATTAAGGTAAAATTCTTCAAAATTATGCCTATGTTTCCGTTAAAAATTTTCTCCTGAGCGGACGTGAAACGTTTGTACCCAGACTTCTATCGTACGCGTCACGTCTTCGCTCTTTCTCTAGGACATTTTCCCTTTGTATATTTAAAGGAAGAAAAAATAGAGGGTTCTATTTCAAGCCGGACTTCCCTTCTATTCTGAGCTCTGTTTAACTAGAGTTGCTAGGATGCATTTTAAACGAACCACATGTCATCGGGACCAGTTTAAGCCTATTGATACGTGGTAATCTACTATGTACACTGCATGACTATAAGGTCTTGAAGATAGTCTCATAGTCTGTTTCCTCTTTTATTCCATCGTCACTTAAAAGGAATAGGGATGAATATTGGAATAAGAAGAAGGGAGAGGGGTGAGAGATACATCGTGAAAGAGGGTAAAAATTTGGCGCCATAAGCACGTGAGGTTCCACATTCCAACGACTTCAATTGCTCCACGGATAAAATTTTGTTTTAACGGCAATTGTTCACCTTAATTCGTAATCCCACACAAACTCTGAAAAAGTTGAAGAAATGCCAGATCAACACGTTCGAGAATTATTTAGCGAATATTTTTAAACTATATAAAGGAGCCCAAAATTAAATGATTCATAATAAACGTTTAATTCTTAAATATATATATTATTTATTTATACAATAATTAATAATTAGAAATTCAGAAAAATTGGGATTACCACCAAATTTATTAGAAATTTTAAATATCTTATTTTACAAATTGTATGTGTTCAAATTATTAGATTGCCATGCTAATTACACAGCTCATTCTCATCGACGCTAAGAGTAATAAATAAATCTACTCAAATATATATATACTAGTCAAAACTAGGTCAAATATGTGAATAAGAATATACAACAAAGAATACATAAAAAGCTCTTTAACCAAGAAAAAAACCTTTTTAAAAGTAACGTAGGAGAAAGAATCCAGACATAGAATAAATAAACAATTGAATAGAAAATTGAACATAAAAAATTTCACACAAAGAAAATATATTTTGGAATACATAAAGTGTTCTCTCTCGTATCAAAATTAAAGAAAAAATAATTTTTAACTATTTCGCACTCCAATAATGGCCGAAGATACAGCGAGATAACAAACCCGCCTCTAAAGGAAATCAGCCCATTATGGATTCAAGGCAGTTTAGGCATGAAAAAGTGGGCAGAAATTCATTATGGCTCAAACTGAAATATCGAAGGCATATGACACTATTTTCAAGAGAATAACTTCATTGTGAACTCAAGGTCTTCGGCGAGTGAGTCATATTTATCATCAAAATTACCTATTCTTTAGAAAAAACGTAATCAACAGTAATCCTCCTATCATCAAAGATTCAAAACATGGCGTAATTCAATGATCAAGTCTCGGTCCATTGTTATTTGAACTAAAACAGTGGGGACAAACAAGAACAACAGTAAACCACTATTCCACATCAAAGGTTTATTACAACGTATGCGCATTTCGGCAGCCAAGCTGCCTTCCTCAGCGTATACAAGGACTTGATCAGACCAGAGAAGTGCATACGTTGCAATAAACATTTGATGTGGAATAGTGGTTTCCTGTTGTTCTTGTTAATCTGTGTCCACAGTTTCTGGCTCCATCTCCTTCTATAGTGGGGACAAACTTCAGGAGGTAATTCCTAACCAGAAAAGGAACAAATAATCTCATATTAACAAATGTACGGAAATGGACGGTTTGTCTGTAATAGAGCAATTAGCACAGACCATGACATTACTATTGTGTCAGCGTTACAATTCCTCCAGGTCTGTTCCGCCCTCCGTGGTTGCAAACGTCTGTCGGGATTCTTTTCTTGGTACATCCGTGCGGCCTCTCGATCATTCCCATGTGCTTCTCCGTAAGTGAAGACTATCTCGGCTTATTCCTGATTTGAATACCAGACCACTGTACTTCCGCTGCAATCGACGATCGCTCTAAAGTATCTCTGCAACAGAAAAAAAAACACTGTTGTGCATAAAATTATTGCCATTTAACATAGAAACTATCCATATCCGGACATATACTAATATAAACTTTTTTGTTACTTTTCTTGTGAGGAATCACCTCCTGAAGTTTGTCCCTATTGTTTTAGTTCATCCTGTATAATGATCAAATAAAGTAATCCCAGCCTTCCCTTATAATATGAAAATATGGTCTAGCACACAAAAATACAATATTCAATGGATAAAGCGGTGTATAATTCAATTGGTTGCTGGTTTATTTGTTGATTTTGCTAAGGCATTCGATTCAGTGTCAATTCCACTATTGTTATTTAAATTGCATAATCAGTACCATATCAACGGGCCCCCTTTAAATTGGATTTTTAGTTTCCTTAGCAATAGGAAATATTATATGAGATTTGATGGGGTTATATCAATCACCATTCTTAGTAATCATGGAGTATCATAAGGCTCAATTTTATCGCCGTTACTATTTACATTATATTAAAGTTATTATGTATGTGGATGATGTGTTGTTTTGTCGGCGAATAATGTTTCTGACGAACTTATGGCTACCTTAAACACCGCATCCTTCGCATTAGCTGAATGGTCCGCCAGCAACAAAATAAAGATCAATATTACTAAAACGAGACTAATGTTATTCTGTCAGCGGAATAAGAGATCTGTTCCAGTGGCTCCAAGGGTCTTACTTAATAGAGAACCGGTGGGCCTGATGGATTCCTTTAGATAGTTGGGACTTGAACTTCTTCATGACCAGTCTTGGGACCGATATGTAGAGACTTTAATGTCTAAATTAAATCGACAAATGGGGATGATATCTAGATTGCATTATTTGCCTAGAAATATTTTATTGTTACTGTGCCATGCCTGGATCCAGTCTAACCTATGTTATATTGTTTTATTTTGGGGAACCACTTCAATGGCCAATCTTTCCCGAATTTTAAAACTCCAGAAGTGGTTTTTTCGTATTTTATTAAAGGTTCCTTCTGGTACCTCGGTTTCTCAATATTTTATAAACCTTTAAAACATTAACGATTTTCCAGTTAATTAAATTGCAGATGTTCATTTGTTTATAAAATTCTAAATTCAATACTAGTCGTATCATAACCTATTGTTTTAACTATGATGCAAGATAGGCACAACTATACAACTCGCCAAGCTAAAATATTTATATACCTAAAACCAATAGGAATTTCCGGAACAACTGCGTATCTTAACTCGTAATAGCCATTTGGGCTTCTCTTCCACAAGAGCTTCGAGAGACGGTGTTGTTTTCGAAGTTTCGAAGAAATCTAAAGCTATACATATTTTACAGATCACCTCTAGCAATTACTGGATGACCGTTATTTTTTTCCTTTATGGTTATTTTTTTAAATTTATGTTTTTTGTTTATTATACCATCGCCCTTCAACTGATTATTAATTCTCTAACCTTATGAAAAATTTCCCGGAATAAAGGCACAAAAGTAAACAGAATGTGTACTAATATGACAAAAAAGGAAAAAATAAGTATGTGGATAATAGTAAATAAAATAAATAAAAAACTCTTTCACCACAACAAAAATTAAGGAAAAATACAACTTGAACCTGGAAGCGCTTTTCGACAGCAAGGCTATCATCATTCAGCAGGGACCAAGAAGTACACTAGGGGGAACCGGGTGAACTGATTTGAAAGCGGAAAAACTTAATATACAGGGTGTTTCAAAATTATGTACAATAAATTTAGTGACATATTCTTCAGGTCAAAAGAAGACGAAAATGTTCTATACCACTTTGTCTGGAAACGATTTATTTACGCGATACAGCCTACTAAACCCGTGGCTCCAAATTACAGGAATTGTTCAAAGTGCCCGCCACCAGCTCGCACGCACGCTTCGGCTCGTTGCATAAGCGACCGTCTGATGTCATGGAAGAGTTCGTCGCCAGCATTACGAATGGTTTGGCATGCATTTTCAATTCGTTGTCGCGGATCCATAATGTTAGGAACTTCTGTGCTGTAGACGATCGTTTTCACATGACCCCACAGAAAAAAGTCCAAGGGATTAAGGTCGGGTGATCTTGCGGGTTAGGCTACCGGTCCACCTCGACCTATCCACCGATTCGTGTATGCAGCATTAAGGTGTGCTCGCACAACATGGCTGAAATGTGCTGGAGCGCCATCATGCATGAACCACATGTTAGATCTTATCATAAGAGGAACATCTTCCAGTGATTCTGGCAATGCATTCTGCAGAAACAAAAGATACGTTTGCCCAGTCAATCGTGGCGGCAACACATAAGGGCCAATTAAGTTATTTCCGACAATTCCACACCAAATGTTCACGGAGAAACGCTCTTGATGCGCTCGAGCTCTGGTAACATGCGGGTTAGCATCTGCCCAATGGT